>OY282451.1:41399554-41999554 GCA_958295655.1 Palloptera scutellata
GTTGCAGCGATGGTCGTTGCATGTGCAGCCGCAGTTGCAATGTGTGCCTAAGCGATGTTTTACCGATTAGCGAAATCTAAATTACAATTTATTTGCAACTCCTACACCTTGTAATGTCGGCGGTGGTGTCCCGCTTTAGCTCTTCAGCTCATTTCATTTTCACATTCAGCGATCACGCAATCTTCAAAATGCATTTTCTAACAGCAGATGGCGTCAGCGATACTTTTGTTTCTTGTGTTGTTCGTTGTTTGCGATCTTTTCCTTCTTTGTTCATGCCTGCGGCTACAATATATTAAAAGTAAAACAAATTTGATCGTCGATCAATGAAGCAATCGATCTACTGCAAATCGGTCGTTGCATCGTGGCCTACACTCTGAGGCGTCCCAAAGTTCAAGCGGGCAGACTGGTACCACTTTTCCCTTTTTCTCGTTTTACTGCGGCAAGTTGCAACCTTTCATTTATGCAACTGAGAAATTTTCTTTCATTCGCCGCTGTTAAACAATTACAATGACTGTTGCGAGAAAAACTATTTGTTTCCTGCTTTGCGGCGACGGCGCCTCGAAATTCAAAAGCTTACCGCGGGGTCTGTGGCAGTCGGCTGGCAGTGGCAGCAGGCAATTTCGATTTGCACATCTTCAATGGATTCTCTTGTAATGCTTAGCGAAATGTTTGCATCTTCTCATTCTTCATTTCATTTCGATTTCATTCATAATTTCATGCCACAAAGTATAAGTACTTATTTTGAGTTTGCGTATGCAGTTCTAGCAACGCATACTGTTGCAGCAGCAGCGAATTGTTAGCAAGTTTCTTTTATTGCCCTGCGATATCTCGTTGTTGTTGCTGTGTGCGTTGCGGTAAATTGAGAACTGCTTTATTTATGGTTATAAAATTTGTAAAAATAACTGCAAACTCTATTCATAAGTGAGCATTTACAATATGTATGTAATGTAATGTGAGCATTAAATACGCAATAAATATTCACTTTAATGGCACAAATAAGGAAATCATTCCGTCGATAAAATCGATCTCGTGAATACCAAGTTAGTGCAGTGGCGGGAATTGAGAAATTTTAATATTGCGTAAGTTCAGTTCATTGCTTGTTCAAGAAAATTCCACAGTTCTAAACGAACATTCTTGTTGAAACAAAGCCGCTGATGGCATACCTTGACAGGGCATTATTAAGCCGGTCGGGTCTCCCAGCGATTTCTCGATTTAAAAATTACACCTTGCATGATGGAGCGTATCAAAATGCAAAGGGAATGCAAAGATCAGGAGACACGCAGTCTACACAATGTTTTTATATTTAAATTTTTTGAATTGATATATTCCAATGTAACTCCACAAACAGCGATGATACTACTTGTATATCGTTCCCGTCCAATCAAGTTTCTCACAACCGAAATCATTGAAAACCCCAATTATATGGTTATGAGGTCAAAAGCATTTGCATCTATAAGTAACACTGCTGTGGTTGCATATTTGGAATTCTGGAATACTTTTTTCTTTTGTCAGGGAATCGGAAAACTGCAACGCTTATTTATGGAGATCGGTAGAAATCATGTCGCAAAACATTCCGAAAAAATGTGTGTTCATTCTAAAATCGAGTGCTCCTTCCAGTTAAGTCTGTTAAATCCTTTATTTTTCTTATCTTTTGTGATCCATATTACAATCTTAATCCTTAGGTTTCCGAACTGTCCCGGATTTTGCCGGATGTACTGTAATTCGCGTAGAAAGCATCTGTGGGACGCTAAATACAAAAATAAAAAGAAATACAAAGGATACTGCTGTGCCAAGTTTTCATATTCACATATAGACTTGTTTCTGATTCAACCATGAAATAATATTTTTTTTTTTTTTCATTTATACGTTTTTTTTTTACGGAAGCTCCCTGCCAATTTGCCTTCATTGCAAAACATAAAACTGGAGAAATTTGAGTCAAAGTACAGATTGGATTTATTATTAATATTTTGAAGTCGTACAACATTTGTGCAAAGTGGTTGATTTTGAAAATTTTAACATCTTTTAATTTTACACCAATCTTCCATACCTCTCTATACCCAATATTTTAGGCTATATTTATGGGTGAGTCAGGGTGTAATTTTTATGCGCCTCCATTGTGTTATTATGAGGGGTATTTTTTCCAAAAAAATTATGCCATTATTTTAAAATTTTAAAAAGAATTCGTGGGTACCGAATATTTTTGAAAAGAGAGTGAGAGGAGGGCTGTTGTAAAGTAAAATAAATGGTTTCCTTCAATGGAGAAGTTGTTATCTTCAGAAGTGAAAAATTCTTTTTCAAAAAAGTTCCGCATTTTCAGGCATCGGGTGTTTAAATCAGTAAATTTGGAGTTGTAAACCCTATTAATCTTAACGATGGATTCTTAGTTATTTCAGGTTTAACGTTTGATCTCTCTAAAACCCTTTCAAGGTCACTTAACTTAGTATGGCTAAAGAAAAGTGAGAAAAGATAGCGGAAGGGTTCTTCATATTTCGTTTTTGTATTACAACAAAGTTGTACATGCCTACATACTAAAAACATTCAGCTAATAACTAAACTAGTTTTCTGAATATTTTGCAAGAAACTTAGGCCTACTGACACTTAGTTTCTGTAAACATTTTGCTCCCCTTTCCTTTCCTTTCCTTTCCTTTCTTTTCCGGATTCAGACTGAATTCATGCCTGTAGTATTCAAAAGGTAAAACTAGATAAATGATTGCCACAATGGTTACCACATTGACTTATTTAACAAAATATTGCGCATTTAACTTTTCTCTTGTTGCGATTTTTGCTATGATATTTGCCAGCCTGGATTTTCGCTTTTTTAGGTTGCACACTGCTGCTGCATTCAGTAAGGTAATGCAAGTAGTAGGTGGGTGTTGCGGTAAATAGCAAACATTTGTCTTTTTCAGTCACCCAGCGTGGTTTAATGGGAATTTATAGGTAAGAGTAGGTAGTAAAGCAGAAGTAAATGAGAAAAAGAAACGGTAAGCTGATACGAAGTAGCGCCATTTTTTAATTAATAAACATTGGTGTCGAAAAATATTTATTTCTTTTCGAATTTCTTTTCTTTTAGCTAAGCCACGGTCATGAAGCCACCTGCCACTTAGTTTTTTGATTATTTGCCAAATTCTTCAAGAATGCTTGGAACTTCCATACTACATAGTTCGAATTCATGCCATACCGCTACCTGATGCCTGCTCCTATTGCACTTGAGCTTATCAAGATGGCATGATCATACTTTAAGTTGTAGCCTTGCGTTTCATTTCCTTCCTGGCGCTACAAACAAAACTTGCGTTCCACATCCTTCATACACACATAGTTACTTTGAATGGCAACAATAAAGTACATGGTAAATGACAAGCTAAAACTTAAGTTACCTCAGTTGATCGTATGTCACCCACATTAAATTCGATGGGTGGTAGGAAGAAGAGTCCATATGCGAACAATAGTGGTCGACGTGTGTGTAGTTCAAATGACCAGTATTAGTTTCTAAACCTTCTGCTGCTGCGCTTTCATCACGATGACGACTGTGTAGTTTAAGTTTTTGCTCGCTGAAACGTGTCCATCAATAAAATCGCCTCTAAAATTACCACCCAGAAGTTTGCTTTTGCCTTACACTCTACTTCTGCTGCTGCTTGGCTTGGTTCTTTTGTTTCATGCCTGGTGCCCGGCAAGCAACGGAATTTTTGTGTCTTTTTCTATGTATTACTTGGCTGGCCATGTATATTTAGTTTAAAGCGCCCTGCGGTGTCTTTCACTGTTGATCGTAAATTTGTGAATGTGAAATTCAAGTTGTCATGTGGACAGTCTGCTCCACAGCTTGTGCCGCCTTTTCCGTGATCACATGTAAAAGTTCACTGCAGCAGCTGTTGCACAGTACACGCCCGTTCCATTTTTCTTTGAGCTGAGCTTTTGCGTCGGCGTTGAAGAAATGGACTTAGACTTGGTTTAGGTTTGCTCTCATTTGTATTTTGTTTATGACAAATTGAAGTCAATTTGTCAATGGGTCAGTATATGAGTTTGAATGACATGAAGTTAGTTTCCATATGTGTAAGTAACATTTTTTTTTCGCAGGTATACAATTGTAAAAGGTAAAATAATTGTATTTAGTTGTGGTTTTAAGCTTCAGTTGCCGTTGGTGTTACTACATATTTGAAAAGTGATTGATGTTGCTGCAAATGCAAAAAAAAAGATGTAAGGTTTCAGTTTTAATATATATATGAAAGTGAAACTTTCTGTGTAGCGGTGGCGGCGATTACGAAGATGATGTCCGTTTCCCAATGATGGAAAGTAGATATGAATATATGAATGGCATTTCCTCTTTTCATATATGCATTTATTCACCTCGGAAATATCATCTTGGTCATCTATCGTTCAGCTGTGGAACGTAAGTACGCTGTTTTTATTGTAAAACAACATACATTCGGGCAATCTGACGACGCTGACGGACGACGATATGCTGTCATGGCGTCTCTCTTCCATTAAGAGCTTTCGCAATGTGTACGTGTACGCCTGCGCCGTAAGCGACAAATTTATGTGCATATATACAAAATATTGCACTATGATTTCAATGCAACATACTCGGGATTGAGTGCAAAATATGAGGGACGACCATTGGAGCGTTGAGCTGCGAGCGGAGAGGTGTTTTCATAATCTTGGTGGACAACGTATAATTTTTGTTAATTAAAGTGTATCGAGTTTATGGTGACTGTCGCCACGTTTTGGTTTTGCACTTATGTTTTGCTATAGCTTTGCACTTGCGACATTTGACTGCAAACGCTAAACAAATTGTTTATTGGTGTTTTCAGCGGGCAAAAATGGCGGTCTAATTCAAAGCATTTGGAAATAGCCAATTGAGGTGTAATCACGATTTCGACAACGATGTTAACAACACTGTGATGGAGGAGAGTAATCGCTAATCATTGGCTACAATTGAAAATGGATTCTCACTGTGTACACAGTGAAAAGAGTTTGTATATTTCGCATAGAAAACTATCGCAGTGGAGAGTAAGGAAGAGGCCTTTCCAACCTCTCCAAAAATGGAAATTTAAAACATCATTTTAGAGCTATGAAAAACATCGACAACTATCGATAGTTTAAGGACATCGTTAACAGTGACTTCACTGTTAATGTCAAGCACTTGAGCAGACATTGAGAGCCGACGTCGACATTTCTGGTCAGAGATATGGACGGGGGAATTACCGATATTTGTCAATGTATCGGCATTGACGAACATCCAAACCAACTTTTTTGTTCATGAATTAAAATAAAAGCTTTCCTATAATGATGGCTTTTTAATGATTAATTAATGATTTATTGATTTTTTGAGAGCATTAATACGTATTTTTAAAAAAAGAAACCGAGGTTCTGCTACATCTCGTTCAGAAAGTCTAAAAATTGAAACAACTACTCCAAGGTGAGATCGGATGTCAATAACAAAAGGTCATACTCATAGGGAACTGTGTACTTGACGATTGGACATCAAATAACAAAGTTTTGAATTCAAGACACTCTAGGGAAAACATTTTCTTTTGCCTTGAAATAATCTCAGGGTAATAGTTGAAGTTAGGTGGTGAGACATTTGGTTTTGTTTGGTTACCCGGTATTAACAACAATAATAACAACAACAAAAGTGCCGCCAAATACTGGCGGCATTTAAAATTAAGAAGACATGGAAAATCAATTGATGGTCGATTGCGCACCATCACTTTGCTGTTTTTCTTTTCTCTCTGTCTGTTATGGTAAGTGGCGAACTCAGTGCAAATGTGGGCAATTGTTGCCCAGTGGCAACATTTAGTTTTTGTTCTTTATATTCTCTACACGTATTCGTAAATGTTGCATCTTGTTAAAGTTGGAAGTTAGGCGCTTTACGATTATCATTATTATCGTTATTATTTTTGTACTTACATATGCATATGCTAAATGATCATTGTCCCACACATCAATGCGGAAATTTGTATGTCCATAACCAAATGGAATATTAAATTTAATGGGGGAGCGTGTGGCGTGAAATAAACTGAACGCGCGCTACTTGGGCACACATTATATTGTAGATATTAGATATGAGAGAGTGAGTCTGCTATGTTAGGTACCTAGGTATCTACATACTTACTCTAAAATCGTTTTGATTTACGATGTGAGTGTGGTGCAATTGCTGTTGGTAGTGTTGCTGCTGCTAATGATGGCCTGTGGCATGCTCGTTGGACTTCTTCTAGCTTTGTGATTTTCGTTTTTGTTACTTTCTACCATTGCCCAAATTGAACAAATCCGAAATGGTTGTGCGGCGACATGTGCGACCGACATTGAACAAGCTGCAAACATGCGAACGCGTGAAATATTGCTGCTGCATTTTGTAGCTATGAAGGTATTTACTTGTGTATGTTTGTATGAATGTGTGAGTTGGAGTGTGTATATGTTGTATGCAGATGTGCAGCCGCGTGCTTTTCGCTTTCAATTTTTGACTCTGGTCTAAAAGATTCACTTCTCTTCTTCTGCTTGTGCTTCTGCTTCTTTTTCATCTTTTACAAATTTATGCCAAAAAAGAAACTGTTTTTCTTCTATTTACATTTACTCATTTTAGTTGTCCAAGTTTGAGCGGAGTGTTTAACTTTCGGTAAATGTGGGTCATGCGGCGGCTCATGTGCCATTTGTGTTAGCCGCCACTTTTTTGTTTTTGTTTAAAATATCTAAACAAAATCAAAGCCACAACATTAAGTAAATGGTAAAAGAAGAAAATTTTTCGCTTTGGCAAGCTACATGAAAGCACACATAAAGATCAATTGTTTTCATAGAGACGATGCCATTTGGAAGTACGAGCAGTGACTTAAATTAGCTTAAACATTCTTTCGAACGGGGAAACATATTTCCTTTTGAATTTAACCTAAAAATGTTAAAAGCTGTGAAGAGCATTGGACATGACATTTGTTGTTGCTGTGAGTTTTACATGACTGTTTGTACTCATATGTTGAGCATAACTGTGTTTTTATGGGTATAACATGGAAGTTCAGAGTAGGAGATCAACTACTATCAGCGTTGCAATGTTTATTGTATTTGTTGTATTTATTTAGTCTACGGTTAAGCCCAGACAATAAATAACTAATAGCATAGTGAGTACTTAAGATCAATAAAGATAAAACTTAAGATCAAAAGAAAAAAAAGACAGAGCTTAGGCCAAAAGTACAATATTTAAGAATATACCATATCTAATGAGTGAAGTATAAAGTATTTTCAAGTCATAAGGGTAATTAAAACCCCTTGTTTTTCGCTTTCTAAAATAAAACCAATGCTTTTTTCTATTTAGAAATTGTCATATTAATGTGATTGTTAAAATAGGCAGTAGCGCCAGATTATTTCACCCAAATAAATTAAGAATGAATTAGGGGTTTTCTTCGATAATTGTCGATAATATCGATAAGCAATTTTATCGTTAACTATCGGCTACTGTCGCGAATTAACGATAATTGTCGATATTTCAAAAACCTTTCTTCAGAAATCCACCTGAAAATTTATAATTTTCTTCTTCGTATGTCCATAAGATCCTCAAGCATACAATTTTTGACAAATATTTCCTTTAGATTGTGAGGTTTCTGACATTATTGTGCAAAAAACAATTACCCAGTTCATTGAAATAATGCTTTGCAATATTGCGAAACTAAGCCATATCATTCTCATTTACAATTTCCCATTGCAAATACTTATGCTATGTACGAGGGTAGATCAATAAGTACCCGTGTTAGGAATGAAGAGGCAAGTTTTTCACAAACTATTTTTTTCTATTTTTCAACGTAATCTTCTTTTAGTACTATACACTTTTCCCAACGTTTCTGCCATTTCTTTAACCCCTCCAAAAAATACGATTTGTCAAACTCTTCAAAATACGCTACTGTCTCAACGATAACCTCCTCGTTTGAGCTGAATTTTTTTCCCCCATGCCACGTTTTCATGTTGGGGAACAGAAAGAAGTTGCAGGGAGCCAAGTCGGGCGAGTACGGTGGGTGCGGCAGCAATTCGTAGTTCAATTCATGCAATTTGGTCGCGACAATTCCGTATCCGCTTGTTGTCCACCGTAAGCAATCGCGGCACCCATCGGGCCGACACCTTTCTCATGCTTAACCTATCATGTTAAATATTAATTATCGTTCCGTACGACACTCCTACGGCTTCTACTACTTCGCGCACTTTCGTTCGGCGATCAGCGAGAATCATGTCGTGGACCTTTTCAACGATTTTCTCGGAAACCACGTCTGCCGGACGGCGTGGGCGTTCCTTATCAAAAACAGATGTACGACCACGTTTAAATTCGTTGAACCAATATCTTACGGTTGTCATAGATGGTGAAGGGTTCCCATAGACAGCATCCAACTTCGCTTTTATTTCTTCGCATGTTTTTCCATCCAAAAATAAAAAGCGAATTACGGATAGATATTGTTCTTTTTCCATTTTATCGCGTAACATGAAACACGTGTGATACTAATGGCTGCCAAATAAAATCGAACCTATGAATCAGTTTGAAATTTAGGGTGGTGTCGTGTGACAGATGGCAGTACACGACGGTAATGCCAACTTCCCTCAGCAATGCCACATGTCTTCACACACGGGTACTTATTGATCTACCCTCGTAAAATACATTCCGTTCCTTTGCTGTTAGTAAAGGAAAGATGATGTAAAAGATACTCAAAGTGAAAAAGAATATAATAGTAATATTGTATATAAAAAAGAGATTTCATTTTATCAGCGTTTTAATCTTTCAATTAAATATATTTTGCATGTTGAACTTGATTGTAGTTGAAGCTTCGATAAGGAAATAAATGGCGCATGATTTGCAGCTACCAAATGAAGAAGTGTTGAATCAGAGATGAAAAAGAAAGATTTACATTCATTAACTATATGAATGTAAAGTCAATTTAATTGATTGATCAATGGGGAAAATGCAAACTGAACTGAGCACATTGTAAACGAAGGAAAAGCGTGAATGGCAGAGACATGCAATTGTACTTATGCCAGTGTACCATATGTATGCAAGCGAAATTGTTGCTACTGATGATGAAGTTGATGAGGACGATAACTTCCTCATTAAAATTCGCATACAGTGCAACGCATTGTTTGGAAGTTTTGTGCGCGCAATTGATAAATATTATAAATTGAATTCGCATGAAATTGGTGGAATTAATGCAATGCGACAGCAGCAGTAGTTGTCAGTGATTAATATATGCGGGAGTTTTGGAATGAAATGGAAATGCTTGTAAATACATAACATATGGCGTACAAAGATTGTCCCAAAACCGACCGATTACGATGTGAAAGCGGTATGGAAGCAGGAAGCGCCTTTAAAGTATAGGTACCTATTTATATATTGTGGAAAAATATTCGAAACCAGAACCAAATTGAAATTTTAAGTTCAATGCAAAATGTCATTAAACTTGAAAACAATAGCGCCAATTGGAGAAACAGCAGTGACACATGTCAGTGCCAAGCTACTTACTGATTCAGGCTAATACATATGGCAAAGTATGTGAGTGAGAGCACAAGCGAACTGGTTCGCATTCAAATGGGGAAAGAATCAAATTCATTATATACATACCTACATATGTACAATATGAATGTAGGCAGCACCTTGTAGTACAACGACGAGCTTGACCGATATATGTGGACGAGCCATCAATGCCACAAAATAAAAAAACAACAATTTCCAAAATGCACACATATTCACTTCCATACACAATTAAACTTGAGCTATAAGCTCGTCTTACAAGAGCTCAGCCTCAAGTGGTATGCTTATTTTTGTAAAATCCGATAGCAAATACACAAAAAAGTATGCTTTTAAACAGAGATAAGTAAACACTGAGGCGCAGTCGTACATAGGTAGATAAGCAGATAGCACAAATGGCAGCTGAACATGACACCCTATATGTATGTATCTAAAGGGTGTTTTTTCTAAAAGTGTGGTTTTCAATCTGGCAATAATTTTTTCGGAGTTGATCTTTTTGACAGCTCACTTGATCTATGCTCCGTTTGGTTTGCCATTTCATAATGAATAGACTTACTCCTGAATAATGTTTGCAAATTATTGAAATTTATTATCAAAATTCATGCGCTGTGAAAAAAGTGTTTCGCAAGCTACGTCCATTTAGCGACGAGGCTCATTTTTGGCTCAATGGATACGTGAATAAGCAGAATTGCCGTATTTGGAGTGAAGACCAGGCAGAGGCAATTCAGCAGCTACCAATGCATCCCGAAAAATGCACTTTTTGGGCAAGCGGCATCATTGGGCTGTACTTCTTCAAAGACGATGAAGGCCGCAACGTTATGGTCAATGGAGAAAGGTACCGTTCGATTATAACACTTTTTTTGGCCGAAAATGTTGGAATTGGTCTCGGCTGACATGTGGTTCCAACAGAACGATGCCACATGCCACGTGCTATATTGTACGCGAAACCATGTATCAATTGAGAGGCGAATTTGGTGAGCAGTTAATCTAACGTTTTGGTGCAGTCAATTGGCCTCCAAGATCGTGTGATTTGACCCCGTTAGACTATTTTTTGTAGGACTATGTTAAGTCTCTTGTCTATAGGATCAAGCCAAACACGATTGTTGCTATGGAAGCCAACATTGAACGCGTCATTGGTGAGATTCCGACCGAAATGTGTGAAAAAGTGTGCAAAATTGGACATCAGAATGGACCACTTGAAGCGTAGCCGCGGGCAACATGGAAGTGAAATTATCTTTAAAAAGTAAATGGCAGGAATTGATTTATCGATCCAAATAAAAATTTCATTCACTTTTGTAAAATTTCTGTGTTTTTTTTTCATTTTCAAAAACTAAACTCTTATAAAAATCACCCTTTATTATATGTATGTACATATGTAGGTACGTAATGAAGGAGTGAATATTAGTAAATGACAATATGCACATGTGTATATTTTTAACTCATAATTACACAGATAGCCACCTACTTGAATTCCAGACGTTTGTAAGTGTAAGTAAAGTTGCCTCATAAACATGTAGAAATGTTTCGAATTTCAAAGAAAATATCCTGGCTTCTCCTTTTTCTTGGTTTAAAATATGTAAAATATTATTTAAATATATTGAGTTGCTACTTAAACACATGCATTTCCGCAATCGTTTGTTTACTTATTTAAATAATCGAAATCGATAACATGAGCATATGCTTGGTGTTGCTGTTGCTGAAAATATGTACGCATGCGCAAGCGCGTATGTTTGTGGCCATGCACAATGGGGCGAAATTCGAAAAAGCTGGTCAAAACATAAAGTCTCTATAAATATACATATATAAAAGTCTGTACATGGGAGTTTTCAAGGGCGCTGGTCATGAAGTTGGAATGCGGTTGCTAGAAAACAAAATGGCGGCTTCAAAATGGCCGGCTACTTTTGATTGGTTTATCTACATCTATATAATAACTGTATAACACAAAAAATTAAAATAAAAAACCAAAATGGCGTCCTAAAACTAGTGATTTGTGTTACAGTTAACTTCCTTCTTAATAAGGGTTAATTAATCGACGCACGGTATATAATACACCAAGATCGAGCGCCTACATACCTTTCGTAGTGCACGTAGATCTCGGTAAAGGCTGCACTTTTCAGTCATGAAACTGTCACTATTCAACATTTCTGACATTTCTGTAGTACAACGGAATTATGTATAGATATTGTAAAATTTATGCATAACTAACCTTCAGAAATTGAATGGAATTGCGTAAACACTCCGATATCAACACATACAAAAATCACGATTTTCGCATAATTTTTACAATTTAAGCGTTGCAGCAAAGTGACAATAATCAGGGTTGAAGCAGCGATACTAAGTAAATGATGATGCAGTGAACCTTATCCTCCTATAAATATTATATATATCAAAGGCTTCCTCTTAAATTTTTGAGGTTTTGCTTACATCATTGATTTTTGCCCCAGTGTGCATTGTTATCTTCTCATTAGCAGCGTGAAGAAAAATGTCATGCTGTCTTTGCAGGAAGTTGCTTCCACTCATAATTTGTTTGCGTTGTTTTTGGCTTTTTCTGTGCTGACACTGTACATTGGAATACCATTGAAGTATTGTTTAGCCAATATTGTTTGCGTTGTATTAGTTGCATATGTTGCATGCATCCAGTACTGCAGCGAAAAGAAATAGTGGGCGGTTAAAACGTAACCTTAGTAAATGACCGGCAAAGTAAAAGTAGTCGTGGTCATGCCTCTAGCAGGCATTTCAGTCCATATTCCATACCAGTAAATGTAGTAGGTAATGTAACCAGGTGATATTTCAAGAGGAAACTTATGAGAACACATCCGTTTCTTAAGCGAAACTAAATAAATGATTTCAACATTGTTCACAAATGATTATGAAAAAACAAAAAACACATATAGTTACATATACATATAAGCTATTCATCAGTCCAATACAGATGGATGCACCCCAATGGGTCAGTAATCTTTACAGGGTAGATATGATTATAGAATGGTGGAAAGGGAATGGAAAAGTCCCCATTTTTCCTAATATTTTGTTACAGGACATATGGTAAAAATGTATAAAGGTTTTCAGTTGTTGTTTATTATTTGTTTTTCAGTTCAATTTAGATTAAAGAAGTATTTTCTCGTTGATTAAAAATAGCTTTTAACCACTTAAGAAAAACCGGTTATTATTATTTCTTAAAACATTTGGGCAGAGCCTGACTCATAGCAACAAACACTTTCGTATGTCAGAAGCAAAGTAGCAAAAACAGTGAACTACTGCAATATCAATGCTAAAGAATTTTCTTTAAATTCCATGCATTGTGTTGAATTTTTTTAATCTTTTTTTCTTTGAAGAGAAATATTAATTACAAATTTTTCTGCTCTGTTTCCTCTCGAAATTGCATAAATTAGAATTTATTTTATGTTTTCATAGAATTTCACTTGAGTAGCCTCAGAAATGCTGTTTATTTTGTGTTATTTTACCTAACTACTTTTAAGTGTTATGTATTTATATATTGTATATAGGTATAGTAAACACAAATAATCACATAACCAGAAATAACCAAATGGAAAGAAGAAAACTATGAAAATAGTCGTATGTATTATACCCATACACTAAACTGAACCATTTACTATTGCCATGCCGAATAAATTTAGAGATGATTCCACTCGAAGTCATTCTCATGCTGTTGCTGTCCAGTTGCCTGGATGACCTGCAAACTTCATTATTATCATTGACACCAACACCATTAAAAGTACCAAAGCAGCAGAATATTGCGCATGTGTGCCATTCCAGACAAAAGTGTTGAATGCATGCGCATGCCAATTGCTGTTGGTGTTGTTGTTGGTCATGCATGTATTATTATTCATAGATGTAGATTGTACCTATGTTATTCGTCGTTCTCCAGCATATTCGTTGCTCGGATGAGGCCAGCACCACAGTGAAAAATGTGGGCGCCTCAATGACGCAGCGACTGTGAGCCGCTGTTTTTGTGTCTTCTTTTTCCTTGCATTATTGTATCTTCTTTGAAATTTATTTACTTACATATGGCTAATAAATATGTGAATATTGAATAATTTACTACAGAAGCATGTAGTTGCTATTAGTAGCTGATGCTAATTTCTTAAACTTCTTTGATATTTGAACTGTTGTGAAGAGGAATCAGTTAGAATGCCTCAAACAGGCTATTTGGGCCTAAAAAACACTCATTACTTTAGAATAGATATTTAATATAGGAACTACAAAGAAGTTGCAAATACTTCCTTCTATACTTTTATTTTCAAAGCTGTAAATGGTTTTGTTACAGGATGATCTGGTTTTGTTACAGGATGTAAATGGTTTTGTTACATGATGATCTGGCTGGTATCTAGATTTCTATGTACATACATCGTAAACTAGGTAAACTTTGATAGGTTTTTGGAACGGTTCAATTATCAGAAAAGTTGTAGAATTTTATTTGAGAAATACCAGAACCTCGGAAATTAATTCTAAGAGACTCGTTTAACTATCCATTTCTTACTTTACTTTACTTTTAATGGCACAACAGCCCATGGAGGGCCTAGGCCGAACTTTTCGCATCCACTCATGTTGTGCGTGTTATATTTGTACATGAATGGAAGGACTATCCATTTTATTTTCACTTATTCTGCGCTTACAGTTACATTTTACAGATTTCATCAATTTTATTTTCAAATAATAGCTGCGGTTTTTCGCCATTCGGTCTTAGCTATGTATAACTAGCAGTGATAAATGTGTTGGAAACAACAACAAAAGCTGCAGAGATAATGCTTTAATTATTGGTGTTATGTATAATTAGCGCATGTTGCTTAGCATATCTGGTTTCTATAACAAATCTACTGTGAACTTTCTATAATGAAACAAGAAGAACTGTCTGGCAAAAAAAAAGAAAAGATATATGTATATATGTGAAAATGTCCGTTCATGAACACGAAAATGTGGTGTTCAACTAACACAACTAAGAATATAGTTAACAACTTGATCGTTTTATTTGCACATGTTAAATGAGTTGGTGAATAAAACATAGCCAATATTATTTTGGTAATGACTGCCAAAGAGTTCAATCCATGCTAGCTCCCGCACATGAATCTGCGATATCGGCGACCTGTAAATATGAGTATACAGTGTATGCCACGCTGTGAATTGCCATGCATTGGTAGCGCACACATGTTTCGAACTATCACATTCGTTCACACACACACACACACGCACATACATACTCCTATGTATTTCTATCATGTGTGTCTCTGAGTCTCTGTTAGTCTTTTCGCCGGTTTTTATATTTTCAGTACAATTCAACACAATAGTTACAATCCAATTGAAATGTTGTTTTTATAATAGGCAACACCATTTATGGTTGCAATTTTCAATTAAATATATGCAAAGATTGTGCTTTACATATTTATTTTGTTTATATCTCGCTCTCTGAACCTCTCTTCATCTAACTCTCTCAATTGCATTGGTTTAAATTAAATATTTGATATATTTTTTGGTTATTGTTGCTGGTGCTTACATTAAAGGTGCATTTAAAATTATTTTCCAATTTCGTGTTATTTTGCAAAGCGCGTATGCGGTGCTGGTCATCTGGTCCATTCTGATTTTGGCATACTTTTTCACACATTTCGGCTGGAATCGCACCAATGACGCGTTCAATGTTGGTGTTCGCTTCCAAAGCACCAATCGTGTTTGGCTTGTCCCTATAGACAAGAGACTTAACAAAGCCCCACAAAAAATAGTTTAACGGGGTCAAATCGCACGATATTGGTGGCCAATTGACTGCACCAAATCATGAGATCAACTGCTTACCAAATTCGCCTCTCAATTGGCATTTGGCATGTCAGCCGAGACCAATTCTTTCATTTTAAGCAAAAAAGTCTGTTATCATCGAGCGGTACCTTTCTCCATTGACCGTAACGTTGCAGCCTTCATCGTCTTTGAAGAAGTACGGCCCAATGATACCGCCTGCCAATAAACCAAACAAACAGTGCATTTTTCGCGATGCATTGGTAGCTGCTGAATTGCCTCTGGCTGGTCTTCACTCCAAATACGACAATTCTGCTTGTTCACGTATCCATTGAGCCAAATATGAGCCTCGTCGCCGAAGACAATTTTGTGATAAAAAAAACGGATCCTAATCCAGCTTTTCTAAGGCCCATTCACTGTAAATTCGATGTTGTGGTAGGTCGCTTGGGTTCAGTTCTTGCATGGAAAATAATCCGAGATCTTTGCGTAAAATCTTCCAGGAAGTCGAATAACACAAACCCAATTGCTGCGATCGGCGCCGTATGGACATATCGCGATCTTCTTCAACACTGGCAGATGCAGCGGCAATATTATCTTCGGTACTCACTCTATGGATACGATTTGGTTTATTGATGTCCAATAAAGTGAAACTTGTGCGAAATTTGGTCACAATGAGCTGAATAGCCTGCTCTGTGGGTCGATTATGACTACCATAAAATGGACGTAGCTTGCGAAACACATTTTTCACAGAACACGAATTTTGATAATAAATTTCAAAAATTTGCAAACGTTGTTCAGGCGTTAGTCTATTCATGATGAAATGGCAAACCAAACTGAACATTTTTGCTTTGACACATGTCAAGAATCCCGCGTGAACAGTCAAAAATATAAACGTCAAAATACAAGTAGCAAAAAAATCACCCTTTACTTGAATGGAAGGGACTTACAATTTTATGCCGAATCCGAACGGCGAAGTGAAAAGATTTTCATAGGCAATTTTTGCTCGCCAAGAGGTGGTGCCAGCTCACTACCGACTACGCCACGACTGCTACAAAAGTACATACATCGGTCTCGATGACAAGAATGAATTACACTGTGTGCACCGATTAATCCATAAATATTCAATATTTAAAATTTTTTCTACCAAAATTTGTATTAAATTCGCAAATATTTTGGCAACAACACCTGAAGAAGAAAAATTAAACCCTCATTTTAAAGGACACTTACATATACATATGTACTTTGTTCGTCAAAATTATAGTTTTGCAAATTAAAAGCAAAATTATTACCGCCAAAATAGATTTGGTTGAATCGGATTAAAATTAATAAATAAAAACTAATAAAAACCATCATGCTCAGAGTGGGAAAATAAAAACATGTATGTAGCATATTTTCCTTGATGGAAAAAAAGTTGTAAAATGTACACATTGTTATATGAAAGTTTTTGTGATATTGTTATTTACATTGTATTATATTTATTTTGTTTTTTCAAAAGTGTTAAGACCAAAAAAATTTGATATTTTCATTTCGGCAAATTTTTGTTGTTGTTTTTAAATTACATACAATTCTAATTTTTAATATTCTGTCCCTGATGTACATAAGTACTTTTTTTTTGCTATGCTCCAGTGCTGTCAACTCTCATCCTCTTCTTTAGTAACTTAGCTTATGCTTCACGAATTAATGCTCAAGTCGAACAAATTTTGAAATAATTCTAAGTTGATGTTCATGTTCCACATACTGCAGCAAAAAAAGTGTACTCCAACAGAGAGTTGCTAATTACGTCCGGTGTTGCATGTTTGGTGGCATTAGGTCTACGATGTATGTATTATTACTTACTCGCCGTGATACTAAAAGATCATTAACTTGTTTTGGAACATCAAATATTGAGTGCAGTGTATGAGTAATACATTTTTATGTACCATTTTATTTTAGATTATATAAGTATATATTTGTAATAACTAGAGAAGAAAGTTGCAAGATTCTTGACAATCATGTGTTGCTTTTGTGACCACACATTTATGCATATAATGAGGTTGGTTTGTTTATTGAGTCTACATTTCTAAATAATTTTTGCTTGATATTTGCAAGGGTACATAGGTATGTATGGCATATATGTACATATGTCATTTGTAAAATAAGCCTTTGCATGCTAAACAATATTTTCATTGTCAAACATGAAGTGGCGGACACTCGACTGCACTCAAATGTCAGCTTGAATGAAGACACCCCGTTCTTATTCTATAAATTCTAATACATTTTTACATACACACACATATGTATGCACTACATAGCTTCTGTCTGACTTTGTTTTTTATGAAGTCTTCTTTGTTGTGCTAATAGGTACGAGTATATGTACTGTAGAAAACAAAAAACGAGGGTGAGCACTTTTAGGCAGACGTGTGTACACACACACACACATAAGAACTATTCATTTCTAATTTATAAAAAAATAAACATTTTAAGCATTTTCTTTATGATAGAAGATGCTAAAAGCCTAATGAATACACTTTCCAACCCTACATCAATACAAAATTTCCTACCCTCATCTGTGGCTGTAACACTGAACGAGTGCACTAATTTTCGTCTTCCAACGCCTAAATGCACGCAACAGTTCTGTGTATGTATAAGTACTATGTATTTTTTTCTTAGAAAAACAGCAGCAATTCAATTGAATACAATACGTGCTGGAAAGGGAATATGCATCAATATCCTTCTCAAACAAAGATGTCGATTGGACTCATCCCTAAGGAGTTTTACTGTTTCTACATTTCTATCTGTATACAATATCAATATGTTATAAATATATTACCTACATATGTACTATGTGGGTGTGTATGCTACTTTTCTTCTTTTCGAAAGGGAGTGGTGCCGATTTTTTTCTTCGCATAGTGTTTAAAGTATTACTAACATCTGTGGCCACAAATAATAACAGCTTAACTCGAGTTAGGAAAAAAAAAACTTATTATACATTTTTCAATATCTCAAATATCTCAAAAGGTTGAGAGTTCTTGAAAAAATCTTTCCAATTGAGCATATTTCATATTTAAGAACTTTCAATATTTTGAGATTTATAATGAAAAATATGCAATAAGTTTTTATTTTTCCTAACTCGAGTTTAGCTGTTATTTCTTGTAGCCACAAATATAATATATAGCACAAAGTTTCAACGATGATCGAGTTGAATAAACTCAATTCTGTTTCCTCCTAATGTGTATTTGTGTGAACCCATGTGTATGCGTGTTCTGTCCTCCCTAGTTAATATGCATTGAAGCCACCCTACACAACATTAATTCGAGCATTAATGCATATGTATTGTATGATTTAAATATACTTTTATCAAATAGAGGGAAAATATGTGTTACAAATTTATAAAATGCTACGAATATGTTTTTTTGGGTATACAAATCAACCCTCAACCCCTAGGTTCTCGCACATACAATATTTTTTTGATGTATGCAATTATTCCTAGATGAAATTGTGATTCTTTGGATTCAGCAGCGCTGTGAAACTCTTCTCAATTGCAAACGTATGTACGAGTAGGCACAAGAGCATCAAGTGTAATAATTGTGTGCTGCTTCCAGAGATAATAACAACAAATACGAAATATACGAAAACAGTGCTGTTGATAACAACAACAAATACAAATAACAATTCTAATGCAACCCTAAAATGCATTTCTCACATTAATTGCACATATGCGCTCTCAACTCCTTTTCTCACTCTCTCTCTCTCTCTCTCTCTGTCGTTTTCGGGTATTTACCTCTGTTCTCTCTCAATGTTTTTCTCTCAGCTACACTTGGTTGGATATTGTTTTGTTATAGCATCTTCTCCACCTTGCATATATGTTCATATAGCTACCCTAATTTGCTAAAGCCCTAATATACATTTTTTTTAAATCGTTGGATTATGAGTATGCATGTCTAATTGCATCTCTACTTAAAAATTTGCAGACATACTTACTCTTTGTTCCATAGTGAATTTATATGCAATACTCCAAATATTAAATATTTTAAAATTAAAAAAAAAATGAGTTAAGTATTCAGAAGTAACCTTAACCATACAAGAAAAAAAATGGGGTCCCTCCGGCCACCAAAGTTTTTTTACAGAATACGATAGAATATTGTTCAACAATTCAGAATATTTAATTTTAATCAAAATATATGCAAAACTCGACAAATACCGTTATTTTTTGTTTATGGTGACACATTGGTCTCACGGGGCCTGGAGATTGTACAAGGTCGTACACTGTGTACAGACAATTATTACACGTCAGTTACCTTGGCAAATACTTTGCTGCAACGTAAAACGCATTTGGTTGCAACTCTACGATCCAACCGAAAATTTAACCCAAAAGAAGTCATTCAAAACTGAAGGTGGGAGAATATATATCCATGGAATGTAAAGAAGTTATTGTACTTCAAAAGTGGAAAGACAAAAGGGACGTTCTAGTTATAAGTACCAAGTATGGGGAAGAAATGGTACAGGTAAAGCAAAGACAACGGGAAGTATTGAAGCCGAAAAACGCCATCGAATATAACAAATACGATATAAATCATACATAGATATATCTGACCAAAAGAAATCTTATAATACCTATCTTCGCCGTTGTCTGAAATGGTACAGGAAACTTGCCATTGAACCAATAACAGGAACAGCCTTATTGAATGCTTTTGCCGCTTATAAAGAAATAAATGAAAAACTGACAATCACGGAATTCAAGGAAAACATTTTTGAAAGTTTATTCATATTTGAAAATAAACACGATGAATCGATCTTGCGAGCACCAAAAAATCATAGATTGGAAGATCTTGGCCGATCAAAGCGCCGATGCTGTATAATATGCTACAAAAGATAAGCCGAAGAATCGGATAGAGAACAAGCTTCCAGAAAAACACCGCAATTTACACTGAAATACGTAGCGTGTTTGTTTGACTGTCATAAAATAACTCAAAATCCAATGAATTGATGTTAAAATGTATATGGACTTGAAGTGAACTAAGAACTTTGATTTGAATTTTCTTTCAAATGATTTGATATAAAAATATTTATGTATTTGAATGTAACTGTAACTATAAAGTTTTTTTTTTTGTTCTGAAATGTATGCATAAGTATGTACTTGAAGTGAACTAAAAAATTTAAATTTTTTTGTTTTGCAAATGAATTGATGTAAACATATTTATGTATTTACGTGAATTTGACTGTAACTACAAAAAAGTATTATTTTTTTTTATCAAAAACTGAATCAATAAGATATTACTTCTTTTTATAAATAAAAATTAAATCCAGACAAGTAAAAATATTCTATCATATGGTGCCACAATTGTCTCATAGCCACAGGCCAAGCAGTATGAACGATCTAATAGATCTAGTATATCATGAATACACTCTTTCATATGCCATCTATGAACCGATTGCAGCAGCACAAAGCGAAATCTAAATATTCTCTTGCGAGACCAGGTGGCACCATGAGGCCTGAAAACCCCTTCGCGCTGTGCAACCAACCTCGCATGGCACTCAACCTTATTGTTAACCTTATTTAGTGTAAAAAACCACATCTGCATCTTGTGAATTCTTTACGTGAGAAGAGTATTTGTCCTTACCAATTGTTTGTATGGTGCAACAGGTAAATTGATAAGATTAAATACGTTTTTCTCAGAATTTATGCTTTTTTGAGTTACGACAGTCTTGTGGCAAACGAGCGATATATTGTTTTTCTTTAGCTGTAAAATTTGGTAAATGCGTGTTAGTACTTTAGCAAATTAAGATAGCAATATGTATGGTATGTGGTCTAGATAGCAATTACAAAAACAACCACAAATAAAACGCCACTGTGTGTTTTGTTTTGGTTTCGGTTTCGGTTTCAGTTTTGTTGTCTTGCGCCATCACGCTGCTTGGGTCTGTATGAGTGTTTACATTTTGCTGGATATGTTTTGTTGTCTTTGCTTCTGTCAGAGTCAAAGCAAAAGTTTTCAATTTCGTATTTGAAATTTTCAGTTGTTTGTGATTGCGCGTTTGTTTTGGACGCTTATGCAGCGAAAGAGACACTAGCAGTTACAGTGCCAAATTTTTATCTACATATTTCAAACGATATTGATATTTTAACGGATATCCTATTTTCAGAAAATATCGAAATGAGAAAACGAAACTGATTCGAAAGAAAATTGTGAATTAGTGTTATATTTTTATATATATTTTTTTTCTATTTGGGTGTGTTCAGAATTTGTTTTAGAAAGAAAACTATCTATCTATTTTCCATCCACCCTCATATCATCGTCATCATCAACCTTTGCGTGTGCGTGTGCCATCCTGCTGCTGTTGTTGTTTTTATTGTTTTTATTATTATCAGAATCGGGTCAATGCATTTACAAAACCTAACCAAAGAGAATATGTACAATGTATGTACATACATAAATGGAACTTATGCAGTAAGCTGATAAAATGAGCACACAACTGCTGTAGATGCGGATAGAGCGATTTGCTGATGTCGTTGCCACTGCCGCATTTTCTTCGGCAATTGAAGTTCAGTGTTAGTGCAATAAATAATAACGAGAACAAAGCAATAATGAAACTTTATCGTAAATGTCAGTTAAAAGGGAAATTTTCCACTTGAGCAGTGAATGCGAATGAATTTTACACTGCGCGCTTAGAAACTTGCAATTAAAAAAAAAGAAAATTTAAAAACCATCGTGTATTTTTTCTTATTTCGACGTGGTTAAACTCTTCTACAGCAATCAGATGCAATTTCCCTCGTCTTTCTTTCTACTTGAACTGAGTTTATACCCGACGGACAACGCGACGTTTTTAATTTATATGTGATTTTATTGGATTGAATTGGATTATTGCGTTCATTAAACCCTTTCCACAGTGGATTTATTCGCTGCACAACGCATTGTTGGTGTCCGATTTGACTTGTGATTGTTGCTGTTGTTACCTTACCCACATTAAGTGTTCAACATTTCCATCCATTGGTAAATATACACATTACTTATATTAGTTAATCTCCTTACATTGTATTTGGTGTATTTCGATATGTTGTTGTTGTTCTCATGACAACATTGTAGACTTTAATTCATTAAATGTTATGTACATAAGTACCTCATGATTACTAAATGTTTTATTATTCACATACTTACCTACATAGAAAATAATAGTTTGAGAAATAAATTATTGAATTTTTGATATAAAGAACGTGTAATTTCCAAAAGGATCAATGTGGCTGAGTAGCACAAATGCCAATAAAACTGTTAGAAAATACATATAAAATTCTACAAATACACACTTGTGTTTCTGATTGTGCCACACACACTTTAAATTTGTATATATTATATATCTAGCTAACAGGTGTGTTGAGAAGCAGAGTTCTTTCTCAAGTCTCAGAGTCTCGTTCTTTTCGCTAAAGAGTACGAAACATGGACGATGACGTTCAATTATAAGAGATTGTTGGAAGCATTCTAGAGGAAGATACTATGGTAAGTGCTGTACACCAACTCTGACAAAAACCGTTTAACCCTTGAGTATAGGTATACCTCCTGAGCTGAGATTTGATATCCATGGAGAGATTAAACGATATCAAACGAATCAAAGAAGCCAGCATTGTATCTCAAAGCACCTAGAAAAAGCGGTCGAAAAAGTGGGAAACTGGCGTGGAATATCTACTTTATTAGTAACTAGCGGACCCCATGGACGTTTCACTGTGCATAATTAAAAAAGTAATTCAAAGCAGTTTAAATTTAAAGTTTAAGTCAAATTACCGGCATTGGAGACACCTGCAGAACCATTATGCTCATTGGTTTTAGCTGGTGCACCTGAATCAAAGCCTTTTTTTGGCAAACATTCAATCTTACAATTCATGTTTCCAAATGACTTCATTCGGTGCAACGAAGATTATTCGTGACAATTTTGTGACCACATTCAAGGTAATTTGCATGAACAACGTGCTATTGGTTCCCGCTTCTGATTGTTTTTTTTTTTCCTAGATCCAAGGGAAAATATATCACAGCTTGGGTTCTTTATTGTCCTTTCCTGATACAGAGTATCAGTTTTTACAAATTTATTTTTCTTGGTAATTCTGATCAGCAAGTTGATCGTCGATGTTCAATTAGTTAAAATTTGAAGCGAGATGTTATTGAACGAATCCAAACTTTCCTTCAAGAGAATAACAATTGGTTCGACTTTTCCGTGCTGCTCTCAACCAAATGCCTACTGATAATCAGAAAATTTAAATAAAGGCCGATAAAGTACCATGTGGAGAGCATGCCAGAAGATTTAATGCTCCAACAATGGATGAAGTTGCAATAGTAATAGTTGGTGGTGAATTTAATTCTCGAGATATTGTGCTGCATCGAATATATAATGGTTCTGGAGTTGGCTCCAATGCCAGTAATTTGACTTTTCCATTAGCACAACATAAACCTGGTGGCTCATTTTTGAATTTGTACGCTTTGCAATGATTACATACGTCATCCACAGCACCAATAACTACAGTTTGATGTAAAGTGTAATCAATTGTCGAATCATAATTGAACGCAGCTCGCTTAAGTGAATGCGTTAAGGGGCTCAAAAGTTGTAGGCATTTTACTCTTTTTGCTATGTCCGTCAGAAAAGCATGTACTTTAACATGAAAATTTAATTTTTAAAAAAATGGAACCGTTTCCGAGATCATTCATCACACACATAACATATCTTCATTTATATATATATAGATTGCAAACATCTTTACTCAAATAATTTTACAATGAATATTTGATATGCAAGATCATAAAATCGAATCAATCTGGTTTTAGACCTGCAAATTCATACATCGATAACATCCACATCGTACGGATCCTAATAGAGCAATCAGACGAATATAATTGACCCTTTTATCTGGCGTTTGTTGCGTAGTTACGCACAGGCTTTTCAACATTATAAAATATGTATGTATATGTATGTATGTATGAGGGCTCATCATGCTAGGTGCTACACGAAGGACTAACAATTAAGCAAATCTATCCAATCCATATCAGCTGTCAAGCAGGACTTCGATCTTTCTCCTTTACTCTTCATCACGGCATTATAAATGTTGTTTGAAACTTCCAGTAGATGTAGCATAAATTGTGGCAAACAATGTGATGTAAGAGAGACTAACAACTAGGTATAACAAATGCCTCTGGTGAGGCATTTGTAACTCGTCATAAAAATTAACTCAAAGAGAAACAAATTCTTTGGCAGTGTTCTGATCCCGGAAGGCGGCACAATAGTTGATATACCTATATAATAAGGGATATCCATAACGAGGAACTAAAATTAGAATATTCGATGCATGCATAAAGTCGGTTTTAATAAATGGCAGCGAAGCATGAGATCCGAAAGAAGAACTCTCTCGAAAATTACAAGCTTTTTTGAACAGGTGCTTGCGTCGCATAATTGATATCTGGTGGTCACGCACCATATCTAACAATTGCCTCCTCTTCGTAAGGATTCAAAGATTTGAGATAATCAGGGATTTTGTTTTGAATTTTTTTTGCCGGTAATGACGTTTCGGTGCAGTAACGATTACGGTAACGGTTACGGTTACGGTTAAGGTTATGGAAACGGTAACGGTAACGGTTAGGGTAATGGCAATAAAAATGAATCGGTTACGAACCGGTATAGGGTAACGGTTTCAATCCCTGAATATCATTAGTCTAGCCGATGGTGTAAAGATGCAGACATCACAGCATATTTCATTTATTACATCCTGCGCAATTTCCACACTAATACTTACTTATGGATGTACTAATTAAGATAAATGCGACATGTTCTTTATTTCTGACAGAGTCGCAATTTTTGCATATTGCTGATGTAGAAAATCGAATAAGCCCCGTCTTCAATCTGTCAGCAGCATTAATTACAAGCTTCAGTAAGACTGCCACATATGTAAGTACATAGATATGCACACAACAAGTGCACCTGCAACAATGAAAATGATGCATACCAAGTGCAAGGGTTGCTGGTTTTATATTATAAAGGAACATGACGCGAAAAAGAAAAAAAATCGAAGAAGTGCATAATATATTAGTAGTATTAAAGTACTACGAATATATGTTTGCAATAATACATAGGCAACAACTAGTATCTCTATTGTTTATTGTGAATACTGTTACTTTGTATCCATGAGCTGCATACTTCTTGCTTCTTGTCCTTTTATTTTTTTTTCCATTATATCCTTTGTATGTAAAACGTGTAAAAGTAATCGACAATAAGCAAATTGCATGCATCAATAAGACTCTGCGACATTGGCAACACTACCAGCGTCACCTACACATTCAGTACACATGTATCCAGCCAGCAGATACAATATAATACAATATCCCTCTAGAGTCCGACCGATTATGATTTTTGGCCGAACTGATGCCGATAGTCGGCTTTCAGAAAAGTGTTGTCCGCAGCCGAAGCTGATATATGCAGTAAAAAGTAAATTTTCCTTTCATTACAAATTAACAACAACAAGAAGAAAACCTTGACAAACGCGAATCACATAGGGAAATATGATAATACTTATAATAAAATAATTTATTTTTTTATAATTTTATGTAATAAAAAGATTGGATAAATAATTGAACAAACACTTCTAGCTGATGTCAAACCGATGCCGATCCCATAATTTTACGCTGATACCTGCCGATATCGAAGCCGATTAATCGCTCGGATTCTAATACCATCTATAAACGATACATAAATGCCTACATATTTACGAGAAATTGTTGCTGATACCCACCACCGTTCAGTTGTGATTTGTATTCTGCTTCATTCTTTCGACTGACTGCTGGCGTACATCAATTTGACATTGTAGATGCATAAGTATTCCTGAAGTACGCATACGTATCTTCGAGATATGTACTTATAGATATTCACTGATGGTGCAGTTGAATGGAAGTCACTAAACTTTCAGGGTTATTATACAGCGTTTATGTTTAATTTTTCTTCCTCGGCGTACCAGTTGCCATACGTATTACTTTACTCCTTTGCAGATTTGCTTGAAAGGTTTCCATGCTCATCTGTTTTTTTTTTTTTAATTTGCTCATAATTCTTTTCATGATTATTATTTATGTATGTTTGTAGGTATTTATTCGTTTTATTTTTGGCAACATTTCCGCTTTTATTATGTATTATTATTTCATTTATAGTATCCCTTAATGTAGAAAAGCCCTAACAAACATTTTGTTTTACATAAAATTTTCGCAAATTTGAAATGAATTCGTCGAGATGCCGATTAAAAAAAATGTATATTTAGGGCTTTCCAAACATTAAGGTAATGCACATAGAAAGGACCTAACAAACTTTTTTTCCAACAACATTTTTTTGCCAATTTGAAATAAAAGCATCAGAAACTACCAAAAATTCAATATGAAAAAAAATTTTAGTTAGGGCCTTTCTACATTTGGGTGACGATATGTACAATATGCAGTTGAATAAACTTTTTTTTTTATGTGCATCCATTGTGTGTATTTAAAATTCATAATTAAAAAATATTCAAAATGCATGCTGACAGTTCATTGAACTGCTCGTACAATGCAAAATTCTGTTGGGTTTTTCGTGGTTTTTTTTTTACTGGGTCATGCAATGTGTTCTCAGTTGTTCTCAGTTTGAATTCTCTTTCTACCTTACTATAACTTTAAGCTACTAGCCAAGAAAAAAAATCTATTCAAAATCAATAATGGGTTTTTTCTTTATCTCATTTCAGGTACGTATAGAAAAATTTTGCTCAACAATTACAAATCGATTAAGGTAATAAAATAAGTTAATGCGTAATTTACACTATACCCAAAATTTCATTTAAATTTGTTGTCTGTGACATGAGTCTTTCCTTTGAATTCTAAAAGAGTAAGTGCTGCTACGCCCTCACGCACTTACAATTTTTCTAGGTCAGTAGAGTCAAAGAGGTTTTTTTTTACTTGGTACTGACTGCAAAAAATTAAGTCTAAAAATTAATTTGAAAATAATCCCTAAAGCGCACGTGTCGTGACTGGTTCTTCAATTTTGGAACTGGTTCTACGCCTTACACTTTTGTATGAAACAATCCGGTATTTTCAACACGGTGTTGTCTTTGGAAGGGATTAATTGATACCCTATAGATAACTTTGAACCGGTCTCGGTAGGTGTCCCAAAAGTACCTGTTCTGACACAGTCCCGGTCTAAAAACTGCTATCACAGTACCGGTCCCAAAGGTACCTGTAACAGTGCCGGTGTAAGGGTGCATTTCAATGCTTTAGCCTCCGGAGTTATAAAGAATGATTTCAACAATTCGGAACCACTTCTTTCATAACTTCAGAAAAAACTGCACTTAACTTTTTACAATGAGTCATTTAAGTATCAAAACTATTATTTGTGGTTAATCTTCTGGCATGTGCATTTTTTTGATATTAACTTTTTAAAGTTTATGCTACATAGTAAGCTTATTGAAATTTTTTAAAAAATTGTCCAAAAAAAAAAAAAATGTATGTAGGACGTGTACACACTAATAAGGTGGAACAACATTCTTACTTTAAAAATATGTTTTCTAGAACAATATGGGACTTTTACCATTTTGTTTGCTATTAAAGTTTGTACTTGTTCCAATAAAATATTAATATATAATATATAATAATTGAAAGCGATATACGATTTACGTCATCATGAACTAAAATTGAAGGTAATTGAATGCAAACGTCATATATATTTTAATATTTCGACACCAGAGGGCGGGTAATCCACCATAGGATTTATTTATATGACAGCTATGATAATCCGCGGTCAAACCATTCTCTTTTATCATACAATTAAAATTTGTTTTTTTGAACAATTAACAAAAAAACTTGATGTTAAGCGTTGTACTTAAACACTTTCTTACAATTTTCATATAGGTAGAAATGTGAGCTTATGAATGAGAATAAACCACTGCATTAAAACGGGAATTGAACCCGCACTCTCCCAAGAGAGAGTCTAGTGCGCTACTCATTAGACTATCGAGGCCGATAGGCCGAAGACCAAAAAACGTTTAATGAGATTTTCTCTTCTGAAATCAAGAATATTGTGCCAAGAAAAAGCTCCGTTTTGATATTCGATATTAATTAGAGATTTTTTGGTCTTAAACTAAATATGAAGAGAAAATGTGGCAAATACTTTGTATCTCAGTGTAGATACAACATTTTGCAAAAAAAAAAGAAGAAAGACAGCATAATAAAATAAAAATTAATCCTATAATGAACAAATTCCTTAACATGATTCAATTAAAAAAGATAAATTTGAGTAATTCTGATAAACAAAAAAATAAAATAAAAATTGTGCAATACCAATACTTTAATTTTCTTGTTTAATGTAAATTAATATTCGTAGCAAGTACGAATGAACATGGCAACACTGGCAGCTAAGTTTTGGTCGGCAAATGACGCATTAAATAAAACCACCAACGCTGAAGCAGGATTGCCATGACAACCGCAAAGACATAAATGCCACATACTTACATACCACATACTCAATACAATAGTGAATATTAACTGAAATATAGATACGAGTACGGGTCGAAAATTTCGTAACAATGTTTTAGTTTATTTCATAAAAAGCAAAAAATAAAGAGCACAATTTATTGCAACGTTAAAAGAGCTGGAGACAAGAAAACGCATGTGAAGACTATCAATTGCAAATTTATAGTTGCAGAGATTGTTGTTGACGATGCTGGTGTTGTATGAAAAATAGTAGTTATTGTTACTATTATTATTGTTGTTTTTGTTGTCGTGTTTTCGTGTCATCGTTGCACACAAATGTGTCAATCAAATGCGGTGACGATCAACCACAATCACAATAGCAACAACGATGTAACTAAGCATATTTTTTCAATCGCATGCAATATTTTATTTCAAATCTCAATTGTCACTGTTGGCAATACTCGTAGATTATTTTTCTTACTATCATTTGGAGCAAATTTATTACTCTTTAATTATAGTAGAATCACTCCGAGGAAAAGAAAATTGTTACCCCTTGGGAATTAATTAGTGTCATATTATGTAGCTACATGCGATATTGCCAACGACGGCTTGTAGTTGTTAATAAATTTGTCAAAGTGTGACCAGGATTTTTCCAGTCTTAATACAATATTTAGTATGCATTCGCAAAATTAAAAGTTCCTGGAATCAAGATAGCTTCAGAGCTGAGGAGTGATTTAATCAGAGATGGGTGATTTGGCATTTCGGCTGTTTATGGCAGTGAGAAATTTTCCTTTTCGGATACAGGATAACTGAGTTTACTTTTAAATTAAAATGCACAAATGTTTGCACATCAAAACAGCTTTTAAGCGCTGATTAATACTTCTTCAGAAACAAATTTCTTAAAATATTCATATTATGTAGAAAATTTCCTATTCACAATAATTTATTATAATATCCATTTGAAATAATATAAAAAAAACCGAATTACAATATTTTGAAATAATGCGGAAAACATTAAAATTCAAAATGTTTTTTACTTCTCTTGAAAAATTTTAAAAAGGCGTAATAAAGCTTTTGAAAATTAAGTCAGCGTTATACAGCTCAAATGTAATCTTTAAATTTTAATTTTATCGGATGCTTTAGAAACGTACTATGTTTGCAGTATTTACAGTAAATTAAACTTTATTGTGGACGAAGCTTGTCATCTCAAAACATTGATTCCAATGTCTTTTTACACGAACTCTCAATTACTATTCAACCGATCCAGCTAAAGCGTGGAACACATTTCTTTTAGAATACATAAGCTAGTAGATGACAAACTTGATTGTTCTACCAAAATTTATTTTATCGACCTTGATTTCAAATCAAAACTAAATATACCATCTCAGATGGAGATGATGATGTTGAATAAAGAAACTTTAATAAATATTTAATAAAAACCGTTGAATGACCATCATTATTATGATTTCTAAGCATCCTCACATCCGTGTCGGCATATGCCGAGATTTGAACACTCTTCGTAGCATGCCAACTCACGGACACCGCATTTCTACAAGTGATATAAATAACTGATGTGCGTGAGCTTTTTTGTGTCTCTTGGACGCCCCCTCATGATGTTCACAATTTAAGACAAAAATATAAATGTTGAAGACAATTGACGTGACTCATAAAATAGGATTGCCATCTTCTGAAAGGAAACATCTTTATCCATAAATTTTTCCAAAGTCAAATCTATCTATTATGGAATTAAGGAAAAATACATGAAAAACCTCACACACCAAAAACAACGTCACAGTTTCAAATCCTTTTCTGCTTCTCCTGAGAAATTTGAAAAATGCCTGTTAGAGCTTTAGCAAATTAAGGTAGCGATATGTATTCCGTATTTACTTAATACCGCTATGCAACAGCAACATGATCGTGGTGCACCATACACGCATGCGCAACCAATTTTACAAAATTTACAGTTTCTGCATTTCTGTCTACCTTGCGTTCTCCCGCCTTCCCCCCATTGGCACTTTACTCTTAGCTGCTTTGCTGCTGCAAACACGCTACATAAAATGATCCCAACCAATGAAATGATTTTAAAGAGATTTTTCCACTTTTGGACATAATTTACGCTGATCATTCCACAGCGATAACTAGAAATTATCGGAGCGTATGCGCATGCGCCGAGGCACCTACAAAAACGTTTATGCTCATTCATGTTGTTGGATATCGTTGTGTCCCCACCGTCCGCTTTCCGCTTTCCGCTCCTTATCTCAGTCTATCTGTCTGCTAGTTTGAGTTGGTTGCATTGGTGAGCAAACGCGACAACCGCTGCTGTTGCTGTGTATCATTGCACTTTTGGCATTTTGTTGAGGAAAAATTTCCGAAAATTGAGAAATATCGCATGCCACATTTGCGCATTTTTCCTTCCTACTAATTGTTGTGCACCTTTTTCCTTGCATTTTCTGTTCGCTTTTTTCTTTTGCTTCATCATTTATGTATTTGCAGTGCAAATTTATTGCGTTTTATTAAATGCCTCCTAACAAATTTAGTTTCGGCAGGCTTTAACATTTCTTCTGCTTTTGTGGAGCTGTGAGTTTGTCTGCGTTTTGCTGAGAATTCGGTTACAGCTTTATTTGCGGTGCAAAAAGAGATTTTCAAGTGTGATACAATTTTATCTGGAAACTGCAGCAGTTGCAGTTTTTTGTTGCAAGAAATTACGGAAATGAATATGTGCATCGAAGTTAAGAAAAGAAAGTCGCATGTAGTTGAAGTGTTGAGTTCAAATTTTGATAATATCACAATATTTGACCATGTTCGTGTTCAAGTAAATTTAAAAGTGAAAATTTATAGATGCCATGAATTAAACATCACCATCGTTGATTTTGTAGAAATTTCCAATTTTGACTTAAATACCGAGATGAGTCCCACACTTTATCGCTTCTGCCACCACCACTTTATATACTTTTCTTCAATAGAATATTGTCAACCAATCATTCCATCGCATCGCATCTTATCTTCATATAAATTTCAAATTTCTGCAAAAACAAAACCACCACCTTTCCTGCTGTGTAGTAAGTAATGTGAAATTCTTCAGCGATGAGGTAAGCAATGCAACTCCAGCCTTCCAGCCAGTCACTTGAAGCTATTTTTAAGCCACACCGCAAAATGTTGCATTGCACACAAAGTTTTGACAGTTTTTAATGTGCACGCGTGCACCCACAATCAATTTCAATTTCAACGTCAATGTTGACTAACGTTGCTCAATGTGCTGTTGCTGTTTGCTGGTTGCTGCAGCCATCATAGCAACAGCCTGCCACTACACCATCGCCATTGCCATTATGACGGGGCGACAAGCAACAAACATGCACAGCGCAGACATTCAATTACGGCCCTGCGGGCATGACTCATCCTTGTGCTTGTTGTGCTCAATGTTGCAGCAGCAATACTCGAATTCTAAGTTGGCATTCTTGGTCAATGTGTTTTTTGCAAAACAGCAACTGGCGAATAGTCATTCAGGTAGGCAGGTAGGCAGGTAGTCAGTCGGTTAGCCATTCAACTAAGCAGAGAGCAGGCAGGCAGTCAACCTTTTTCTTTCTAGAATTTAACTTTGGTGTCGATTGCTGCTTCAGAGACAATTGACTTTTTTTTACTTTAAGACGTTGATCGTTGATCTTTTACCATAATATTTTCTCAATTTGTCTCGGTAACGCGTAGTAGGATAGGATTTTTGTAATTTATTAATTTTGTGCCTTTATGGATTTAAATTTCATTGCTGCCTCTCATATTTCCGTTCTCATAAATATTTATTTAGGCCTCTGGTTTTTTCCAGCTCATCAGTATAATACGTGGATTTTAGAATCGTGAGAATATGATTTTATTTTATACAAATTTCATGTTGTGGCAGCGGATGGATTTTTGTTTTATTTATATACACACGCTTTTTTGTTTATGAAAAATAGAATCGACAGGAAACAATGCATAAATAAAATTATTATTATTTAATTTATTCAATACAAACACTATATTTTTGAAACAGAACCTAAGTTGGTTTTCTTCCTTTACCAGGAGATACGAGAATTTGAGAAGCTTTAAACATTTCGAAGCTAATTTGGTTTGAAATAGTAAAGGAACTGGAAAGATATGTTCAAATCATATTTAATTATGAAATTTTTAAAAAGTATTAAAAAAGAATTGTGAAAAAGAACTTAGTATTGTACTTAGGGTCACGTTTTACGCACTACACCCGAACTGTTGGGATGTATGATTGAGGTTAAAGCTTATTTGAAAACTGTGGATGACTCTATTAGAAGTTCAGAGATCAGAATGGTGTATCTAACAAATACTGGGCCGCTGCGTAAGATATCCGGGTCCGAGACTCGGATTAATTCGAGACTTATTAATTTTCTATACCACCTCTTTTTTTAACGATCGATCGAATCCCAATGAACTTTCCTCCCGCCCAACATGACCGAGGGGCGCATTCGCGACGGACGCAAGCGCTTCACACAAAAATATACCTGGTTAGCAACGACAAACTTTAAAGAGTAAAAATTGAGAAAAGCTTTTCATTCGCCATTCGGATTTTGCATAAAGCTACCATAATGTTTGAAAAGCATAAGATTCTTTCCATGATTTTTATGTTTGACCCAACCACAAACTCCTCTCAAATGTAAAATTTTCAAGGGAAAATATAACGCAACACACGACCAAAAATTTGTTTTTATGAGCAACTCTTTCCAGTCTTACTTGTCACTACGTTCCCCGGCTGGTAATAAATACGTCAAACTATGGTTATAAGTTATTTAAAAATATAAAATTAAATAGTTTTTAGTGTACATATATTGTCAAAATGGTCTGCATTTGCTCTGGATTTCAACAACTCCGCTTGAATCACTTTACTGATCTGCAGCTTAGCCTCTTTAACTTGCTTAAATTCTCTGCATTCTAAAGTACTAATTAATTTATCCCTCCTAAAATTGTGTAACTGAATGACTAAGTTCTAGGTACACAGATCTTACATATTGAATATTGTTTACTAACAGCAGCCTTTAAGAGAATTAACAGCCGTGTGTCATATCTCAAAAACAAAACAAAAATAAAACCTTGTTTCTTTTGATCTTTTGCATAAAATGAGAAACAACGTATATCACCTTTTCACTTTGAGTGGCACAGCACACACACATACAAACAAGATTAATTGAATAGACGTTTGTATAAAGTCCAACAACAGATTGAGAGAAACATGATGCAGCAACAAGTTGCTTGCCTCCATTTGCACACCGTATCTACCACAGATTGTAGTCATTTAGGTTTGACCAAAATCTTTTGTAATTTAAATCTAAAAATCTATCAGAAAAAAGTAACAGCAGCCAATATATGTATTTGAGGTTGTTGCTGTTGTTGATTTAGGTATTTCATTATTTTGACCATGAACAAATGGTGGCTTGGCGATCATAAATTGTCAGTTTTTTTTTGTTGTTTGAGAATATGTTTACACACTCAAAACAAAAGTACATGAAACCACCGTAAAAGTATCATTTTCTGTTGACAATATTCAGCTAACATTAAAAAATATCAAAATTTACATTATAAAATGTAATTTTAACATAACCAACATATAACGGGTTTAACAGTTGAACCAATTTTCTCGCGGTGCAGAGAAAAAAATATGCATACAAATTTACGTAACGTAGCTGACAAACACCTTTTGGGGTCCAACACAAGTCCTTTATTATGTGGCATATATGAGAAATCCGGCATACCGGACGATAAAATCAATCGGGTATTTAAATAAATTTTACAAAAAAATTGATTCTTTTTGAACACAGTTTTCTCATACAATATTAATCCTAATCGAACTAAGCTTCTCACAGTTGTGAGTCTGTACCTGCCTAAGAATCCATAATTATGCCATTCAATACCAGAAGTTATGAATTCTTAACTAAATAAGTTATTTTGTTATAAAGAAACTAACAAATCGAAAAAAAAAAATTAAATCCGTTAGGCTCTACCCACAGTTGCGTCGGACGACGGAAAAATTACCGCCGAGTACCCGCTATGAAAACGAAAAGGCGCTTCATCGTTTTAGATGGCCAAAAGTTGAGGCGGGACGAGTTTTCCGATTTTTATATTCACCGTCGGGGTGGCTAGGTGGCATATAATAATTTTCTTTGTTATAAATCTATCCCTTTTTCGGTGTCCTGTGTGCTGCACAGCATTTCCTCTCTGATTCTCCCTCCTTCTTTCTCCCACCTATCAATCTTCCTTCCATTCAACACAATGCCCTGCATTCATAGGGGTACACCTTGAGTGTTGTTTATTATAAAATAATATATGCGCTGGTACTGATCAACAAAAAGTACATAATTCTCTTCTAAATACTTAAAAAGAGAATTGATTGCGTTTCTCTTTTTGTAAATTATCATTGCACAGCGACAAAATATTACTTAGAGCCCAAAAAAAAATCTTGTTGTTTTCATCTACATATCTGCTGAAATATTTGGTTGCTTTTTAATTGTTAAACTATTAATAATTCCTAGCGGGGGTGTACGAAAAGTGTTTGTGAATTATGAATTGATCCAACTTTGCATATCTGCTGCACATAAAACATTTCAGCATTGGCGGCAATGTCTTTTGAAGTTTTTATGTATGTTGCTACGAAAATAAACTATTGCTATTTCGTTATCAGCGTACGCTTGGGTAGCTTTAATTTTAACTTCTAATCTCTCAAGTGATTTAGCTCCTTATGGACAAGAAGTTTGGTCATAAGCCTCCAAGAATGTAGATACAACTGTCTTGTTTCAAAACTAAAACGTAGTAAAAGTAGCTCATTGAGTTTATTTTTATTTTATATTAGCAGCCATTTGGATTTCGAATGCTTCCATTTATGTAAATCGAATAAATCGATAATATTTCGTGTACGATGCACGAAAATACACACCACTTTTATCGAAAATACCGAAGTTCCACGATGCACGAAAACATTTATGTTGCCCAAGGCCCAAGTTCTGTTCTGAGAATTTTAGAATTCAAAAAAAATTTAAGTCCAATTTATTTAACTTATTTGAAGGTCAAATAAATTCTTGAAAACCACATTGCATATCAACCAAATCGGTATATTATTTTCAGAGCTTAACGAATCCTCGAATGAAGTTTAAAGTTTTCAAATAAGCTTTTTGAAAGTAGGAAGGGGGAAATCACAGAAAGAGGCTATGCCTTGTGATTATTGAGAAATGATATTCACACTTTCATTTTCTCTAACTGCTGCAAAGTAAGGACTGTGGAAATTGTTGAATCATTTGGGTCCTATTAAGCCTACAGTTTGAGAAAGAAGAATATTTAACACTTACATAGATGGAAGCTACTTCATTTCTTAGCTTACTTTCATTTACTTTATCATAAGACGTTCAAGTATGCGCAGTGTACGCGAGCGTCCATGAATATGCCCGTCTACATAAGTATGCATAAAATATGATTCATTTTAAATATTAAAGGCAGAACTCTCAGCCAGCAGATGGTGCCTTCACTGGCTTCACTTACTCTTCTTTTTCTTTTCAACTGATTACATTTTTCATCTTAAATAGCTTTTAAAATGATATAAATGTCTCCTACTATTCCCGCGATCCTCAACCGCTTCATTTCAAGTAGCGATTGTGAGGGTAATTGCAAATATGAAAGGATGGATGGATAGCTGCATCGTCGTCGTTGTGGCGACAGTAAAAATTCCACATATCCACAAAGAATAGCTATAATAAAAATAAATAAGTCAGATGAAGGAAGACGAAAAAATACGCGGGAAGCAACAAAAGTGGCAAACCTAATCAGACAAATTCAATTCACTGCAATTTGCATAAACAACAAATGAAATATCTGTTGTTACTGGTAATTTTATCTTAGCAATGTGCAGCTAACCACGTGTACCTTCAATGATGATCTGCTTGCTATGTAACGCAATGGGTCAAGATTTGTTTCCTTGCGTTGCTGTTGGATTTCGTTTGAAAATTTGTTAAGTATAGTGTGAAGTAATTTACATAATTAAAAATATTTCAGCCATTTAATTACATAATTAAGGTATGGATTCTGTTTTTTTACAACACAGCTTGTTCACTTACTTTCTTACTTACTTAACTGGCACTACAACCGATGATCGGTTTTGGCCGCCTTTATAAAACTTCGCCAGTCGCCTCTGCTATGCTAGTTGATAAGGCCAAGTGCAGTCAGGTCGCCCTGTACCTGGTCTTTACAACGGAGATTAGGACGTCCTCTTCAACGTTCTACTCCACCGTGGCTCGAATAAAACACCCTTCCAACCGGAGCGCTTTCTTCCATTTTTATACGCTTCTGCCAACCCACCAAAAAAAAAACAATTTGGAACTCAGTATGAAGTTGTTCTTTGGAATAGCTGGTTTTGGTTTTTGTGAGGAATAACATTTGAAAATTTAATAAACTAGTAAAATCTGTTTTATTCGAGTCTGGCTTTACTACTCCGTATATTATTTAGCAGTGACAATGAATCATAACTGCCGTTGATTGCTCATCGCGTTCTTCTGGTAAATACGGCCATCATTCGCGGATCTTAAAAGATCCTCTTTCTTCTGAAGTCTTGTACTAAGAGTTTTAGAAATCCATTCATGTACAAATATAACACGCACAACATGAGTGGATGTGAAAAACTTGGCCTTTGGCGCTACATGCGATCATAGTCCATTGTGGTAAAAGCATAACACTTGCCACAATGGCTGCCTATCTTTATCGGTGTCCTGTGGCCAGTTAAGAAAGGCCTGTGACCTTTCAAACTGTACATACCTAACAATCATAGTATCTGGTATAAGAACGAATCTGGCCATAGAATTGGTTAATCACATATTGAAATTTTTGCGGCAATGTTACTTACTTAAGTGGATAAACTTTTAAGCAAATGCATACGTAACGCCTATGCCTGACCAAAGAGTCGATCTGTGCTACTCCCATACTTATTATAAAGTAATTGTAAATAGTTGCAATTTTTATTTGCACTGCGAAGACGGCAGCTTGAAATATATACAGCAGCCGCAGCAGCAACATCAAAAACAAGTGCACACATATTCGCGTATTCTTTTGTGGGATTCCTATCAAGGTTTTATTGCTACTGGTAAAAAGAAACTGTGCAGTCTACATATATGCGTTAAGTCACACATGTTCAACTTGAACACCACCAACAACAATTTTATCACTTTGGTTGCATCTTTTCCACTTGCCACACCGGCCATATCGTTGTTGTGTTGTGCTGCACTTGCTTGCACTCTCGCTGCTGCTCGTTGCACCACAACAAAGCAGAAGGAAATGAAAAATTATTGAACACGCTTGAGTGCATGTTTGGTGTAATTGGTGCTGAATTCGAAATACGACTACGTATGCCCCCGTAAGCGACAACTATTGTGTTTTGTGATCACTCGTTTTTTATGGTGATAGTGATGTAGTGCGGGTGCTGGCTGGTGGTACCTAATGATGTTGGCGATGTTTCTTTTTTCTTATTGATTTTCGTTTCTGCGATTTGTTATCGGCAAAAGTGCAACTTTTCGTAGGCGAAAAAGCGAAATTTCACAAAATTTTTTCTAAAATACTTAGTTGCACAGTTGAAAGTAGAAAAAATTAAAAACGATTTTTATTCAAAAAAAAAAAAATTAAAATGATCGAGTGCAAGTTGACAATCTTGTGAAATTGATAATATTTTAATTACTAACTTTCTATTTCATATTTGTTTATAAAAAAAGACAAATATTGCTTAATCGTCCAGCTGAAGCCTGCATCTTTTCCTTCTTGTCCCATCATCAGAATGTCTATATTCCATTTCCACACTGATGCCATGCAATTTTTGGCAAACCCATGGCTTGTCAGTTGCTAGTTTTGCATTAATATGTATGACCATTTAAATGCAATATTTAGTTACTTAACCTTTGATCTTACGGCATTTGTCGTAGCCGATGATGTTTGCAAGTATTTACATATGTGAATAAATTTAAGTGGCATTCTACACTGTGAAAAATGAGGGACAGCTCCGATGGTTCGAAATGGCGGGCGAGGTAACATGAGACCACAAAAAATTTATAAACTGTATATAAAAAAATTGTGTTTGTTGCCCATTGTATTCATAAGAGTGTTTCGCGTACAAAAATAATAATATTACAAGATATCGGAGAAAATCCGAAGAAATTTCACTTTACTCCTTTAACAACAAACCCGATCACTTTTTTACGTGTCACGACTTTCGAAGTTGAATAAGTTTTTGTATACCCTTGAGGTGAGTGGTACATTTTTGCAATATTATATTTGACATGAATAAATGTAACTTCTATAGCCAAAAGTATTACTTTAACAGATTTCGAAATCGAGAATTTCCAATACGAGTTTTTTCACTATAAATTTCTGTCAATTAGAAATATAAAAAAAAAACATTTCTGTCCATTCAACATTTTACACTGTTAAATTAACAGCATTCACTTTCGGATGGGGTTTCTTAGCAAAATCCGTTAATTTAACAGCATTTTTTCTTTCAGTTTAGTTGTGTGCTTGTATATTTTTCCTAACTGCATTAAATTTGCATAAATATTTGGCAATTTGGTAAATGGGCGTACTCAATGAGGCAATCAACATTTTACTTGTGTCGTTGTTCTTTTTACATGCAATTGTAAGTGAATTTGATCACTTTAATGAAGGATTCTTTTTAATTTTAAGTTGACATTTAATTTGATTTATTAAATTACTATAAAGCATTCAAATTTTATGTTGTAACTTCATTAACTTAACTTTTGTAAGTAAAATTCTTGTGCTTGTTAGTTTCACTTTGAAAACAAAGAAAAATTAAGAAGTTTGACACATGACAGGCACATTATCATGACTTTTCAGCGGCCTTAAATCAAGCCAATCAAGCGCAACTTCTCTATAAACGTAAGCCCAGTTCTTTAAACTTCATAAACTTTGTGCAATAATGTTTACGAGAATTTTCGCGCACTCAATTTTTTTTTAGCTGTGAATCCAAATATTAATTTGTAGTGAATAGTACATAGCAAAACATTATTTGTTAGATTTTTTAGATTTCTCACAGTGTTTTTCTTTTTGCATGTACTTTTTGATTTACAAATGTTGGTATGATAAAATTTTGGTTTTTATTTTACATTACATATTTATAGTGGTCGCTGTGGCGTAGTGGTAGTGCATTGGACTGCTACGCAGAGTGTCCGGGTTTAGAATCTCGACACAGGCGAAATCAAAAAGTAGAAAATATAATTTTTCTACACGGCACCACCTCTTGGCAGGCAGTGGCAAACCTACAAGAGTAAAAATTTCCTATGAAAAGTTTTTCACTTCGTCGTTCGGATTCGGCATTAAACTGTAGGTCCCTTCCATTCATGTACAAATATATCACGCACAACATGCGTGGATGCGAAAAGCTCGGCCTAGGCCCTCCATGGGCTGTTGTGCCATTAAAAGTAAAAAGTACATATTTATCCAGTCAGCGGTTAACTGACCTTCGGTTTATTGCATTCTTCGTTTGATTACATCTTAAAGTTTAGCCTATAAGGTTCAAAATCCATGAGTTACCAGGTTAATTGAGCCAAAAATTTTGTCGAGATAATTTCGACATATGTATGTACATACCTACCACTCGTTTGCTGTAAGACTGTCATAACATAAAAAACATAAATTCTGAGAAAAATGCATTAAAACTTTTCGAAGACAACAAATAATTTTCTCACGTAAAGAGTTCATGGGATCAAGAGTTATAATATTTTTACACAAGTTAAAGCACTAAATAACAGTTATTTCTACAGATTTAACTAAAAAATTTTTTTTTTTGCATTATGACAGTATTGCAGCAAACGAGTGATATGTAGGTATACAATTTAAATATTGATTTATACGAGTCATTGAGAAAATCATTAATATATTGCCAAATAAATAGAAATTTAGATTGCCATGAAACATGCAACTCTTAATTCAAGAATTCATGAACTAAAAATTCATATCTGGTTTGTGTTGTTATGCGTAGAGAAGTTATGTCGCAATGAATACATTCACAGACACAGAGCCACACATGTATCTGCTCGAAATATTGGCTGCTAGTTAAATTAAAAAAAAGAAGAAGAATGAACAAAAATTATTTTATTTTTAGGCAGCGCCCTAACGTAAACAAAACTGACAGTGGTGTATCTGTTTTTGTTCAGGGGAGATTTCGTTTCTGGTTTTCTATGCGCTCATTTTGGCCTCCTACTGACGCAATCAAGAATATTCTTGAATTTCCAATTTCAATGTAATTGGGTGTCGAATGCATTCTCAATTATTAGCAATAAATTCTGTAGAAATTTTTATTATGTAAGAATTAAATGAAAAAAAGTATTCAACAAGAAATGGAAAGCAACCGAAATTTTCTGTTTTTACTCATTTTTAAGCTTTAATAAAAGTTTTGTTTTGCAATATTCAACTTTCATACACATATTCACTTGCATCTCAAACGTTGTTGAATACATTTCAATCTTCTTCCATTATTTTATTTGCGAGAAGCTTCTGTCAAATTCATATTGAATATTGCGCAATATTTTTAGTACACGTCCAGATATATGGTATTTTATATTTGTAATTTCAGTTTTAATCATTCAAATTCTCAACTGTTATAGAAATGTTTTAAGGTACTTTTTTGCCCTCTGTGATACTAAGATATCCAAATAAGGTTAATAACTAGTCGAACTTTCGTCTTTGCTCTGATGTGGTGGTCATTGGAACACCATATCGCACTATCTAGCCTCTTAATACGATTTGCGTTATTGTTGCTGTCGTCATATCTAAAATCGGAATTGGTTCGGTCCATCGTATGAAGCGAACAATTATAGTCAAACATTACCAATGATTAATGCTTGGAGGAAAAGTCAACGTGAGCGAAACGACTCTCCGGTGGTAGGTACGTGCAAGCGGCGAATGGTGTGGCGGCTAACTTTTCGCTTCATCAACTTGTTCGTAGCTCGTAGCCCTGGGTGCGCTATATTGTGAGGAGCTGGTGTGTTTCGAAGTGTCGCGGTATTAATAGTTCGAATTGTATTTGTTAAGCAGTCACGGGACAGCTTCTTGTCGCTGCCTGGTAGTGGAAAAAGTTGAGTCGCATTTTATGGCACAGAGTTGCATTTTATGGTACGGATGAGGTTGCCACATTTGGTGGTCTTTGTTTACCTTTCGGAAAATACACAGCGTCCGAGATATTAATTGTTTCCGAACCATTTTAAAACGAACAATTTCAATCTGTTAATTAACACATATACTTAATCTGCTCGCGCAAATTATTTATTGTTTTTGAAGTTGAATATGAATGTAATGAAATCCAAATCGAGACTTACAGAGATTTCAGTATTATGTAACCTTGACAAACATCTCTTACAATTTACCACACAGAAAAAAGTTAATATTTTCCATAAACAAATTTAGTTACTTAATTCTTCATACAAAATGCACCTTGTATACATTTTAAATTAATTATAAATGTTTTGTAATGCTAATCCATAAAATAAATAAATTTTTGTAATTTGAAAAAAAAACTGATGAAACGGGTGAAACAAATTTGCAAAAGAGAATGTGGCATTTGCATGAGATGCGTCCGTGTAAGTCATAAGCCAAGAATTTATTCAAATACTTAAGTTACATACCTTTGGCATTTGCTACAAATTCCAACAGTTTCAGCTGAAATCGTGATTAGAATATTCAATTGCACTTAACAACTCTTGGTAATTTAATTCTTGAATGTGTGCATCCGTACGAATGAATTCGATATATGTACTTAAAATAGCGATAAAAAAAACAAGCAACCACCATTTTTTTTTTAATACCCTACATACTCTGTGTTTAGGGTATATTGGTTTCGATCGCATAACTGTTATTTGTGATTCTTTCTTTTAATGGCACAACAGGCCATGGAGGGCCTTGTAGGTTTGTCATTGCCTGCCAAGAGGTGATGCCTTGTAGACAAATTTTGTTTTCTACTTTTTGATTTTGCCTGTGTCGATATTTGAATCCCGGACACTGCGTAGCATGCCAACGCATTACCAACTACACCACAGCGAACATCAACTGTTATTTGTAGCTCTTACAATTAGACGTCCTAAATATGAATACTTATACAAGTATACAAACATACTGTGTACGTGGTAGCTTGTGGTAGCAAAACTTTAACAATCTCAACCAAAGAAGAGTGTAAGTTCTGAAATGCGCAAAAGTAGTCAAGTGATCTTCCATAGTTAAGGCTTGATTACGCATACGTAATGCAACGTAACGTAGGGTAACGTAAACAATCTAGTGAAGGTAGAACTCTACGCTCCTTTGCAATTTCGGTAATGACTTGCACGCACTCCTTATACCACAGATCAATATGTGACATTTGGCAACGTTACGGTACGTTATGCACATAATCACGCCTTTATGGTGAAATACTCTAAACGAGATTTTAAGATAGATTCCAACTGACGCGCAAATTAATCTAAAGTGAAAATTTCAAGTGGAATATTGGTGCAAATACATACAATACAAATATTGGTACAGTCAAAAATCAAAATCGGGAAACAGCCAAAAAAAAAAGTACTTTCTTTTAGAGGTACGTAAAGTTGAACAGCATCCGAGCGTAGCTACTGAGCTTCTATGTATAGATGTTAAGCCATTCATTCCTGGTAATCGGGAAAACTCGCGATCCCGGACCATTTTCAAAAACCTGAAGTCCCGGGGCTTCATTATTGCCAATAGAATTACTAAAAATATTAAAGCAAAAATGTCTCCGGTAAAATTAATGAAAAATATTAATTATAAAATAATAATAATTTTTTTTTTTATTTATATATCTTTTAACATACCTCTATCAAATAGATATGTATATTAAGTATTATCTATATTATCGATTGATAATTTGAAGTGATTTTACATTGCAAGTACTTATGTATTTGTGCATGAGTATCTACTACTTGCATAAGTGGTAGTTGAAATATTTCCTAAAGAGTATTGCTTAGAATACTTGCGACTTCCGCCCTCTCTCTGTCTCTCTCTCGCTCTCTCTCTCTCTCTCTCTCTCTCTCTCTCAATCAGATAGGAAGGCACTCGCCGCTTCGCTACCGACATCGTTGCCCTCGTCATTCATGCGCAAGCACACTGCATCCAATTATTAATTGCATATGAATTATGTTGCACATTTGGTATGTTGCTGCAGCATTCCATTGATGTTGCTGCTATTATAGCTGTTGCTATTGCTATTGCTTCTTCTTTGACGTTGGTGCTACGGCGTTTTAGATGGTTGCTGCAATACAATGTAGTGCTGCATCTTAAAGGTGGAAAATTAATACTGGCGCCTATGAGACACACCGCAAATACTTACATACAACAAGGATGTTGCACTATATCAACATAAGAAAGAGAGGGGCGTTGACACACTGTGGCGCATGCGCATATGCTCGAGGAAGTATTTTGTACACATACAATTTTCGTTTTCTACACATATTCATAAGTTTTAGAAGATACATGCGAATATTTTTTTCGGCGTGGGCACTGGAATCGCACACACACACACACATACACACACACAACATGAACATGAACTTAAATATTAAACAGAAACATAACTACAGATATAAATGCATGCATTTTCTAATGCTAATGCTAAAGAAAATTGAATTTTTATTTTCAGATAAAGTTTTTAATGCGCATAAAATTAAATTTCTTTACTTACTTCCAGTACCCACTTTTCAAAGAGTATTTGCCCATGGTGATGCTCCACACTCTACTCCACCCTCTCCACTACACGCTCTCCACTACACGCTCTCCACTACACGCTCTCCACTTTACTCCATACTATCCACTCCACACCACACTCCCCACTTTACGGTACGGCTTCTTCTCGTTCACTTGAGTCGACTAGTGCCCATGCATGCATATGCTCATATTCTTCATGTTCTTCATGCCTTTGCATGCATGTACCTTTAAATGCTTATTAAGTTTCAAGCATTCGTCATCGTTGCCAACGAGGCTGGACTATTATTAAAGGGGCCTGTTTCTTTTAAATGAACCTCACCACCATACCAAATCTGCCCACGTTGCACGTTATTGCAGCGCAGCATAGCACAGCAGTGTAGATATGTAATTTCTATTCCTTACATAGAACTAAGTTGCATCATGATGATCATCAGTATTTTCACCTCGACGAAGCGTGTGGCATCAGCGTGGCGCGATGCTATATAGAATGGTGTCGTTGTCATCGTCGTCGTTCTTTCTAAACCTTTAAATAATATCCTTGTTTTTTTTCGTCTGTGTCTAGAATTTTTACTTTCATCTTTGTTATGAATCCGAGTAGCGTCTATAATTAAGCATGAAATGTATCTGGCGTTCAGCGGCATCTCAGCGCTAGCTTCATTGTCGTCTTGCAGGGCTAGAATATTATTACAATTGTTGGAGGCTGGTGGTGATGGTGGTGGTTTCATTTATGTACGCTCTTTCTCCTATTCAGCGTTAGAAGTTATTTTTCATGAAATTTATTAATTGCCCATGTCCTCACTTAATTTTCCTAGTCTCCATTGTGCATACAATATTTATGAGCGTAGGCAATTAGAGGATGTATCTTTGTTGTAGATTGTCGGACACAAGGTTAGTGTTTGCTTTTGCTAAGGATATTTGATATTTCTGTGATAAGTAGCTCTAATTATGTTCGGAGTGGTTTCCCCAGGGTCTTTAATATATGCATTTTACTTAAATCTTTGCTAATTTCCTCAAAATTCGCATTAAATGTTAAATTTCTTTTAAGCATAAGTTTGTTTTTTTTTAAGAGTATTAAAAGCAGGTCGAATAACTCATTAAATTTTATTGTTGTTTTCCACATATCAATCACTTACAGCAGAAGTCTCTAAACTTTCTGGTCTAAGGCTCACACTTGTTCTACCATTGAGCCTTCAGTCGCATATTGTAGGGAGCGTCGGAATTGCGCTTGGTTAGTCGAAGTATACAACGCCAACGAGTAGCAGAGCTAGAGCATGGGTAAGGCTATAGTGCCAAAAATAATGCAAAATGTAAGTAAAGGCTCAAGTGTCAAAATCTTGTACATTAAAGTGGGCGAATAAAAAGAGGTTAACATTTTTTTCCCCCGCAATTGATTCATTGGGTCATTGCGAAGCTAGTGCCATAAACGGGTTTTCGATCGCGAACACTCTTCGTAAAAGTTGGGGTTCTCAGGTGTCGCTATTACCTGGTACCAATCTGATTAAGAAAACTTTATATTTTTTGTTTATTTCCTTGGCATTTATAGAATACTCATACTTCCTATAAAAATCATTAATATTAAATTAATACATATATTACGTACCTAATTAGAGCACAGGGTGGCGAAAAGCCCTCGTATACAAGGACCCATAATATTTATTAAACTGATAATTTTTGTAGTGAAATAGTCAAACTGAAATTCATAGCATCCTATAAAAACGTAGAAGAAACGCGAATAAGTAAAATTGATTTTTATGATTAGAGAAAAAGTTTTGCCAGCAACATATCACTAGCTCACAAAATCATGTTGCCAATCATGGCGTAAATTCATTTATTTCAATTTGCAAAATTGATTTTTCATGTTGCAATTTTTTTGTTACGTTGCTATATACTTACTTATACATATGGTACATACATACAAACTTTGTTGTGGTAGTGGTAGTTGCTGCTGGCAATGTCTACCAAGTGCGATGCATGTAATTTGTTAATTGCACGCTTGTTGCATCATAAATACAAGATGGTTGTAGACCAAGGGCTCTTGAACTTCATTCGAACATCGCACTGTCGAAGTCGTCGTCGTCATCGCCTTCCTCTCCTTCCCCTCCTTCGTCTTTGTTTTCCGCTCTTGGAATAATTAAAATTAATCTATGCAAAGTTGTTAAAAAAAATCGCTGCGCTGCCCCTAAAATATATGTACCTAGAGAAGAAAATGGTTGTTGTTGCTGTTGAGTGCGTTGCAAGTGGTAAATTGGAGTCGTGTTGCTGATGACTTTGCTCCATCCTAAACAAGTTTGCCAAGCGAATTTTCCTTTTTTGTTTCCTCTCCTTCTCTCTTCTCGTACCTCTATTTCTCTAATACCTTCCTCAAATTCTTAGTTCTTGTTTTTATTCGCATTCTTTCTTTCTTACTTATCCTTAGCAACGTTTTATGTTGTTGTTGTTGCTGTTGCTATTTTAAATGCTGCTCGTGTTCTTCATTTATTTTGGCCCATTTGTTGGTGGTTCTTTGTAGTTTAAATATTGAAGTATACTGCCAAAGCACATGAGTGTCCATCCTGCCTCCCTATGTTGGCAAAAGTTTCTTGCAACAAATTTATGAGTTTCCTTTACACTTTTGCAATTTTAAAAGTGCTGCAGCAATAAAAGTTTATGCTGTGTACTTCTCGCAAACATTTGCTTAACCCCAGCCCCTCCCACTCAAAAAAAAGAGTCGTCCCTTTCTTTTTTGTTTTTTAGTGTAGAGTCCACTTTTTAGTGTAGTTTGTTATTTTGTACTCTATTATTTTGCATTCATAAATTTTTGTCTAATTTGCTATTCTTCCACAACTTCCACAACAACAACTGTTCTTCACAACATGGATTTTTAGCATGTACACGCATCTATTAAAGTCCTTTTGCTGTGGCATAAGCTTCCTCTTCTTCTTCGGTAGATTCGTGTGCTTCACTTATGTCTACACCTTGTCGTGAAGGAAGGTACATCATCACCATCATTCAGCTCACCTCCAGAACAGCAACAGCAATAGAACACCAACAGTAATAACTACTGAAACCTACTATGCCTGCAACAGTAGTGGCATGAGTCTATCTTAAGTGGTTCCATTAACGCGCGCCGTGTTAATTAACATAGTGTGAGTTTATGTTGCTGGCAGTTGCTCGTGATGCAAACTTTTTACCTCTTCTCGTCTAGTTCAGAAATGTTGCAAACACGAATTCAATGATTCTATTTTTCGCTGCTGCTGCTTACTCTTGTTAAATGTTAACATTGCTGTTCATTTGGGTACAGAGAAATTTAGTTTTTGGCACACAATAATTGAAGTGACTAGTAGAAAAAAAAAGATTTCTGTAGTAAATCTCGATAACAGCATAAATAAGCGGATATTTACAGAAGGTTTTGCCCCATTGGTATATTTAAAAAATAATTACATGATGCGACGTATTTAAACTCTGATAGCATTTCAAGAGCTTGAGACTATCCATGATCGGACTGTCGTCTACGAAACCCCAGCCAAAAAAAAAAACGTACAGTAATAACTTTTCAAAGCCAATTGCAGATAATAAAAAAAAGTGATTGAAATTGACTCCCCCAAACTTGACGTGCAAATAATATCATGGGCGTATCCAGGATTTCCCAAAGGTGGAGTGGGGGAGGAGCGCTTGGCGAAAAATTATTAGAGTACCTGCAATTGAAGAAGTTCCGATTTCAAAAGTCCAAAATATTACAATCGGACTTTTTCAAAATTTAAGATTTAATTTAATTTAAATAATTGATGCTTCTCTGCCATTTCAGATTAAATATGTCAAACAAAAATTAGAATTTCGATCATTTCTTTCTTTCTTTTGATGTCACAACAGCCCATGGGGGTCATAATTCGAGCTTGTCGCATCTACTCATGTTGTGCGTATTATATCTGAACATGAATGGAAGGGGCCTACAGCTTAATGCCGAATCCGAACTGCGAAGTGAAAAGCTTTTCATAGGCAATTTTTACTCTTGCAGGTTTGACATTGACTGCCAAGAGGTGGTGCCGTGTATGCAGAAAAATTGTTTTTTCTACTTTTTGATTTTGCTTGTGCCGAGATTTAAACCCTAGACACTCTGCGTAGCAGTCCAACGCACTATCAACCACCAGTTTTAGCAGCTCATAATAGAAGACATCCATCTGATCCCACCAAATAGAGAGCATTACCTTGGAGCCAAAGTCTCCACTTGTAAAGCGTCGAAACCAGAATTCGCATGTTTTTATCGACAGAGTATATTCACCGTACACTTCCAATAGGAATCGATTACCTCAGCAGCACTTTTTTTCGAAAGGCAAAACTTTGTGCAAAGGCTGTTTATTTGACATTATTTGTTAACTCTTTGACAAATTGATACATAATCAAAAAAAGTTACATGACGTAGCTAAAACATGAAAGTAGTTACAATATTGTCAGATGTGATTTGAAACAAGTTACGCCATCAATTGTGAATCCCTCATTTTCAAGTTATACACCCAATAATTTATTATTATTTTTCTTTCATCTGTCATATCTTTCACATTTTCAGCTAACAAATGAGCATCTTTGTTGCTGCAATTTGATAAAACACACCCGCAGCAACATTTCAACCAACATGTAAGCAACTCCCACCGACGTCCGAACTTTACTTATGTATTTTAATGACAAATTCACACAAAAACTCATATCCACATGTGTAAATACTGACGCTGCCGTTGATGATGACAACCGAATTGGCCAAAATTAGTTGCTAGCAATAAATTTTTATATAATTTAATCCTCTTCCCCTCCTTTGCCTTCGTATCACTTTTCTGCATCTAATGTGTTTGTTTATTGCAGTGTTGTTGGTCGTTTGATATTGTTGTTGCTGATGTTTGACCTATTTTTTCGTAAGTATACTCATGAAGATTGTCCACATTTGTTGGCTGGTGCTTCATGGTAGGAATATTGACTATGAAACTGTTGGTGGCAGTATATATGACACCTGCTGCCATTAAGAGCAGCGGCAGTCGTCTGTGTGATGCATTCAATACTTGTTGCTTACTTGACTACACTCGAAAGAAGCTATTGCACACTTACCTACTGCATACATACATGGACAGATAGATTCTTATGTACATATTTATTTACTACATAAGCAACCAAATGAGTGTATATCACCTTTACTGGTGGTCTGGGCGTACCCGCATCGTGTTGTTCAACGCATGCTCGAAGCATCATTGATTGTTGATGGCAACATGTTTTGGTTTCTGTTGCTGCACGCTTTACAGCGAGAATTCCGCAATTAAGTGCATTTTTACTCATTGATTTGTCTTCTTATGGCAGAAAAGGCGAAAAAAAAATTTATTGGCCATAAAATTTATGTATCAGCATAGAAGTTGGTCAATTCAACCAGTGCAAACTAAGCAACCAATTCCCAAATGTATTCAGTGAAATCTGAATTGAAAAGTACAAATATTTACAAGAATGCACCTGCAATTTTTATTCTTAGAAATTGCCACAAGTCTAAAAATTTCTCTTTGTAGCTTGGTGTTGTCAAATTTTTTATGACAGTTTGTCACTCTTTTAGAAATTCTTCAGTATTGTCATTAGGCTAAGGGAACTTTTTAAACTTATCATAAAGTTGCATTAACGATGTTATTTTTATTGTACGTAGAGTTCTGTTAAGTATCCACAACATTATTTTAAATGTCTTCTTTCCTATTACCTGACGAAACCTCAGAAAACAACTGTCAGCATTAAAGTTTTCAAAGATGTTTTGACAATAATAACAAATGTGAGACAAAAATTCAAAAACATTCGAAATACTTTGCCTATGACAACATGTTGTTGGTCTAGTCAGACATTAAAAAAGTGCAATGACCAAAAAACATATTTATGAATGATCCGACCATAAACGTAGTCATAACTTTGTTTGTTTCATTCAAATCTGTAAGTTTTAGATGTTGCTAGAGATAAGTGATCGCTCTTATCTTGATACTTTAAAAAAGTTGTGACTAAGAATCGTTTTGGCTATCCACTTTTAACATCATTTTAAACGTATATTTTGTTTAACAAAGTATATAATTATTATGTAAATTAAAATTATATTCAACGATTTAATATTTTCGCAAATCTATTAAGATTTGGCTGGTAAGTAAACATCTAGCACTTGCACATACAAAGCAAATGTAGCCATATACGAGGTGTGATAAAAAAATAACCGTTATTTTCACATTTCGTGAGTTACGTATGTTCGATTTTCGCATTGTTTTTTGTGTTATGTTGGTACACATGTCTGTTATATATGTTGGCAATACCAACCATTTTGGATTGTCAGTTTGTTTTTGACAGATAAAAAGGTTAGTTAGTTAGTTAGTGTTTTGGTGTGCTCTTCGATTTTTTACTATTCGAAAAAATGGATCAAAGAAACTGTATTCAGTTTTGTGTAAAAAATGAAATTAAATGCGCAAGGACATTTGAAATGTTGTTGATGTTTGGCGAGTCTACTACTGCACAAGTTCAATTGTGGTATAACCGGTTTAAGGAAGGCCGAGAAGATGTCAATGACGATGCTCGTCCTGGTCCCCGAGCACGTCAACAACCGATGAAAACATCGACGCAGTGAAGAAAATGATTTTGGATAATTGTCGAATCACTATCACAGAGGTTGCTGATGATGTTGGCATATCGTTCGGCTCATGCCAAGCAATTTTTACGGATGTTTTAGGCATGAAACGTGCGGCAGCGAAGATTGTTCCAAAATTGCTAAAACAACGTCGCTTGTGCGTAAGTTTTTGGTCAAAAACAAAACCGTTATCATGCCTCAACCACCGTATTCACCGGACTTGGCCCCCGCTGACTTTTTCCTCTTCCCAAAACTGAAGACACCGATGAAAGGAAAGCGTTTTGCTACGATTGAGAAGATAAAAGAAAAATCGAAACAGGAGCTGTTGGCGATACCAAAAAGCGCGTTTCCGAAGTGTTTCGAGGATTGGAAAAAACGCTGGCATAAGTGTATTATATCTGAGGGGGATTACTTTGAAGGGGACAAGATAGTTGTTGATGAATAAATAAATATATTTTGAAATAATTGAAAATAACGGTTATTTGTTGATCATACCTCGTATATACAAAATTCATATTCTTAAATAATGGCACAACAGGCCAATAGGCCCAATCGAAATAGTCAAGTAAAAAGCTTTTCTTAAGTAAACTTTTTAAACTTTTTTTATTTTTGGCTGTGCCGAGATTTGAACCAGGGCTTTCAGCTATTTTATTTTGCTTTTTTGACACTGTTTCGAACAAAATGCTTCGAGATATTTTGGATTACAGATCCAAGATTTTATCTTTCTTACAAATGGATTGGAAAATCATGGATTTTTTACTTATGTATTTAAAGTGATATATACATAAGTATATATACATCTACTTCATGAGGGTGTATACGAAGTTCCTAGTACCCATGCAGATAATTTTATTTTAACTAGACCTACAACCTGTTCTCTCTCGTTCATAATATTTTTCCAATGTAACACAGTTTTATCGTTCAAATATCTATTTCCACAATTTTCTTTCATGCTACAAATTATTGAGAAACTTTTTTCTATTTCTATTTTAGTCGGCAATAAAAGAATATCTTCTATTTTATGTGAAAATGTATGTAAGTATGTATGTATGTATGAAATGAAATGTACTCGTAGTATGTATAAAAATGCCTGCATATGTACCATACACACATAAATGTAATTTGATTTCAATAATAAGTGCAATAATAAAAACTTTCCTTTGTTTTTTATACGTACGTTTTATTTTATTTACATGCTATGGAAATGAGACTAAAAAAGATCTCACTCACATCCAAGAAAAACTTTCTAAGAATACGGAGATTTTGATGTAAAGTTCAGTTAGTTGCGTCCCTTGTACGTAAATATTGAACATTTAATATTGACACGCTGCACATATTGAGTTTGCTTCCCAGATTCTATTTAAATACATATGTACATATATAATTACAAACATACATACACCTACATACACACATACATATTTGGAATAAGTAGACCTTTGTGGTTAATTGACTCATATTCATAATCTAAACCATTAATGCATTTATGAAGACGTCAACAGTGAGAAGCCGCACAATAACTGGGAATAAATAGAAACTACTTATTTTGTACATATGCAAATTTATCCAACAGTCTTATTTACAGTGATCATTATCACAAATGAGTGTATGAGTCGTAATTTATTCTTGAATTCGAAATCCATTTTTCTTTTTCTATACTTGCTTCTTTTTCTTCGCATCCACTCATGTTGTTTGTGTTATATTTAAACATGACTGGAAGGGATCTAAATGCCTTAATGCGGTATTCGAACGGTAAAATGAAAAGCTTTTCTTAGACAGTTTTTACTCTTGGAGGTTTTCTATTGTCTGCCAAAAGCTGGTGCCGTTTTTTTACTTTTTTGAACCTGTGGTGAACACAGGTTGATAAATATATTTCCATTGACATTTTAAAACTTTTTTATTAAGCTATGAAAACTCCATCCTATAGTTTCAGAGCTTCTCCAGTGATGATAGCGTGACCAAGAATGGCATTATCTGGATTGAATTCAATTAGAAATCATTGCCCTCGTCTGAAATTAAGTTCTCTCTCAGATGCTCACTGAATCTGAAACTAATCTATTAAGGCGACGGCCTCCTGTGCAAAATGTTTGTGTTAGTTTTTAAGATATTGGCATTTTTATGAAACTCATGAATCGGAAAAAACTATACATTTTATTTCCGACTATGATTTAATGTTTAGGGTTGCATAATAAAAATTAGAATTTTAAAATATGGAATGGAAAACCTGTTCTAAGGTGTCGATTTTCACTAAATTCATAAAAGTCTTCAATGTCTCCAAAAATAGCGAATTTTAAAGAAAGTCATATTTAAATATTCTAGTCAGTTATGTGATCCTGTGTCTCCATTGTTCTCTTGTGTTTAAGATTTTAAATGCTACGTATTCAGTTAATCGCTGACTATGTACGACGTCAAATGTGAGTATCCAAATATTATTGCTGCAATATTTCCGAATCAATTTGGAATCAAATACTTAATTTAGAAAGAAGTAATTGTAAGAATCTTTTTAAACTAACAGTCATACCTACATAAACGCGTCAGCGTCGATTATCTGCCAAAATTCTCAAAACAGACAATTTTGAAAGATTTAGATATGACAGTAAGGCAGCGATATGCAGTTGGTGTTGAGCTCCTGAGATCTTATCCATTCAAATGATTATCACACATGAATGTTCCTACGTACAAGATATATCACTTAAGTAAATTGTTGGTATACCTTTAAACTATTTTCATCGTAATTTCACCGTTGTAATTAACATTTTCTATTTCATGCAAACGAAAATCTTTTATTTTGGTTTTCTCTGTGAAACTGAAAGTGCAGAGACCATATCTATACATAAATCGCTCCATCCATGCAAGGCCGTCAAAACTAAAAAAAGAAATTCGAGTTAAGTATGGTATAAATAGATAACGGTTATTTGTGTAAAAAAATCATATCTGTATCTTATGAACTCTTTGCGTGAGGTCAAAGTCATGAAAAGTTTTACAAAATTGACGGAGAGCTGTGATTATTTAGCTCTTTTTCAATTTCAAAACCTTTGTTCAAGAAAACCCTAAAACGTAATTATATACTTGACTGTATGAAGTATCGTAAATCGCAAGTAATCGCACACGACTTTTCACGTTGTACGTAGTTGTCTTTCCGGTTATTGTGTTTAATCAATTATTTGATTTCCAATTTTTGTTAATGATAATTTTTTTTGACACACTACATAATAAATGGATATGTCGCAGAAGTAAATGAAGCAAATGCTACAAATATTTTCAAAAATTGCTGTAATCTTCAGTCACTGATGATAAATCTTACCAATGCACAATTCATAGTGGCGTATCTCTGCGCCAAGAGATTCAACGTAACAGACGGACAAATTGCTATATTCACTTTCAAAATCAATTTTCATATCATTTACAAATCAATGAAATCACCGATGCGAACATTTCAGTCAAATGAGCAGAAAAGTGGCGGCGTGCTTAATTTCCTATGAAAGTGAGAGTGAATATTGTTCATAGATGTTGGATGTATGCAAAATGGAGAGGGTATTGCTACCTTTTATTCGTTAGTTGTGTTTAGTTGATGCTTGGCGCCTCCATTGTGCCGGTCGATCGATTGCCTTGCTGTCAGCTGATATGATATAAATTTTTTTTTGCATTTACTTAAACAAATATCCTGGGTTTGACTCTCGTAGAAGGAAGAATGTATAAATAAACTTGTGTGTGACTACTGCTCATACAAGCACATGCTGCCACACTGCAGGAAATGATAAACTGTAGTACAGTGTGAAAGAGGTTAGGCCAGAATTCTTTATTTCTTGCAGTGTTATTTTTTAATTACAACATAAGAAGATTTTGTGAATGTAAAAGTTAATTTAATCAAAGTTTAAGCTTTCTTTAAAATTTTTCTTATTTCCAAGTGACAACTAGGAATAAATGTTATACATAAATATATAAAAGTCCATGTGCATATACATACAATATAAACCGAAAGGTAGCATTTGAAATATCGAAGCTTGTTAACAACCATCGATATTCTCAAAGAATTTCCCTCATCTATTAAATAAGTAACAGCCTACTTAATACGTATATGTGATGTCTTTCACAGTTGATGACAATCTTTCGCTTGTTACTGCTATAAATTTTGCAACTTTCGTATGTACAAACTCAAACGACACCGACACTCGAAAGTATGGTAACGTGAAAAAAAGCAAATCAATGCATAAGGGAGAATGGAAGAAACTGGCGCGACTTTGTATTGAATATCGAGAGCAAAGCTATTATTACCTTTGAGACTGACACTATCGATGAAAACGGCAACTTTCTGTGCCACATAAAATTACTTGCCTAATTCTACAGCAATTCGAAGTTTTGGCTGGTAAGACAGTCGAACGTCTCTATAACTCTACTAACTCGAACTTGGCTCTATTTTTAGAGTGTCTTGATCTTCTTATAACAAATTTCCTTATACTTATGTTGCGAATTTTCTTCTACGACAAAAAATTTTTGCAGTTGCAAGTTTTTCAAATCATTCATTTCTTGCGATATAGACCGTAGACGCACACACTACTGTCCATGTTTATCTCAATTTTTTCGACGATTTTTTAAGTGGAAGACTGTAACCCAAACTAAATGTACAGTAATCCCCGAATAATTCCATCGATGAAAATGTGAATTTTGGTTTAATTTACCGGGGTATGAATTGACCACGGATACAATATTTCTGATGCTCTGATTTCAATAATTCGGGGTCACAAAATAGAAATCCGTTATCATATTTGACCTAGAATAAATGGTTGTCCTATATCTTGGACTGCAGGCGCTATTTGGCATATTTGTTCGTTTTGCTATCAAAACTATAGAAAGTATAATATTTTGGGGTTAAGGTCTCATCATTACATAAAAAAAAAATTATTAAAAAAATTTTTTTTACAGTCATTTGAAAATTTTAGAATAAAATAATTTTAAAACAAAATCGCTAAAGAAATTTCGTAAACGTTGTTAAAAAGCCATTCAGCCTTTGATACAAATGTCCATATCATAAGTGACCCTTCCATAAAAAACAATGTTATATTTGCACTCTAAATAAAGGGACCTACAGTTTTATACCGGATCCGAACGGCCAAGTGAAAAGATTTTCTTAGGCAATTTGCCATTGGCCGCCAAGAGGTGGTGTCTTGTAGAAAATAATTTCCCACTTATTTGATTTTTGCTATGCCACGCCTCATATATGAATATTTTTAAAAGTGTTAGAATTGTGTTCCATAGTTCCCCACTCTCCCCACATACTCGTACATTGAAATAACCCAATAGAAGTAGATGTATGTACTCGTATGTATAAAAGCTTTACCTTAAATGTTTCAAGAAGAGAAAAAAGTCACTTAGCTTTATACATATATACTTACATATGTACTTATGTACTCATGTATTATGTACGTATATGTATGTATGTATGTAATTCATAAATGAAGCCTTTGGACTGCCAGTTAGTTATCCCTGCCGCATCTATTGCACCACGTATGCATTTTCGTATTCACTACAATGCTGCACGTTTCCCCATATCGAGCCACAATCGCTCAAGAGACATAGGTATGTATGTGTATGTATGTAGTGTGGCCAATGCTCATGTTCATGTGCATACATATACCTTTACATATACATATGTACATATGTATGTAGTTATATTTATGTACATATAATATATTTATTTATTTATGTACTGCGTTGTTTCAACTTTACGAATAGTATATAGCAGTGCTGCCAATTGGAATGCTACAATTTTTTCAATTTTCCAATAGGTATTTCCGAAAATGTATTTCAGCTGAGTCTGCGATTGGTTTTATACAAAAGTCTATGAATAAATTATAAGGCATTTACTTTAATATTAACACATTCATGAGCCTTATACTGGTTTGTCTCACTTATCTTACATTGGCCCTTGAACTTAACTCTAATGATATTGTACCGGCGTATAAGGTACCGCAAAAACAAAGCGACTTTTCTTCTTTATTTTCCTAAAAAACAATTCATACATAAATACCAAAACAAGGGAAAAGTCGCTCAAGATTTTACTGAATATACAGGGTGTTTTTTTAGAAGTGTGGTTTTCAAGAAGAAATAAAGCGCATATAATTTAATGTTATGGCCAAGAATTTACCTTTATTATAAAGATAAGGATTTGCCATTATGTTTAAAAAACGATTTCGGGCAAGTGGCTGCCGCGGCTGGTCCACATCAACATCCTCCAATTCAGGCACGAAAAAGTCATTAATTATAGCTCTATAGCGTTCCGCATTGACTGTAACATTGTGACCGGCTTCATCTTTGAAGAAATATGGACCAATGATTCCCTCTGCCCATAGAGCACACCAAACAGTGACTTTTTGAGGATGTAACGGCGTCTCAACAATGGCTTGTGGATTATGATCACTCCAAATGCGACAATTTTGCTTATTAACGTACCCATTCAACCAAAAGTGAGCTTCAACGCTGAACAAAATTTTCTTGTGAAATTCGGGATCGGTGGCCATTTCGTGTTGGTAATAAATTTGCACGATGTGCAAACGTTGTTCATTATGAAATGGCAAACCAAACTGAGCATAAATCAAGTAACAGCTGTCAAAAAGACCAACTACGAAAAAGGTATTGTCATATTGAAAACCTTTACTTTACTTTTAATGGCACAACAGCCCATGGAGGGCCTAGGCTGAGCTTTTCGCATCCACTCATGTTGTGCGTGTTATATTTGTACATGAATGGAGGGGACCTACAGTTTAATGCCGAATCCGAACGGCGAAGTGAAGAGCTTTTCATAGCAATTTTTACTCTTGTAGGTTTGCCATTGCCTGCCAAGAGGTGGTGCCGTGTAGAAAAATTATTTTTTCTACTTTTTGATTTTGCCTATGCCGCCGAGATTCGAACCCCGGACACTCTGGGTAGCAGTCCAACGTACTACCACTACACCACAGCGACCATTAAAAACCACACTTCTAAAAAAACACCCTTTAGTAAAAGCGACCTAGCCTTTTTGCGCCAAGTCTCTGTTGAATGCAGTTTCTATGGTGCCTGCTTGTTGCCATATTGTCTTCGGTACCAATTGAATTTTATTCATAGCTTATACATATGTACATACGAGTATATGCTGCTTTCTTTGCGGTACCATAAATACCTATTGGGAAAACTCTTCACTCCTTCACTGTAAATTCCGATTAGTATAGCTCACAATATAAAATTTTTAATAATTTTATTTAATTATTTTTAAATATTTCAACTGGGACCTATACATACAAAGTATTAGCTCTAGCCGCAAACCGTATTAAGTATTATTTTAACATTACACGGAAGTTTATGCTTAAGCGATAGTTTAATGTTAGCTTACCTACACTATGCGAAGGTTTGACACACTTAAACCGTACTTAGATTTTCTCTATAAAGTCTGGGATTCCCTTCTTCGACTTCTTTTAATGGCACAATAGCCCGTAATGGACCTTGGTCGAGCTTTTCGTAATCATTCATGTTGTGTGAGTTTTATGAATGGTACAGTTAAATGCCAAATATGAATTTTGAAGTGAAAGCTTTTCTTATGCAATTTTTGCTCTTGCCTGTCAAGAGGTGGTGCAGTTTAGAAAAATTTATAATTTATGTATGTATATTAGATTTTCGTTAGTGCGGAGTTTTGAACCAGCGCACTCTACGCCGCTATCACTGGGGTTCCGGGATTCCCGCTATAGCCAAAATCCCTTAAAAAACATTCTTCGCTAGAATATATATGTATATGTACTTTATTTTAATAAATATTTTTTAGGTCCAACCATGTGGGCCGTTCTGGTCTTTGTATGTCCTAGGACGAAAAACAACAACAATAACATACACACAAAACTTAAAAATTTTTGTTCTGAAAAAAAAAACTCCTAAAAAACTAAGAAGCTATTATTTCTAATGAAAAGTAGTTTTTGTCGCACTGTGTCAGCTAGTAGTGTCAGCTGGTGAAAAAAGGCTGAATCGATTTCAGGATCTAGGCATTGCTGTAATTTAAATAAAGAGGTATATCATGCATTCAAAAGGTTTACTATTTATTTAAATTTTTCGCAGTGTATCCAACTTAAAATGTTATTTTTAGAATTGTGCATGAAAAGCAAGAAAAAATTTTCACACTTTTATGACCGCGAAAATATTGCATGCCTCCTGATCTTTTTGGCTTTAGGTTTTTTAGTTTCCTTTTTTACAGCAATTTTATTATTTGCCATTCATCAGCGTAGCAGCGCATGCTGCATGACGCTTATGGTATACAGATACAGACGCCTTGAGACCGCGATACGCTTAGCTCTGCTCATTTCAACTCAACAGTTTTGACGTTTTCTTCGTCTTCTTCTTCTTATTATTTTTCTCGGTTTTGATCTTCCTTATGTTTTTATTATTCTTTCAGTTTTTCTGGCATGTATAGTTTTTAATGTTCACGGCAAATTTTCTGTGTACTCGAAAATGGGCATAAACTCCATGCTTGGCTTGGTGAGAGAAGCATTTGGATGGATCGGTGTATATGCTATGAACGTATATTTGTCCAGACGGCAAACAGTGCCTAGATGAAGCAATACCGATACATTTATATGTGCATGTACATATATGATTGTTCAATGGCTGAGAGATGCACGTTATAAGTGCTTCTAATATACATCTTTGAATTCAGTGAAGCGCATCTCCACGTACTTTTATGATACAGGCGAATAAAAACGTTTTACAGAGAAATGCTAAGAATGTAAGTGGGTGATTACACTAGCGCCATCATGAAATGCTGTGTGGGAGCAGCAGGTAGAAAAGTAAGGTAGTAAGAAAAATACGAAAAACTTCTTAATACCTTCTCTTTCTTATACCTTACTTTTCTACTTGTCTCTGTTACACAATCTTTCATGCTTGCACCAGTGTAAGCTTCCACTTATTCTTTCTTTTAATGGCACAACAGCCCATGGCCTATGCCCGAGCTTTTCGCATCCACTCATATTGTGCGCGTTATACTTTTACATGAATGGAAGGGGCCTAGAGTTATTTATTAATAAAAAAATTAAATATCTATGTAAAATTCAGCTGAGTCGCATACGAAGAATTCTTAGCGATTCAAAAATAATGCTCAAAAACTTTCTTGCAGCGCAATTTCTCCCGCTGGGTTTAGTTATAGTAGTAGTAGTGTCTAAGGCTGCATGTGCAGTTCGTCATGTCAAAGTCAACACATTTTTGTTTGTGCATTGCCATTGAAGTGCGTTGCAAATTGAAAAACAAAAGCGAAAAATCAAAATGAAGAAATTGTTGACAGAACAGCCAGTGTTTGGTGTTGTTGCTGTTGTTCTTGGCATTCAACAATTTACATACAATTTTTGCGCTGACACTTGAGACTGCCCCCAGAGCAGAAAGCAAGCAACCACATAATTTCACAACATTTGAGCCTATGCGCTTGTACGCAGGGGGAGTATGAAGGGTTAATTTAGTTGCATACAGAAATACATGGAATGTGCTAAGATATTGCTAGAGGCAAATTGGCATAAAATAAATGGAAAAGGAAAAAGAGAAAAAGAAAACATTATTTCAAAACATGACATGTAAATGACTTCTTTTACCTTATCTTATTCTTCGTCTGGATTTCTTAATTGTGCGCGAGTTGAACACGTTTTCCTTCCTACATGCCATTTAGAAGAATTTAACACATTTTTCTTCATTCTTTTTTTTGTCTGCATAGTGAAAACTACAAAAACTGAGTCCAAATATGAATGAAATATTTTAACTTATGATGTTGCACATTCACATTAACGATTCTTAAAAATCTCGAATCTGTAAAAAAAAACAATGAAAACATTTCAAACTCTTCTGAACTATTTTAGTGAATATTTTGCAATTTTAATTGAAATTTATACTTTGTTGGCCTCACTAGCAAAATGTAATGGTTTAATATTTAAATCTGTAGGATAAAAATTAAAGTTTATTATCATTAAACTTTCATTGCATTGACGATGAGCATATTTTAACTTGGCCTAATAGAAAAATACACGCTTCTCTTAAAATTTGGCATAGATGATCCACTTGGGCAACTTTCGCTGGTCGAAACAAGAAGAATAGATCTTTCTATTTCTTGATAACACTTTTTCTAATCCATAACGAGAATTTCTTGTTCCAATCTGTTTCCAATTAGTAAAATTACCCTTCCTTTTTGAAATATTTTCTTTTATGACATACTACATAAGAAATTCAGTGAATACGAATTTTCAAGGTTTAATTATGTCCATTGTCTATTCTATTAAGAGTCCGCAGATATGTTTCTGCAAATTTATTTTATCTGCAAGCGGAATCTAACATGATAAGAAATAAGTAATTAAGAGTTCCAATGTTAAGAGTTAGACACATGAAGATTTCGTATCCAAATTCGAAGTATACATATGTAAAATATGAGTATGCTATGATTCCAGCGTTAATATTAAAAGAACCAATGGAACTATTATCTTCTTGTTCTTCTTTTAATGGCACAGCAGGCCATGGAACTATTATTTCCGAATGATACATATTTTTTAGCTTCGTCTGTAACGTTGCTTTCAGAACTACATATTTTCGCCTTTCAAAAATATCCAAAAGAATTGTAGATATTTTGAACATTTTTAAAGGTGTTTCCCAAATTTAGAAAAATCAAATAAATAGTAAATGCCCAATTTGGAATACTAATTGTATCCTCACAGGGTACCACACACTTTTTATGTCAAAAAAAAGCATATTTCGGCAAAATAATACTTTTTAACATGCAGTTATATGACGTTATACGACCTCAATGAAAAACAAAAATACAAATACAAGTCAATTGAGGCGTGAATGCGATTGAAATTTGCAGGTGCTGAAAAGGATTTCACTTTTCATTTCTCGTTGCCTGTTGCTTATGAAATTGAAAATAGCTTTGTAAATGTTGTCACCAAAGAGAGCAAAATGAAATGATTTATTTTCATTTAAAAGATATGGCAAAAAGACAAAAAAAAAAGCAAAAGTGAAAATGTATTTCAAGCTGCAATTGTACTTATGAATTCTTGTTTGCTATTTAAAAGTATTATGCACAGATGGTGGTGGAGCATGGTGTTGCAAGTGCAACGCTCAACGCGAACCTTAACGAAGGAGCCCAAAAGCAAAGTGTGTGATTTATTATTCGAGTAAATCCGTAAATGCAGCAAGTTCGTTCTATGCATGAGTACCAGAATTTTCTCTTCTTAGCTTTTTGAATTTAATTGGATCTGGATTTTTTTGAAGATTCATACTAAATATTCATAGTGTTACATAAATATAAATTTCGTCTTTTACCGAAGGTTTGCTGTACTTTTCCAGCCTAATGGTGTAAAACTAATCCAATTAAGATTTTGAAACTAGATTACCCATAAAGGTTATGATACATGCAAGTTAAAGACGCAAAAGATATTTCCAGATTGCTAATTTCTAATAGCTGATTATAAATATGAAGTCAGTCTCCTCGCAGCTCCTTGAGCTTTCACAATACCGATAATTTAAGTGGAATTCATGTATCTGGAAAACTACATGCTGAGTGTCTGAGACAAAGTTATTCATTATTGAACATTTTTTAACCTTACACCATCAACCGTACTGGCCTAGGGTGGCTATTCATTATTTTCTTGGTTTGTTTTTTCGATAAGCTTTTTGTTTTTTGAAACGACCCTATCAGCAAGATAAGTTCTCTCCCTTCCTCTCTTTTCCAAATACAAGAAACTATTTTTAACATATGAACATTTTGAAACATTACAGAACAAACAATTGATAAAAGTATCAAACGTTCTTCAGGAAAAATATCCCCCATAAAAAATTAGAGAGTGTCCTTAAACTACAAAATGGTCATAGTCTCACCATTTTCGGGTTAATGACACTCAAAGCCAAAATTTGCATTTCTTTCCACTTTTGCTTTCTGCATTTTACAAATAAAACATAACTAAAAAAAAAATGTTCATTCGTTGTTGCATTCATTTTTATATAAAATAGCAAGGAGAAGATATTTTTATCGATCAAACCCAATATACCATGTACATAGAGTATAAATGGGGTATAAATATGCCTAAGTTTTTCTTACAGTCTTAAAAATATTTTTTCAGTATAACACTCTGTGTGTGTACATTGTGGAAAAGTGTCAATCGGTCTTAAATAATAGAATTTCATTATTAAATAATATTGGGTTTATAACTTAAATTGATGGCATAACTTGTACAAAATCATCAATCTGGCAATACTGTAACTAATTTCATGTTTTAACTACGTTATGTAACTTTTGTTTTGATTATGTGTCAATTTGCTAAAAATGTTAACAGCATAACCTTTTTACACTACAAACATGTCAGCATACGTGCCAAATAAACAGCATTTGCACAAAGTGCTGCTGAAAGTCATCCATTGCTGTTGGAAGTTTACGGTGAATATACTCTTATCGATTGAAATATGCGAATTCTGGTTTCGATGCTTTAAATGTGGTGATTTTGGCGTCAAGGTAATGCTCTCTATTTGGTGGAATCAGAAGGACGTCATTCATTATGAGCTGCTAAAACGGGAGAGCTGTATCGAAAACAATTGATTCGTTTGAAGAGAGAAATGACCGACAAACAACCAGAATATGGGATCAGGCACGAGACTGTAAAGCTCATATTACTAGACCAGAAGTTTTGGAAGTCACCCTCCAAATTCGCATGACCTTGCTTCGTCTGACTATCACTTATTTCGATAGATGCAGAATGCCCTAACTGGAATACGCTTGATTTCAGTTGAAAGTATCTAAAATTGGATTGATTCGTGCATAGTTTTAAAAGATGGTCGTTTATTTTTTGGCAAGGAATCTATAAAGTACCTAAAGCAAAATGTCATAGCTTCCGATGGGCACCACTTTGAATATTATGTTCAATTTATGGTTTATCACACTTTATTGTTAATGAATTAAAGCTATATTCTCACTTCAAGTTGTACACCCAATATCACCTCGAAGAGACATCGACCTAAGAGGTCTTACACTGATCTTAATTGGTATTAATATCAGAAATTAGTTTTTACATAATATGTTGTTTAAAGGTCATTAAAAATGGAGGGTTTCCCTTAAATCTTTAAGCTATAATCTTCAATTTCATTGGAAATCTCTTTCAATTTATATGAGCATTGTCTCTTTCTTGGATTTTATTGGTTTTAACACTAAGCAGTTACAACCCACCACAAGTAGTCGAATTGAAATAAAATTTATAGCATTTATTAAAATAGAATTCCGATGTTATTGCCTGTGTGGGTGAACTGTACGAATGGAAAGCAACAACAATAAAGCCGATGCGACAATATCCGATTTTTTGTCTATGACATGAGTTTTGAATTTGGTTGAAAATGTTAAATATAAATTAAAATTCTAAACTTAATGGCCCTCAGTAATAGAGAAAATAAAGTCGATTTTAAATTTAATAGCTAACTTTTGACACATTCTAACATGGAAAAAATGTTAAAAAGACACTATTGCACATAGAATCAACTTTATTTTCTTTATTACTAAAGACCATTGACTTATTGCCAATATTTTAGAAATTTTGTAATGAAAATCACATGTTATTAGGTTTTTCTTTCCTAATTTAGATCACTGTTTATTTTATTAATTAATCACATCTTACGCGCGATTGGTTGGTGAGCCACTTACAAATAGTACTGTAAAAAATGATGTACCTTGTTACCTTCCAAATAAGTCTAATCTTACAAACATTCAAAATTGTATTTTTTTTTAAGTTTTCTTAAGACAATTTCAATGTTAAAAAAAATCGAACCTAGAGTCACTATAAATGCAACATCACTCTGTGGAACTATCTCTTTTAGAATTCGAACGCAAAAACCAACTAAGCAATGGACAAACGTTTGTGGTCCTACGGTGATCCAATTTATGCATTTTGCGGCTTCTCGAAGGCAATCTGATAAATGATATCGGTTGCGAAAATGTTTGTGCGAATATTGCATTTAAAAAGAATTTAAAAATCCCATATATTAAATTTTCAACAGCACTCGGTGTTAATTTCTTTCATTTCCAATGCATTTGCATTTAACTTTTTAAAGTTCCTTCAATTGTACAGGGTGTTTTTTTTAGAAGTGTGGTTTTCAAGAAGAAATAAAACGTATATAATTTAATGTTATGACCAAGAATTTAGCTTTATTAAGATAAGGATTTGCCATTATGTTTTGAAAACGATTTCGGGCAAGTGGAACTAGTCCAGCGGTGTTAAATCGCACGATCTTTGAGGCCACGCCACAGGCCCACGACGCGAGATAATGCGCTCACCAAAAGTTTCCTTCAATAAATTGACCAATTTTCGACCACTTTACGCAGCAATTGGGGCCGTATGGCAGTAATAACGCGCCGAATATTCTCGTCCAAGGCGTCAATCGTCTCGGGCTTATCTGCGTAGACAAGCGACTTCATATAAACCCACAAAAAATAGTCCAGCGGTGTTAAATCGCACGATCTAAGGGGCCACGCCAAAGGCGCACGACGCGAGATAATACGCTCACCAAAAGTTTCCTTCAATAAATTGATTGTTTCGTTGGCTGTATGGCATGTAGTGCCGTCTTTTTGGAACCAAAGGTCGTCCACATCAACATCCTCCAATTCACAATTCAGGCACGAAAAAGCCATTAATCATGGCTCTATAGCGTTTCCCATTGACTGTAACATTATGACCGGCTTCATCTTTGAAGAAATATGGACCAATGATTCCCTCTGCCCATAGAGCACATCAAACAGTGACTTTTTGAGGATGTAACGGCGTCTCAACAATGGCTTGTGGATTATGATCACTCCAAATGCGACAAATTTGCTTATTAACGTACCCATTCAATCAAAAGTGAGCTTCATCGCTGCACAAAATTTTCTTGTGAAAACCGGGATCGGTGGTCATCTCGTTTTGGTAATAAATTTGCACGACTTGCAAACGTTGTTCAGGAGTAAGTCTATTCATTATGAAATGGCAAACCAAACGGAGCATAGATCAAGTGAGCTGTCAAAAAGACCAACTCCGAAAAAAGTATTGCCAGATTGAAAACCACACTTCTAAAAAAACACCCTTTAGTAAAATACATTTTATAACAATTGATTTTATTTGAGGTAAGACTTTTGTGTTCGTAATTTAAATTACTAAATTGCTTTGAATTATTTTCATTAAATCTTATTGCAATACAAAAATTCCGTGAATATTTACACAAAAAATAAATAAAAATGTTTTTATTTCAGCTTTTTTCGCCTTTTCTTTACATGTTTTATTTATTTGTTGTCAAAATTGCAGTTAACAAAACAAAAATCTGCAAATTCGTTTTGCCGAATAAAAGTAAACAGCATTTATTGCTTTATTTCCCCACCTCCCTTCTTCTTCCATAACCTCTTACCCCTTCTATGTAAGCGGGTATGCGGGTACAATTGCACTTTACTTTAATAACCAAAAAATTTGCTGACAAAAAATTTTTATTTTCATTATTTCATGGCAACAGATTTTGTCGAAAACGTGTTTATTTATGGCCTTTTTACATATTACGGTGAAAACAATAAAAAGAAAAACAATGTATTGTGCATATGAACATATGTATGTGTATGTATATTGTATATAAGTGGATACATAAGCTAAATGTTCGCTAATTTGATTGAAAAAATAAATAAAAAAAGAATACAAATTTAATTTAATATTTTTAATTCGAATCATGTCTTATCTTCTCTACATTATTTACTTTAATTTCAATACATTTCTTAAGTCGGTTCTTACACTCACGGTTTTTACTTTACTTAAGAAACAACCTGAAATCACTCGGCGATAGTTCGGAGAAATATCGTGCTTGCTTGGATATCTTCTCTACCTGAAATCGCAGTAAAGAAATGTGGTGTAAAAAGTAACGACGCAGTTTCGTTTTTTTTTTGTTTCCCAACGATTTTTTGATTACTTAACGTAAACAATTTCCTGTTTACTGCTTAGCAGTTACTGTCTGATCATATGCTGAGGGTGAAGTAAATTGACATCATCACTATTGCAGCTCATTTTTGTTGTCTTGATTTAACGGGTGAATGTGCACCTTTTGGACTTCATTCCATAGACTGTTTCAGGGTACTTATAAATCAAGCCTCATCACCTGTTACTACATATTGTATTAAACTCTAGACTCTGTGTGCTAGACTCTCCGTTTTAAAATTTTGTAAGGAAATGTTTAGGTAACCGAACACGTGCCTTTTTTGACCATCACTCAAAATTATTGTAACCCATCGAAATTTTTTCTTGTATTTGCGATATTTCTAGTATTCATAACATATCCATGGCATTCAAATCTAGCTCATCAGCTATCATTTGTCGGGTCGATAAAGGTCAATTTTACCCTGGTACATTCACTCTATATGCACTTTTACATATTTCATACCAGGTTGACATCAAAATGCATATGTAATGACATAACTTGCTGTGTTAGCGGTGGAGTTTTATCAACCTCATATCAGTAAATTAATGATTTTTCGTTTTCATTCTTACCGAGCTTCTTGAAATATTTCACAAACGAAATGTCATAGATTATGTATTACTACAGATCGTCGAATCATCTTTGAGTTTTTCAAAAACTATGTAATAAAATACAACCAGCTTAGCGAACTTTTGTTAGACCCCTTTTATGCATATCCATACTCGCGCATACATACCAAGAAAGAATATGCTAACTTCGCGTTTAATTTTTATTTATTTGCTGACTGACACAATTTCATAACATTGACCATAAAAATGTAGCTTTTTAATTTTTGAGTTTTTTTTCAAGAAATTCAATGCTTCAAATCATTTTTAATTTAACTACGATAAGAATATACGAGTATTTTGCAAATACGTTCTTCATTCTTTTTCACCCTAAAATATTATGACTAAAAATTGTTCAAATTTAAGTTTTTTTTATAATAACTTAAGGAATATAGAGTAGAGAAAACAGTGAGACCATATACATATGTATGTACTCGCACATATATAAAGCCCATACTGTTAAGGCCTAAATATTGGCATCGAGTCGATGATTCCCTTTGTACATTAATGAAAGATAATCTGGGCCAGCCGAAGAGATATTGTATGTGTAGCAAACTCCACTCTTGAAAAACGACCGAGTGCGGAATTCCACAAAAATCGAGTGCGGAACGGAAACATATAATGACGGAAACATATAATGACGGAAACATATAATGACGATTGCACGGAAGTGGAAACGAAACGGTAGTAAAAAAATTGTTAAATTTGTACACGGAAAGCAATGGTGTGTGTAAAACTACTTAACACCTGAACCGTATTCGATTGATCTAACGATTCCAGTATGTTTCTCGACTTTGTCTCAACCCTTTAACTACACACATGGGTTGAACTTTTACCGCTGTGCCAGAAAATAACTACAGCTTTCTTTATTTCTAGCTGAATCTCGGCTTTGAATCTGGCCCTAAACAAATCGGCTAATGTTTTGATCGGTATGTCGGAGCTTAAGCTTTAAGATAAGTTTGAACCAACAATAAAAACTGGCTCCAAAATGATATTTCCGAATTGACTATGGGATTGTAGTTTTTAAATATTTTCGTTCATATTTTCTATTGCTAATCATATCTCAATTATTTTACACATATACTTATTTCCTAAAAGTTTCTGCATAGCCTTACCAAAACGTAAACATTTCAAAGGAGGACGGCTAAAATTATAAGATGTGTATCACAATGAAAGCCAAACATGTATTCTCTGGCCCAACAGCCCTTGGTCGGTCCATATGGTAGCGCATATCTCATATACATACATATAGCGAAAATAAATTGCTTGTAATGATATCACTGACCGATATGGGCTATGATTATTTTACATAGATTTTGTAAGTAGAGCATTACGAATCCGAAACCAAAATTTTCCTAACATTTATAAATAAATAATATATATTTCATATTTTATTATCTTGTAAAATTATATAATATTATATAGTATATATTTGAGTATAAAAAAAAGAAAGTCATCGTTAGCATCGTATACATAAATCCTAAGCAGTGTGCGATCGATGATCGATTGTTTCGTTACTAAGCCGTCGCAGCTCTGACAACTCTATACGTAACGTCACAGTTTATATCAGCAACAGCAACTGCAGCTCTAGATGTATTCAAGCGCTAAAAAGTTTCGTTGCTAAGCGCTGGTCACTTGAAAACAAGCTTTAGCTGCGACAACTCTTCAAGGAAAAAAATAAAGAAAATGTACCAAGTTCAAAATCTTATTGTGCATCCATAATGGTTGTCGATAGCAAGTGGAGAGCAGTTAACTAGCAGCATTCGGCAGCAACAATATTTTTGACATTCGGAAATTTATGCATGGAATGCGTGCATAGTTGCTGTGTGTTGTAATGCAAAGGCGTCATTTGAATCGACAGTTGCACGCGTTTTATGCGATTTATATTGTAATAATAAAGCTATAACTATAGATGGAATATGTAATGGTTGCCGGTCGGTGGTTGTTGATGTTGTTTCGTCGCTGGCATTTCGGTGACTTTGTCTGTCCAGATGTTGCTGCTGTGAGTGCGAGGCGCCAATGTTTTGGCTTATATATTTTAAAAATTGAGTGAAAAATCAAGTTTTATGACATGGCGCCTGCAAGTGTCGAACATCGAATTTAACACTCTTCCATAATAAGCGTTAAAAGTTGTTAATGTATTTATACGACATGCATTAAAACTTATTAATTGCTCAAATTTTATAGAATATTAGCGAAACCATTTGAGGTCTGTTCGATAAAACTGAGATCGAATAATTTTAAGTTATGTAAGAGCAATGGAAAACTTATAAATGTATTTTTGACAAATTTTTCAAATTTCTCTCCAAACATCGTACATGTGTTTAAACAGAATTAAAATGTATAAACAGGTTGAAGACTAACCAACCTTTATGTGTAGAGGCAGTCTCCATCTACCCCAGACCCGGACTGATAATCAGAACCTAACAATTCTTATTATGCTATGTGGCAGCCAACATTCAGACGATTTTCTTTCATTTTGTTTTCCTTTGTGACACAGAGTTTCACCACTTTGTGGCTGTAAAAATACGATAAGATAATTCCCCACTTTCAACTTAAAAACTCACATCGACAAAACGTTTCGTTTAATGAATATTCTTTTTAATTAATATCACAGATGAAGCAAATGTACATATCGTATGCAATTTTTCCACTCATCATCGCCACTTTAGTGTACGAGTGTGTTTGTATGTTAAAAGTAAAACCAAACGAACCAAACCTGTCCATCAAACCAGAAAATTAGACTGTCTTAAAACAGCAGAAGCATAACCGTCGTGCCTACACTCGCCATTATTTACCTTCAACTTGAACGTGCCAGATCTTTCCAAGCACATCACTCATGCACCAGTGGCACTTGCGGCAATATCGCCATACTTACTCGTACATTAAATTGGGTCAAGCAAATATGTATTCTCCCAAATGGAGTTGGCCAAGTTTTTGCACTAAATAGAAAGAAAAACCCACGCGTGAATCGTCACTCGCAAATGCAATGAAAAGAAAATAACTAAGAAATTTAAAATTATATCAGACAGTTTTTCGCTAGCTCCAGTTGGTTAAACTATGTAGAATATCAGTCGAGCTGAAAATCGAACCGAATCATCAACAGCTCATCATTTCTTGGGCGTATTTTTAGTGCGCTCTTCGGATGTATTCAACAAAAACTAATTGTTTTATTTTTCTGTTACGATTTTCACGTTCTCAAATATAATATTTGTCTAAATTTCGCTAAACATAGATTGTTATTCTTACCGGTACTTGTATACTAATGCATCGCTCACTCACTCACTCGCTCACACACAGCAGCAGCAGCAGCAGCAGCGAGCAATGCAACATTAATTGAATTGGTAGCACCATGCTCACTCATGCAATCAGCAGAAACATCATGATGTCATGTAGCCTCATTTTTCAATTTAACCACTGAGCCGACTCAAAAGCCGGCTATTAGAGCTGAGTTGAAGCTGAAATTGCTGCAAATTGCACAAGTTACAATTAGAAATGCCTGCCGTTGGCTACTGTTTCTCGTGTGTTCATGGGTGCGAGTAATTACTTACTTCATCTTCCCCAAAACACCAGCAAACCAGATGTTGTTCAGTTATCTTGACAGCAACAAAGTAGCGAGTGAATAAAAGAAAAATCGTATTTGGTACGTCACTTTTGTTGCGAATTTGTTTCAATGTACTATCATTTTCAACCTTTTTTAATTGAAATATTTTACCATTAAATATTTTTGCGTATAAAGTGAATTTTAAATTTTTGATAAAGTTGCAGTTTTATTGGTATTATTGTGTTGGCTTTGCAAATGTTGATGCTCCAACTCAAGGCAATTGTTATGCGACTACTTATATAGTATAAAATATGGTTAAATTCGAGAGAAATATCGTGTTAGTCTCTCCAATTGTTTCGCTCCTCTCTCACCATATCTTAAAGACTGCGGTCCATAGAATCCTCTATGTACGTGAGAGTGAAGTATACAACGGACAACCAAGATGAAATGTATGAAAATGTAAGAAGTGTGGCCCATATACAGCGTATACGTTGAAGTAATGCAACTTCCTACTTTTGTTGTACTTTGGCTGTAATTTACTTCCAAAAATATCTGTTGACAACGTAATCATTGGGTAACTTACGAGTATATCCTTCATTCATTAAGTGTCAATTGTTTTCTTTGCTCTCATGTGCATGACAGATTCTATGCGCCAGAGCCTTAAGGCTCTTTTTTTCTTTCTTTTAATGACCCACGGTTGTGTCATGCTTTTCGCATACACCTATGTTGTGCGTGGTATATTTTGACATGAATGGAAGGGATCTAAATACCTTTACGCCGAATGCGAACTGCGAAGTGGATATCTTGTCCTAGGAAATATTTACTCTACGTTTGCCAATTGCCCGCCAAGAGCTGGCGGCGTGTTGAAAAATTGTTTTTTCTATTTTTTTAATGTTGCCTGTGCCGAGATTTGAACCTCGGACACTCTGCTTAGCAGGTTAGAGCACTACCAAAGCCACCTTAAGGCTCACAATGCCCATTTAAATTCCAAATAAATAACATTTAATTTTTAGTTAATTTTCATGATTGTACATCAAGTACATGCAGCACTGCCTGGAAAAAATACCTACCTAGAAAAAATATCTGACGAGGAATTGTGAGGAATTTATTCAAGTTCAATAAATTTTCGTATTAATCAAAATTTTCATAACATTCGCGCTTAAGTTTACCATGAAACTTTAACTCGCGTTATAACTGGATGCAATTTTATCGGAACACCAAAGGTGTCATAAGATTTTTTTTAAAAGGTTATGCTTCTAAGTAGACGTTCCATTTAAACGGTTTTAAATTAGTCTGGTTCCAAAAAATCGTCTTCCTCTATGGCCCAGCAGAATTCAAGTTCGTGCGGTCAATTGGGATTTGCTGAAACTTTTACTCATCTGGATTTGACCACCTCGGTGGTCTAGCGAATGAGTGCTAAACTGGTATCCTCAAGTGCCATTCCCAAACAAAAATGTAGAATTATGAGCTACAACATTCCATGTTTCCATTCCACTGCCTCTCCAAATTGATCCGAATTAAGAAACATCTTTTTTTTTACCAACTTTCATCTCATTTGGCGGCCAGCTGAAACCAAGTACAAACATGACGCTCACCAAACTTTTGTAGCCTCAACTCTCCTCTATAAGTTATCTTTGAATTGAAATGCTCTAAAGCCAACCTGCAAATTTATAAAACAGAAGAAAAAAACACTTGGGCAAGTAAATTTGCATATCATCGTCAACTACTTCTTTTATGACATATTTTTTCATTCCTTGTTTCGGCTTCATCAGTGGTCGCTGTGGCGTAGTGGTAATGCATTGGGCTGCTACGCAGAGTGTCCGGGGTTCGAATCTCGGCACAGGCAAAATCAAAAAGTAGAAAAAATATTTTTTCTACACGGCACCACCTCTTGGCAAGCAATGGCAAACGTACAAGAGTAAAAATTGCTATGAAAAGCTTTTCACTTCGCCGTTCGGATTCGGTATTAAACTGTTGGTCCCTTGCATTCATGTACAAATATAACACGCACAACATGAGTGGATGCGAAAAGCTCGGCCTAGGCCCTCCATGGGCTGTTGTGCCATTAAAAGTAAAGTAAAGTAAGTTTCGGCTTCATAAACGTAAACTCTATCGTATTCTGTAAAAAATAAAAAAATATGTCGGAATTTATGTATAAAAACAAATCATTCTCTCTCAAGGACAAGGGATCATGATCATTCTGACAAAATTTTACAACTTGCATTCAAACTTTACCCTCTCCTTTTATCTCACCAGGCCACAAACCACTATTGATAATATGTAGATCATGATAGAAAAAACTCTACATTTTACATTGAATGTCCAAATTTTATTAAAAACCCGACTTTGGTGAGAATATCGGTTTATATTGAAGAAACTACTACTATTTATAATTGATAAATCCAAAGTTCACAATAGCCTCAGCAAGCGTCAAAAGAATTTAAATGCAACATTTCATAAAAATTCGTTGAGAAATGTAAGAGCCCATTCTGACCAATCATTTAAATATTAGAAGATTAATTCGTGTCAAACTTTTCTTTGGCACTTTTTATTTATTTATTTTTTTTTTAATATTTGAGATTTACTTGTGCCTTCCGAGATTTGAACCTGGGCACCCTGCGTAGCAATTGAGCCGCACACTACCAACTATGCCACGGCGACCGCCATTGAAATTGAATATATGAATAGTCAAGAATATTTTTTTAAATAAATCGAATCAATCATGAACTTTTTCTGTCTTATTTAATCCATTCCAGAATTTATCATATTTGCAACGTACTTAATTAATATTCATTTAGAGCAGCTGCATTCAAATGCGAATAAAGCAACAAAGAGATAGCTTTGTATTTTGCAACCGACAGCTTTGTCCAATATTGCATTACGATAACAACTTTAAGACTCAGTTGTACAAAGTACACATACGATTATGAAATGTGCATATTTATGTACGAGTACATCAAATCCTAAGCATGCGTATGATGAGTGAGTGTAGAAATCCATTAGACATCGACATCAGCTCGTACCAGTATATGTACATACAAAATGCAAATCGTAGTCAGTGGCATAAACAGGCACACAAGTAGATAGATGTATCCTACGGACAAATGAACGTACCTCGGTGTGTATGTGTATGCGTGAAACAAGTTGCGTTGAACGTGGTAGAACTAGCTCCTCACTTGCCAGACGCTACAGCAGAGGGCAGAAGAGCGTACACTTATTGAATACTTTACAGGCTATAAGGTAATTGTGCGTAAACATTAAATGTTTAAGCGTTTCAAATTACGGCGCCTTGATTCCTGTGCATGCTCCTCTCTTCTGGCTGGGAACAGCCAGCCATAATTCATCGTAGTAGAACAAATTATGAATCGAAATGGAGATTGTAGATTGTTATGCCTGAGAATCATCTGAATATAAATAAAATATGAACATGATTTTACTAATTCTGATTACTGTGATTCACCGACGAACGGGCGGCAGCAATTCCCAAAGGATTATGGTAATAACTTAAGTAATGTAATGTACTTTATATAATTTTATTAATTTGTCATGAATCGGGTAAGAAGTTTTGATTAATTGTCGAACATCACTGATTCGGAGTTATTTGTACGCATGTACCTCTCAACTATAATTACTTTGAACCACACAAGAGCTCTTCACAGCTCTTCATTTCAATTCTCATGTCAGTTCGACTCACTCTCCCCATCTTCCTTTTTTACTTGATGGGCCTGCTGGCATTTGTCAGCTTCAAATTAGGTGTACCTTACGCTTTGGCAATCTCAAAGCCCTGCGATCAAACAACTCAATAGCTCAGCAGTAACAGCAGAAAACATGCAACATGAGTTAAATTATCGGCAATAATTTCTTAGCATAAATCTTTTCACGCAAGAAAATTATTGCAAATAGGTACCATGAAATTACATAGTTTAACATATCAACGCCAAGGCGAATGAATTGCTCACATAGGAAATATTTATACACCACTGGAGTGTTGCTGGAGTATAGAGAACATGAAATTCCAGCATGTTTGCCGCCGTTAGGCTCATGCCTCTCTAGCAACAGCAAGCAGCAGCAGCAGCAACACAATACCCCACTTTATACTAGTGTAGAATAGAGTAGAGTTGCCTATGCAAATTGTTATTCTCAAGAGATGTTTCAAGTGATTTTCCTAAAACTAACTAGAAACTTTACTTCACTGTACTTGCAGGTAGCTCCACTGAGTTGGCACCATCGCTATTGGGAATCTACGACACCTGGACGAACACGTTAGATAATAGTCTCAATGAGAGCAGCAGTGCCACAAGCAACAGTAGCTTCAACGACATCAGCCATAACGGTAATAGCAACAACAACAGCAGCGAAAGCACATCAAGTATTAGCAACAGCAGCAACAAAAGCAGCCGAAACTCTAGTCTTAGTGGTGAAAAACATTTCCACGACGAGTATACACTTGATACTATTAACAATAGCATTGATGCAGGAGATGCCCATCTGTACGAAGTATGTGAGTTGGCTTCCCCCTTACATCTGTTGCCACTAGATTTTGAAGCGGCAGGTTCTTCTAGTAGACGTGGCAGCACTGTGACACTCACCAGTGGTGGAAATAACTCCACGTCTTCTTTATCTTCGCCTACCTTTAGTAGCATCAGTCAAAATAATAGCAGCAAACATAATAGCATCAACCGATCACGTGAGTCCATTGCAACGACCACATCTTCAGGATCTGGTAGCGGTAGCAGTAGCAGTAAGCATCGCAACAATATACGCGTGCTCTCACCAAATGTACAGCGTATAATCACGCACTCCGACGCTGAGCCTGTAGACACCGTTGACATTGATGCACTTCAGCAGCACTTGCAAAGTCCAGTATTGAGTCCAGTGCTGCAGCATCGCTTCACAAAGAAGCCAGCGACAGCGACAGCGACAATTGGCCACAAGGTGAAGCTGTCCCACATACCGCTTTCGAAAATTACTGGCAAGTTGACACAGTCTGGCAGTGATCTTGTCGAAACATTCGATTCAAGTTCCGAGTATTTGGATGCTCTGAATTTCTCAAAAAGCAGCGACAAGAAGCCGCCCCGAGGCATTAAGAAGCCACCAACACCAGCTATTGTCGTCATACCACACGTTATGGATGAGGAGAAGACACCCACAAACTGTGTGTCGCCATTTAATTTTGATAGCGCATTGAATATAACGCGCAAGCTTACTTTGCCAAAGTCTGAATCGCAAGATGGTATAATTCTGATTGAGATGGAGAAATTAGCCACAACCAGCCAACTTTTAACTGCCGTCGCTACCACAGCTACTCCGCCAATCTATCCAAAAGAATTTGTAGCTACCGAACCCTTAAGTCCGATTGAAATTGTCGAAGCCATTAATTACACTATGGCCTCGCGGAAGTTTCAGAAATTTACACCTAACGACGCCGATAATGAAGATGCGAAAACATTATCTTTGGCTAGCGTTGAACTCATTGAAGCCATTAACAAACCACTGATCTCCAAGCCCTTAGTACGTAGCTCTTCGGCCGCATGTGCGTCGACTGTAGCTGGATCGCCACTGCTTACGTATGCACGTTCTAAAAGTTTAGCCATTAAGGCCAACACTCTTGGAGGTCCGGTGCCCATAAAACTACCAACGGCACAACAACTCGAAGAACTAGAAGAAGCTAGCAAAATGTCTGCAGAAAGTCTGGATCGGCTCACAGATATCAAATCTAAATTTTCACCAAAAGAATCGCGCAAGTTAACTGGATTAATGTTGCTCGAGAAACACAAACATCGGCCATTATCTTCATCGTCGATATGCTCGATTTCTTCCAGCTCTAGCTCAGGCTCCGATCAGCTAAACGGCAAATTGGCAACGTCGTATTTGGCAAGCGTAGAAAGTTTAGCCGATCAAAGCGAGAACGAACTAATGGATCCACATTCGGGTATGAGTGTATTCGAACGTGCATGCATGGAAATCGTAGACTCGGAACGAAGCTATGTCGAGGACCTGGGACAAGTCAAACGGGGGTGAGTGTGAAATACTGCCAAACCATAGTATTAATTATGTATAACTTTAACGACTTCCATGCAGATATCTTCTCGATTGGAAGGAACGCGCCTGTCTGAGCTACGATGAATTACGAATACTCTTTTCCAACATTGAAGAGATTTACGATTTCAATTCAACACTGCTAAAGCAGCTGATCAACTCTGGTATGGATCCAGTCAAAATAGCCAAATGTTTCATAGATTTGCGCGAAAGATTCGATGTGTACACAACATATTGGTAAGTTGCAAATACAAACATTCAAATTCAATGGCAATAGCCAATGCAAAATCGAACAAACAGTTGGCAAGTCCCTAGACTCGCACAGACACTACCAACATCACGATATGATTACTTTGTGGATGTGTCTGCGAGTACGTGCAAGTATATGTATTTGTGTTTAAGTGTTGAAAAAATATTCCAACGCTTGCGTGTCTTCGCTGTGGCCTAATCTGATCTGAGACCATTTCGTGTAGCACATTTAAAATTCTTTCGCTGCTTTGCCAGAATAAACACTACATTTAATTTTATAAGTAAGCTCGTACTTGCATACATAGCAGCGAGTATATCAACTCATTCTTAGTTGCTGCAGCAAAATGATCTTAATTTCATTAAATTGAGCATGCGGGCAGGCGAAGAGAACAAATATACAGTATGGAAATATTGAAGCATTACACTAGGATTTGATTGCCAAACACGCCATGTTGGCCACTTCATGATATAGAGCTTGAGTCTTTGCGAAAACAATAAGCCATTTGGACATTTTCGGGTAACGATTGCAATTACGGTTCAGTTAGTTCTATGTCATTGTCAACTTATGTACATAGCACACCTTAGATATGGCATTCGATGATAACTGAAAACTTATTGGAATTTGTCGTTGACACTTCATGCATGTTCGGGAACTAGGCTTTTGTGGGGTTATAAATTCTTGTTTAATTTATTCGTTGATTACGGTTAGCGTTACTTGGCAGTTAATCCATTGGTCTCCTGTTCATGACATTACAATTTATTGGGATATATAAATATATTTTAAATTTATAATTTATTTATGTTTTAATTTGGATAATTATTTCGGAATTGTGCAAGTTAATAATGTATGTAAACAGGCTTAATGAATGTTAGGTTTGCCATAGAGAGAATGGCAACAATGCACCTTATGTATATAGAACAGGCAGATCAGACGATCGTGTCGAAATCCGCAGCGGTTTCTCATCAGTGATCTTAGCGGTAGTTCTCTGTGTTTCAATAGTCCATATAAGCTACCATACTCATAATTTGAAATTGTAACCGTATATATGTATGTACATACTTTTTACTTTTACTTTTAATGGCACAACAGCCCATGGAGGGCCTAGGCCGAGCTTTTCGTATGTACATACTATATGAATATTTTAAATAGTTCGTGCACGTAAACCAACATAACAAGTTCATAATTTTTCGTAGCGAAATGGCTTGTGTTCCTTTTATCTCTGAACTGTTGCATATATCCACTAAAAAACTTGAACAAAAATAGAAGAAGGGGTAGTAATTGGCCTAGTACTGGTCCCAGATCCTATTAAGGATCAGTTGAAAATCTGTCTTAACTTTCATCTATACTTGAACCAATACTAGAATTGAGTCGAGCACGGATTTTCTAACGATAGCAGATTCATCCACAGATTTCTTCTCATACATGCTAGGCTAAAATACTTTCAAGGAGATAAACTTCCAAACGTAACACAGAATGACAAAAATCAAGTTGTGGTCTTTATTGTAAGTAGACCATATATACGTGAAAGTATATGTAATATTTAGTTTTAATACGAATTCAGTTTAATAATTGTTGGCTTTAGTTTTAGCTCAAAAGACGGTTTTTTGTTTTTCAAACAATTCACCTCTCGAACAAGGAGATTCATTTTTGAAAGGATACAACAGAACATTTTTGAGACGCCTTAATGTTCATATGTATTAAAATTTCAAAATAACATTTCTTTAAAATAGTACAAGTTATCCTGAAGCCATATCACTGCTGACCAAACTGCTGCAGGCAACACATACCAACGCTCTGCTGACATCCACACAAAAAATGCTACAGCACACATTGCCATTGGGTTCGTATTTATTGAAGCCTGTGCAGCGTATACTGAAATATCATCTGCTCTTGGACGTAAGTAGATTTTTGCTACAGCACAAGTTAATTGAATTGAAAACCGCATAATCAACTCATAATCAACTCCTCTTCTCTCTTTCAATGTCCATCAATATCCATCAGAATCTACGCAAACACTGTGACGTTAAGGATGTGTTTCAGGCCTATGAAATTATGCGACAAGTTGCACGTAACATTGATCAGGTCAAACGAAAATTGGAACAGCAAAGTCGTGTCAAAGAACTATCAGGGATACTGGACGGTTGGCTGGGTCCAGGTACGTGCACAAAATAATTAACTTTTCGATGCTGCTTTATTCGAAGTCGACTTAGGTAGTGTTTGTGCTCTATCTGCTCATAATGGAGCACAAATTATTTATCAACAAAACCATCTCGATTTAGAGAGCTCCCGCTCGAACTCTTCGTTTTAAGAATTATTTAGCAATAATGTTAATTTGTTACTTCTAGAACTTACTGTGCTGGGCGAGTTGCGTCAGGAAGGCCTACTAATGGAACATAATAAACCTCGCATGGTTTTCCTTTTCGGTACCATGCTAATTATTACCAAGCCCAAGGAAGATAACAGATTGCAATTCAAGAGTTATATACACGTAAGTCTACATTGCTATAAACTACTCGTATGTGTATTTTTCTTTTTGATTTGTTGAGTATTGTTGTTTTTATTGTTTTGGCTTCTTTCATTTCACATATGCAGCAAAATAATCTTATGCTCAGCGAGCATTTACCTGGTGAACCGACAAGCTTTTACGTAATACCCTACGATGAACCGCGCAATCAAATCAAGTTGACAGCCAAAAATCGTGACCAGAAAAGACTATGGGCGCAACATATTAAAGGAGTTATACTTGAGAAATTCGATAATATACCGAATCGCGCCAAGGAGCTCGTCTATAAGTTGGGCGACGAGGAAGGTATGTCGGAGCATTGCTGTTAGTTAATGTTGCTAATGCCAATGCTGTTGCAACAGTAGCTGTGGCAATTTCTTGGTTGTTTTGTTTTCTCTTCTGTTTAGAGCCTAACAGTATTTTAGTTTTACATACTTTATTTTGTTCATTTGTGGCTTACATATGCTATTATTTAATACCTTCATATAGTATTTCTTTTAGTTTCTTATTCTGTTTTTTTGTTTTTTTTTTTTCAATTGAAAGTTTCTCCCTTTCGTTATTTGATTTTGTTTTCTTTGTTGTTGCAATATTTTTGTTAGTTGAACTTGTCGCCGCGTCTTTAAGACGTTTCCACCACCATTTGCATCGTTTGTGTATTTTGAATTATTGTAAATTTCAACTTAAAAGTTCAACGATTTATACTCTTTATACATGGTAAGTCGTGCATAAATTTGGCGTGATGCAATTGATATTTTCGACATCAGAGCCAAGATTTACGGCGCAAATTCGAGAGTATACATATCACACGTTATACTCATGAATCGAATACATAAATCATTATCCGCTGCAAAATTCCATACACATCGACACAGTTGTTGGGTAATAGTCCTTTCAAATCAAATAATCAAATATGTACTTACATTGAGCTCCTGTCCTATTAACAAATATTTATCTTTACCCATTTACTAACACACCAACATTTGTTTGTTTTATCACATGTGTTTTTGTTTTTTATCTCCTTTTATCCTTTTTCCGTTTGCAGTGGTGTGATGCGTTTCGTTGCACTTTTCTTCACAACTTCACGTGGCGCAATTTTACACCTTTACATATGTAACCTACCCACCTACATAATAATTGAAATCGAGACGTTTTAGAAAAGGCTAGCACCAGAAACTACATATGTTTATATTTATCCATATGCAAACCTACTTAAATAAATATTTACATAAATGTGTTTTTTTCTGTATTAAAACTAATCTTAAACGTACATATTTACAGTAATCGTATCCGTAACAAAATCTACCAAAAAGACTAAAAACAAATTTTCACATTTTTATTGAAATTTTAACAAACGCAAAAAGCAAAAAGCAATAAAGTAGTAAATGATAATTCGTAGTTAATAAACATTGGTGCAACAAGTAGTAAGTATAAGTATTCGTAAAATTGTGTTAATAAGTTATTGGTTATTGGTTATTGGTTGCCATTTTTGGGTTTCTAGTGGCTTTGGCTTTAAAGTTCATCTTGCATTTGTTAAATACATATTAATATTTGGTACATATAATTACTAAGTAGAAACATTAATATTCTAATGATCTCCAATGAATTGCATGTTTGTAAATATGTAGTATATTTCTTATATCTTTTTCAAGAGGCAAACTTCTGTAGATAATCTAAATATCAGTTCAATAACATCTTTACCTATGTATATACTATTAATAATACGCGATGTCACAACCGAAATACATTTTCTACCAAACAAACCTAAAATATTTACCAAAATTCTGCTTCTTTATTTTGTCACACCATTATAAAGGTAAAATGGGTATTTCCGATTCAGATAGTAGAAATTATTACTTTTTTGTAATCATGACATTTCTCGAAAAATTATTACTTATGCAAAAAGTGCTGCCTAGGCCTCCACTAGGCTGTTAAGCCATAAAAAAAATAAGAATAAAGAATGATTACTTGTGTTATCATATAATCGGGGATAAAATGATTTCATATTACTGTAATCAGATAGCAATCATTACGTAAAAGTAATCATTTCGTGAAATTAATCATTATTGGTCATACTTGGTGAGGTTTTATGCGGAGTAATTATTGACAACAACTTGATATTGTTGTTGTCAAACTCAACTTAATTTAAGTTTTTTTGCCATTGTTATTTCGGTATTTTAGAAAAAATTGTTTAGCTTTATATCGAAAAGAGTTGTAAAAGAATGCATTCAATTTATTTGCAATATGTTGAAGTCATAGTCAATAAACGACAGTTCATGATTGCAGTTATTGAATAACATATGTCTTTGACTTCAGAATCTAAAACATGCTGGTTTTGGAGTCACGGATTAATTATCAAATTTTTTTTTTAATTGAATTCAATTCGGTTTTTATAACATTAATAAAACCATAATTGAAGTTCATATATTGGGCAAATCGAAACTTGTTCTATTGGCTGATTGGGTTTTCTCAAATAAAAGAGTACCATATTTTACTCAAAATCTACCAATGCGTGACAATGCGATACGATGTTTTCGTATGCGATAGAGAAATTTCGCATCGCATAGTGTAAATCAACGATTTTTTGCACAAATTAAGGAATGATCTCATTTTTATAACCAGACGAGGACGTGGGGGGAAGATAGCTTGGGGGTTCAAACCTCATATTTTTAAATAATTTTGTTTTAAGTAATAAAAATAAGATCCCACTTTTCTTCTTCTGTAGATATTAATTACATGATTATTTCTATCGCCTGGAATATTCTTTATTCCTCATTGGCATGATCTGAAATTCGGTTCGAAACGAGATAGAAAAAGCAACGTATAGTGCCGAATGATTTCCGCTTCCCGCGAAAACGTATAGTTTGCGCTCTCTTCTCATATTCCGCCGAACAAATATTGCAATTTCGTAATCTACACAAGTGCATTTTCATACCATCACAAACTATTAATCGTAAGAATAACCAAAAAAAATAAAAAAAAATAATAACGAAACATTTATTTAGGTCTTCATTGCACCGCTTACGCTTTTCTTCCTTCACATTTATTGCCTATGGTCTTTGTTGCACCTAAATTTTCCAATATCAATAAGATTCGACTTTATATCTCACTCAATGCTTTTTGTGTGACATGGCACCACATCAATCAATACAAATATATTGGACTTCGTCGATCACATAACCGTTCTCAACTGTTCTCTTGTATACGCAGTCACATTAGCATTTGAAATATATTTGTATGCCCACTATTCTTAGCTACATACCTATACATACAATATGTTAAAGAAACCATTCTGTAGCGTTTAAAATTAATTGTTCCAATTTCTCTCGCATTGTACAGATCGCACTCCTGATAAGAACACTTGGAAATGGAGCCTTCATTCCACATCGTCCACACCGGTCTATTTGGAAAGACGCAATCAATATCGACGCAGCGAGATACGAAACCGTTCGAAATTCAAGCGGAAGTCTGTGACCAATTCCGCTTCTTTTGAGAGTTTCAGTGAGATTGCTGAGGTGCCGAAGGAGTTATCTTCAACGAAACCAACAAAACCATTATCCAGAAAAAATAGTTTGGACGATAATATGCTTCCGGCATTACAGAAGTTGGCAGCGGCTGTTAAAAACAAGACTAAGCATGAGGCGAACACCGAACAACTTAATGGCAAGTCGGAAGCTCCATCAACTGAAGAAAGGGACAGTGTCACCTGCATTTTGAGAGACGAACGCAGTAGCGTACGCAACTCGCCAAAGTCGCCTATTTTTAGTAGTAAATTAACGTTGAAGGAACGCAGCAAATCAGTGCCGAGAATCAGTTTTCACATTGATGAAGCCGCTGAAGAGCAAGAGTCACTGCATGGAAGTAGCACAAATCTGGATGCGCTGAAGTCTAGGTCGCAAAAATCGGTTGAAGTTAAACAGTATAATCACAAAACTATTCCCAAACGCATTGCTACCCTGAAGAAACAGCGAAACAGTAAGAAGGAGACGTCGACATTTTATATGGATCTTAGTGAATTTGGCGAGTCGACAGAAACGGTCTTGAAAATTACAGAATCTACTGAGAATTTAATAGATCAAAAACACCAGATAGAGTTGGCCGAAGAGTGTAAGGAAGATATGCAACACGCACAACTGCCGCCGCTACCGGATGTTGCGGAAACGAATGACAGCCGGGAAATGGAGAGAGAAGTTTCTAGCGATGTGTTGATAACGACTGAAAAGACGAAGAAAGATGCACAAATTATACTCGACCTGCTGAAAAATAATAAAGAATTTGAAAGAATCTATAAGAAACCACAAAAGAAGCGTTCTGTAGATAATACGCCGACCAGTCCGGAGTCAGAAGATCGCACTATCATCGATGATTTGCCACCACGTCCACCCTCCCGCTCACCGCCACCTTTGGAGTCTGAAAGCGAAATCAATAAGCAACCAGAAGAAGAGGAGCCCATCTATGAGTCCCTCCTACGAAATGTGCATGTTCCTTATAAGTTCTCGCCGTTGTTAGGCCGTTCCCAATTGGCACAGCACTACAAAAAACGCGAAAAGAAATCCCAAGAGATGCCCAGACCGGAATCGGATTATGTCACTTTGGTGTATTCGCCAGAGGGAGAACTTCAAAAGATCGGCGAGGAACATATTAATCGGGAGCCGCAATTAAGGAACCTCATCGCCGATTCGGATAAACATGGTTGCAGTGACTATGACCCACAACGTGATAGTACCGGCTCATCATCTTCCTCGACCACGACTCTAAAGCGTGACAGTCAAAATACAGTTATTAATGTAGAATGTTCATCGTCTGGCAACATTTCACAATTTTCCACATCCACCAACTCAGAAGCCATATATTCTCGTCCAATGCCAAAGAACCTAATGAAACGCTTACTCAGTAGCAGCGGCGGTAGCAAGTCATTGCAGGAAAATATTTCCAGCTCGCACACTTCATTGCTGCCACGTGCTCGCAAGTCCATCGATAATATATCGCTGGCTTTTGGGCGTTCCAATAAGCCGCCGGAACGTCGTGTATCGGACGTCTCCGAGATGTGTCGCCAGAGTATACTGCACCGGCAGGGAAGTGAAGCGGTGGGCGAACGCATGGCGCACGTGGACTACGCTGATCCAAAGACGCTTTTTAGTGTTGCCACCACTTCTGAGGCATCTCTGCAACGCGATTCAGTCTTTTCGCTGACTTCGTCAAATGACAGTGTGTGCGATCATAAACGATCCATGGCCACCAGCGCAGAGCTCTCCACCAACTTCGAGTACGAGGATGATGTAGAGGCCAGTCTAGAGAATGACTTCCGCGATTCGGCCATTTACAGTGACGACAATGAAAAGCGAATCGATTACGAGGTTTTTGATGGCATAAAGCGTCCTTCGAGTCCACCACCGCCACCTCCACCGCGAAATCGGAACAGTAACCCTCAAATCCCACCCAAGCCAGCTAGTATTCCACCTCCTGTCACCACAATATCACCAACACGACAAACCAAATCCTCACCAACTTCAGAACAAACTGCAGCGCCACCATCTCACGGAGCTACTGTAATTATGTGTCAGTCTGCTTCAAGAAGTTGGGTGCTCCAGCAAATTGAAAACTTCAATAAATAAATATTGTAGTACATGTGGTAGCACTTTAAGCCATTGCCATATTATTGCATATTATAGACTTTAAATGGAAAATTACTTAAATTAATTATACCAAGCAAGTGTGACATCATGTGACATCGTGTTTTAAACAGTCTCCTTGTTACTTACACATACGACTACATATGTATGCACCAGTATATTGTAATTGTAATTTTAATTGTATATTTTGTATACTTATAACTCATAAGTTCTTCGATTACGCCGTTAGTACTCGTATTTTCAATCAGTGTATATTTTGTTGAAAACTATTACATCTTTCATACATAGATATTTACTACGCATCTAAAAATCAATCTTCATATTAAAACACATACATACAATATTTAAATACCATACATTCAAGTATTGACTTATGCCTAAAATAAATATTTAGTAAATTGTTTAAACTCTTTATTTTATTACAATACTATTGTACTATAGGAGATGCTTGAAGGGGAAGCTGAATTTGTTTGTTGTTTTAAAATGCTTTTCGATTCATGAGCAATGGTGAGTTTTATCTGTTAAATGCCCATTATATGCTCTAAAGGACACCATAGTTAAAGTCGAAATTGAGCTGCTCTCATCTGTGTTGCTGTTTCACTTGATATTGGCCTAATAAAATTTGAGCCCAGAGTAGATAGGACGACCGGACTCTAACGCCTGCAGATCTCTCTTTTAATAAATACGTTGTCATATATTTTAAATCATTCTTCAATGGGATTCACTTCATCAATATGATGAACTAATCAACTTCGTACGATTACTCATTTGCAAGAGCCTTTATTTAGTTATCCTCCGGAAATCATGTTTCTCAAATCTTGTGTAGCTTCGATAACAAATAAATGTTATTTCCGTTTTGAATCTCTTTTTTGTTCAATATTTCAAAGCCTTTCAAACTAGAAAGAGAAGTCTCATCACAGACTGCAATTATAGCGCCATCTTGTGTGCAGAAGTTTCATACTTAGCAGAAGTTTCATACTTAGCAGAAGTTTCATACTTAGCGAAGTTTCATACTTAGCAAAGTTTCATACTTAGCAGAATGTTAAGTACCGGAAGAGAGAAAATATAACGAAATTTACAAGTACAAAAGTTTCAATGCCTCGCCCGAAATATCGAGATTTGCACAATTTTTTGTACCACTAGAAAAATGGTACAAAAAAATACATATATGCAAGAAAATTGGTTAACTTAGGATTTAGTTTTTGATATTGATAAACTTACATATTTTAAAATAAATTGTGAACATTTTTGATAAGCTTTGCCACATTATATAAAGGGCGTTTATTTAGAAGTGTGGTTTTCAATCTGACAATACTCTTTTCGGAGTGGGTTTTTGACAGCTGTCACTTGATTTATGATTAGTTTGGTTTGCCATTTCAAGGAATGAAGCCGAACGACCATCAAGCGCGTTGAACGTTCGGTAAATGGGCTCAAAACGAGATGGCCATCGATCCCGATTTTCACAAGAAAATTTTGTTCAGCTATGAAGCTCACTTTTGGCTGAATTGGTACGTTTATAAGCAAAATTGTCGCATTTGGAGCGATTATAATCCACAAGCCATTGTTGAGACGCCGTTACATCCTCAAAAAGTCACTGTGTGGTGTGCTCAATGGGCAGAGGGAATAATTGGTCCATATTTCTTCAAAGATGAAGCCTGTCATAATGTTACAGTCAATGGGGAACGCTATAGAGCCATGATTAATGACTTTTTCGTGTCTGAATTGGAAGATGTTGATATGGACGACCTTTGGTTACAACAAGAAGGCGCTACAAGCCATACAGCCAACGACACAATCAATTTATTGAAGGAAACTTTTGGTGGCCACCAAGATCAAGCGATTTAACACCGCTGGACTATTTTATGTTTTTGGTGGGGTTATGTGCAGTCGCTTGTCTACGCAGATAAGTCCGAGACGATTGACGCCTTGGAAGAGAATATTCGACGCGTTATTACTGACATACGGCCCCAATTGCTGCAAAAAGTGGTCGAAAATTGGAATTTATTCGAACCAGTTGCGGCAGCCACTTGCCCGAAATCGTTTTCAAAACATAATGGCAAATCCTTTCTAATAAATCTAAATTCTTGGCCATAACATTAAATTATATGCGTTTTATTTCTTCTTGAAAACCACACTTCTAAAAAAACACCCTGTACTTCGTATTTTCCAGCAGCATTTCATTGCATTCATGTCGAGTTTGTAGTTGAATAAAAAGTGAGAAGGTGTCAGGATTCACAGCAGAGAACAGTCGCAGATGTTACTATAACCTTTAGACAATTCTCTTCTCTCGCTCATTCATGTATTTCTTTCTTTCATTCTTTCTTTACTTTATTCTTTTCAGATTTTAAGAAGTATTTATGCATACATATTATTCTAAATTAGACCATACTCAATGGCCTTTAAAATCTGTAGAAATCCTGTGGCTGTGCAAAAGAAAATAAGAGAAGAATTTCAAACTATAATTTAAAAAATGTATTATTTCTCAAAAAATTTAGTCAGTTATTTCAAAAGTTATTTTTGGCTGTTATATCAGATTTAATGTACAAAAAAGTTGTTAAACTCGTTTCAACAAAAACTATTTATTGCACGAAGTCCCGTTCGTTTTGAAAGAATATCGCCCACAATAGCCGACAATCACTCACGAAAATTACTCTCGACAATTTTCTCACAAACACGTGTTTGTGCGCCGCGGCGTACCTTCTTTATTACGCGAACGAGCGATGATATTTTCGTTCGTTCGGCTAGTGTAAACCAATTTGCAACAAAGTCAGTGCATTCCAAACTCCTTTCGAAATTACAAGTGAATATGTATCGTAGCTCCGCTGCCATCTAGTGTATGGTAGTTGCGTGCAAGACAGTTCAAAACGAGGCTGGGTGAACTATATTAATTAATTTTAATGCTGATTGAAAATTGGGTTGGAAACCCCAATACAACGAAGAAATCACTTAATAAAGATTTTTGTATGCGTTGTTTACCAAAACCACCCAGATGCATTTTGTAAGCAAATGCACCTGGGTGCCAAGGCTTAAATAAGGGCGATGTACTTGTCTGCGGGGGGCCTGGGGCGTAGGACACAAGGTAAAGTTCGTGACAGTCGCAGGTGCGTCCATGGTCGATCCTTGCGCTTCTACGTTTCAAGTCGACACACAGCCTCCTCGTGGCGTCCCCTGGATAGCGATCTGACAACCGTCAGTGAGTTAACTAATGTGTGCGGCGGGCTTCTCCATGGCCTTGAATGAATGGTTGTGCGTCGGGCTTGGAACCCACCACGTTAAAATACCCTCCAATGAAACCTCCAAACAAGCCTCGGATAATGAACCCCTCTAATGTTGACGACTCCCGCAAACGCCCAAAGGACAACGATTTACGGATATGCACCTGGAATGTCCGAACCCTCTACAGGGAAGGTGCCTCTATCCAGCTGGTGGATGTCCTCCAAAAATATAGAGCTGACATCACCGCTGTACAGGAAATGCGATGGACGGGACAGGGTTGCTCCAAAAGAGCATCCTGTGATATCTACTACAGCTGTCATGCGTCGAGACACGAATTTGGTGTTGGATTTGTGGTTGGGAAGAGACTGCGTCATCTAGTCTCGAGGTTCACGGCGGTGAACGAGCGCCTAGCCACTATCCGCATCAAGGCAAAATTCTTCAACATCAGCCTAATTTGTGTCCATGCCCCGACGGATGAGAAGGATGAAACGACCAAAGATGACTTCTACGAGCTCCTCGACAAAGCTTATGAGCATTGCCCCCGCCACGATGTTAAAATCGTGTTAGGCGACTTTAATGCCAAGGTGGGCAAGGAGAGTCTCTTTGGTCCGACGATCGGAAAATTCAGTCTCCACGACGAAGCCACCGATAATGGTATGAGACTGATCGACTTCGCCGCGGCACGAAACATGACAGTTAGTAGCACCAGATTTCAACATAAGGATATCCATAAGGCCACTTGGCTGTCCCCTGATCAAAACACACGAAACCAAATTGATCACGTTGTGATCGACGGAAGGCACGCTTCCAATGTACTAGACGTACGCACAATACGTGGTGCAAACATCGACTCAGACCACTACTTGGTTGCAGCCAAGGTCTGCACACGTATATGTGTAGCAAATCGCGTACGGATAGGTACAAAGAGAAAGCTGGATGTCGAAAAGCTGCAATCACAACAGACAGCCAAAGTCTTTGCCAACCAACTTGCACTTCTCCTTTCGCAAAACACCCCTCAACTTGATGATATATGCTCACAGTGGACGCACATTTCCCGCTCTATGCGTACGGCTGCCGAAGAGGTGCTAGGCTACCACCGTCGACGGAGAAATATGTGGTACGACCAAGAGTGTCGCGATGCTACTGAAGCAAAAAACACAGTCTACAGAGCCACCCTGCAGTCAGTTGCAACGCGAGCTGCTAAGGAGCGATACAGAAAGTTGAGAAGGGAGGAGAAACGTCTTTTCAGGCGCAAGAAAAGAGATGAAGAAAGACGCGAGTTCAATGATATCGAAATGTTGCGGGACAGGAACGAGGTCCGAAAATTCTTTGAAAGAATAAGACGCCTGACTCTTGGTTTGAAGACCGGGGCCTCTTCCTGCAAGGATGAAGACGGAAATCTGGTGACAGATATCCAGGGCATAATGAGATTATGGAGGGAGCACTTTTCGCAGCTGCTTAATGGCGAAGACGGCAATAATCCCGCCACTGCGGAACCCACTCCGGAAACCCCAATCACTGACGGCGTTGAAGTACCGCCGCCTGACTATGAGGAGGTCTTAACAGCCATTGCTCGGCTGAAAAACAATAAGGCTGCAGGTGCAGATGGCCTGCCTGCTGAGTTGTTTAAGACCGGAGGCGAAGAGCTCAAAAAACGCATGCATGAGCTTCTATGCAGAATATGGTCAGATGAAAGCATGCCAAGTGATTGGAATCTCAGCGTACTCTGCCCAATCCATAAGAAGGGTGATTCCACGATCTGCGCCAACTACCGTGGGATCAGCCTTCTTAATATTGCATATAAGGTTCTATCGAGCGTACTGTGCGAAAGACTGAAGCCCATCGTCAACAAACTGATTGGACCTTATCAGTGTGGCTTCAGGCCTGGTAAATCCACCATCGACCAGATATTCACACTACGCCAAATCCTGGAAAAGACCCGAGAAAAACAGATCGACACCCATCATCTATTTGTCGATTATAAAGCCGCCTTCGACAGCACGATTAGGGATCACTTGTACGCCGCAATGTCTGATTTTGGTATCCCTGCAAAGCTCATTCGTCTTTGCAAAATGACACTGACCAACACCACCAGCGCAGTGAAAATTGGGACAGACCTCTCCGCACCATTTGATACCAAAAGAGGTTTCAGACAAGGTGACTCCCTATCGTGCGACTTCTTTAACCTCATGTTGGAGAAAATAATTCGAGCTGCGAACATCGACATCTCTGGCACTATCTTCTACAAGAGTGTCATGCTGCTAGCATACGCTGATGATATTGACATCATTGGCAAAAACGCTCGAGCAGTCAGTGCAGCATTCTCCAACCTGGAAAGGGAGTCTCGTCGTGTGGGTCTAGTGGTGAACGAGGACAAAACGAAATACCTTGTGTCAACAAACATAGAGTCACGGCGTCTTGGACAAAATGTCACTGTTGACAACTACACTTTTGAAGTCGTTAAGGATTTCGTTTATCTAGGATCCAGCATAAACACCAACAATAATGTCAGCCTTGAGATCAAGCGGAGACTAACTCTTGCCAACAGGTGTTACTACGGGCTCAGTAGGCAATTGAGAAGTAGAGCCCTCTCTCGACCGACGAAAATAACGCTCTATAAGTCCCTCATCCTTCCCGTCCTAATGTATGGCGCAGAGACGTGGACATTGACCATCAATGATGAGAGACTGTTAGGAGCGTTCGAGAGGAAGATACTCCGTAAGATCTACGGTCCAGTATGCGTGGACGACGTGTTTCGAATAAGATGGAACAATGAGCTGTATGAGCTGTACGCCGACACTGACATAGTCAAGCGTATAAAACTCCAGCGGCTTCGCTGGCTGGGTCATGTTGAGCGAATGGAAGAAAGCGCTCCGGCTAGAAGGGTGTTTTATTCGAACCACGGTGGAGGAACACGCAGAAGGGGACGTCCTAATCTCCGTTGGAAAGACCAGGTGCAGGGCAACCTGACTGCACTTGGCCTTATCAACTGGCGCCAGCGCGCGCATAGCAGAAGTGACTGGCGAAGCTTTGTGGAGGCGGCCAAGACCGATCATCGGTTGTAGCGCCAGCTAAGTAAGTAAGTAAGTACTTGTCTGCACTGAGAACACACACTTCCATTGGTCAATGAGCATTGGAACATGCCACGGAAGATGCCAAATAATTTGAAACCATCACCAACTCGTGAACTTTACTTGACTTCGCTAAGAACGTCACTATGACCCAGCTAAAAATATAGGGTGATTTTTTTAAGAGTTTGGATTTTGAAAATGAAAGAAAAACAGAAATTTTACAAAAGTGAATGAAATTTTTATTTGGATCGAAATTTTGATATTTATTTTTTAAATATAATTTCACTTAAATGTTGTCCGCGGCTAGTCCGCTTCAAGTGGACCATTCTGAAGGTCCAATTTTGGTACATTTTTCACACATTTCGGCCGGAATCTCACAAATGATGCGTTCAATATTGGCTTCCAAAGCAGTAATCGTATTTGGCTGGTCCCTATAGATAAGAGACTTAACATAGCCCCACAAAAAATAGTCTAACGGGGTCAAATCACACGATCTTGGTGACCAATTGACTGCACCAAAACATGAGATTAACTGCACACCAAATTCGCCTCTCAATTGATGCATGGTTTCGCGTGCAGTGTGGCATGTGGCATCGTCCTGTTGGAATTACATGTCAGCCGAGTCCAATTCTAGCATTTTCCGCTAAAAAAAGTGTTATCATCGAACGGTACCGGTACCTTTCTCCATTGACCATAATGTTGCGGCCTTCGTCGTCTTTGAAGAAGTACGGCCAAATGATGCCGCCTGCCCATAAACCGCACCAAAAAGTGCATTTTTCGGGATGCATTGGTAGCTGCTGAATTGCCTCTGCCTGGTCTTCACTCCAAATACGGCAATTCTGCTTATTCATGTATCCTTTGAGCCAAAAATGAGCCTCGTCGCTAAATGGATGTAGCTTGCGAAACACTTTTTTCACAGCGCATGAATTTTAATAATAAATTTCAATAATTTGCAAGCATTGTTCCGGAGTAAGTCTATCCATTATGAAATGGCAAACCAAACTGAGCATAAATCAAGTGACAGCTGTCAAAAATATCAACTCCGAGAAAATTATTGCCAGATTGAAAACCACACTTATAAAAAAAAAACACGCTTTAGCACCGTGCTCTTAATGTCTAGTAGCACAGAGATGGAGCTTTTCAAAAATTTTTGGTTTGTATTATAATACTTAAAACCAAGGACGAACTCGATAGGCGTAATTTTGTCGCAATACTTTATCAAGAGAACAATATTCCGCAGCAATAGAAATAAGTTCATCGAGAACTTGGACGAATAGACGAACCAGATCAAAAAACTAAAAGGTACAGATTAGATTTACGTTAGATGTACAATTATGTACAATCTCACTTAAAACAACTATAATTTGAAAACAAGCTCCCACTCATTTGTTCCGACTTGTTCGTCTACGTCTCTACATCTCGAACTACAAATTTTTAATTAATTTTACACCTTTATCTCCTGCACACTTCCTCACAGAATTCGCGATACACATCATTGAAATGGTTTTTGAAAAAACTATTCTGAAAATTGTCAACATTGTGCAAAGCTTGGCCTTTGGCGGTACATGCGGTCATAGTCGACACTGATAAAACTGAATTTCATTGTGGTAAAGGCATAACACTTGCCACAATGGCTGTCTATATCTTTATCAGTGTCCTGTGAGACTGCATTCCCTTTCTGATTTTTCCTCCCACCTATTAATCTTAATTCCATTCAACACCATGCTCTGCTTTCATAGGGGATGGGTTAAATGTATCAATAAACAAACAAAAAAAAAAACAAAAAAGAAAAAAATCGGGCGATGCCTACTTCTAATTCAAGTGAAATATCAAAGGAAATAGTGAAGCAAATGGAGTCCAATTTGGTATTCACAGTTAAAATAGCTTCAAAGATAACTGGTGTGAAAATAATCATATGGTAATTGGGCAATAACCACTCCCAGTGATGATACAGCAGAATCAGAGCAATCAAGGAATAAAAATTAAAAAAAAAGACAGTGATTGTTAATTTCTGTCGAATAACATGATAAAATATGACTCTTCAATTGCTCAAATCGAAAAAATTCAATATATCTCGTTTCGATGTAATTTTATCAAAAATGGATTTTTTAAAATAAATTCAAATTGAAAGCACAAAAAAAATAGGAAAAAATTATGTAAAATCATTTTAAAATAGTTCCAATCAACTAAATTTTGAACAAATTTTTGTTCTAATGCATTCTTGTCGATACAGTAGCTTTTGATATATTTATATTAAATAAAAAGTAAAAAAAATCTAACGTATTTTGTCCTCGGGAGGCCCCAAATCATCCAATGTTTGAAAATGAAATAATTGAAAGCAGGAGGTAAGCTAGAAAAACGGTTAGCACAATTGGCTTCGGTTGTCACAAAAAAAAAAGTATATCCGATTCGAGCACCACAGAACTAATATTATTCCCACTATTCTGAACTTTTTTCCTTTGTGCTTCCACACATGCAAAAGTGAGGAATTTTGTGACAGAGCCGGACGCAGGCCTGCCTTTCATTCTACATATTGATTTCACGAAATTAAGAGTTTTTGTTATCTTAAGTACTTAGTTATTACAAATAATAGTTAAAATGATTAGTTACTTCATTTAGGTAATTAATTGTTTTTTTTAAGCATAAGCACAGCAAGTACGAGTACCTACCACATACATACTATGTACCATATAATGATTTCAATGTTTAGCAATTCGGCCATAATTAGTCAAATTATGTATTATGGACGATATAGCATGTAATCGATTAGCCTAACCGTAACCATGTGTGGCTGACGACCTTGTCGGACACTTTCTCATTTCATTTCAAAATACTCGTAAGTCAGCGTGGCTTGTGGCCACGGTCATTCATTATTTTATTTATATCTTGCTTCGTTACTCCAATCCGTACTGAAACGAATTCAGATTAATATACGAGTATGGATTGGTGTATGCATAAGATAGTACGTTAAAAACAATGCAAATAAATTGGCCATTCCCTATTGATTGTACGTGGAGCATATAAAGGGGATAGTGACAGCTGGCGTTGCATTGCGTACCTGTGTTCAGCAGCATTGGAAATGCATTAGTTCTGCGCCATCGCTGCTGCACAACTGCAATCTGTGGAAGCGATGAACGTTCGCTTCGTTACGCTGTTTGCGTTTTATACAGTGACACATGAATAGCAACATTGGGACAGTGCTGGACTGTAAAGCAAATAGATTAATGAACTGATAGAAGGGAGATTATACGTTATTCAACGCTAATAAGTAGCCAACACACACACACACACACACACATACACCACGATTCATTGGATTGAAATATGAGATCACGTGCTACAACATTCCATGTTTCACTACCATAAAGCACAAACAAATTTTATGTGGAATTTAAAACGCACGGATGCAAACCGGATTTGAACCAAAGCCGAACCATTTGAAGTTTGAGTTAATTTTGAAGCCATTTATGTTTTCTTTTTCTTGAACCAAAAATAAACAGGTTTCGCTCGAAAAAATGGTTTGACACATTTTAAAAGAACCTACCCATTATTTCTCTTTATAACACTAATTTTTTCTTCAAAAATTTTTAAAAAATCTTATAATGCGAATGAAAATGAATCATTCCTAAAACAAATTGAGGCAAATAGTTCATTATGTATGACTTTATTAATTAATTCGATGTTTTTTTACGAACCACACCATTTTGGAAGGTGCAGAAGAACCCGTTCCTTATACCTATTTTATAAACGAGTTGCCAATATGATAGTTTCCTAAATAATCGCTGTACAGTTTATCTTATGGCCGTCCATAAGATAATCTGGGAACTGGAGCAATACTATCCATGGCTTAAGTAAGAGAAAACTGTTTGCTTTGGATATTTCCAAGCGGTTTGACCGAGTGTGGCATAAAGCACTGGTGGCGAAACCTTATTGCGAATGGGGTAGGTAATAACTTCACACACGCTTGAAGCACTCTATTCATGTTGTGATAGATGGTATTGCTTCGGAGAACCGTACCATTAATGTTGTAGTGCCGAAAGGCTCGGTCCTCTCCTCAACCTAGCATCAATTACCTTCTGTCACTGAGAGAAATCTTATATATTTAATTGCAGATGACAGAACCTTTTGTCATTCATATTTCTGCTCAAAACTCTCTAACTCTTTGAAGATTGAGAACTAAAAGGCATCATGCCTTTCACTCAATAATGAGTTCCAATGAATCTCCGAGTGGGGATCAACGCGCTTAAGATCTAATGTTGCCTATTAAGAAGAAGGAGGGAGAATGATAGAGGGAATCACACAGGACATCGATAAAGAGATAGACAGCCATTGTGGCAAGTGTTATGCCTTTACCACAATGAAATTCAGTTTATAAGTGTCGATTATGACTATGACAAACGAGGTTTTCAATGCTCAGTTGATTTCCTGTTTACGGGTGGAGTAGTTGAGCGGAGTCAGCGTCTCTTGATGTTCTGGGCATGTGCAAACAATGTGAGGTTCGCTAGAATAACCATAATATGAAATACTTCACTCCGGCTGATCTCCGCATGATCTACGCTACCCGTAAAGAGGGAGTCAACTGCGTTTTGGAAAACTCATTTGTGAGTTAATAGGCAACATTAGGTGTCCCTTCCAAAATGGAGTATAATTCGCTATATGAGCAGGAAATTTATGAATACAACTGGAGCTACTGTATTCAACACAGAGCGATAAAACGTATATGAAACAGCAATTCTTAGAAACATCTTCGAGTCGTGGCTTGCGTGACTCTATTCTACCGATATTTTCATGGCAGATGTTCTGCAGATATGCGTAATGTAATGCCACCAGTTCAGGTGTTTGCCAGAACAATGCCATTGGCAAGTGGAAATCACGCATTCCACGTCGATAAGATGTTCCAACGCTCTACAGAGATATATCTCTACTCTGTCGCACTATTCGATTATGGAATAAGATCCCTGCAAATGTTTTTCCCGGTGATTTGGACCTTCCTGTTCCAATCGACACAATGCTTTGCATTCATAGGAGTGTCCCTTGCGGAGAGATTATCAATTAAAAAGTTAAAATGATTGTAGGTACAATTAAACGATAACTACTATCATTTTTAAGGTTTGTAGGTATGTATGTATGTATTTATAAAAGTAATAAATACGATCCCCTTATTAAATTTCTTTGTAGTATCTTTGTATTTATTTCGAAGTGATTTGCAGGAAAGTTCGAGTACATAATTGCGTGAAGTACAAATGAAGTAGCAATGATTTTCTTTTTTGGTGTTTGCATGTTTTTTTTTTAGCTTCTTATTTTTAAGAGTGATTGTTTTAAGATTTTTGTTATTTCTACTTTTATATTGTATTTGTATTTGTTTTAAAGTTTTTTGCGAGCTAGCGCAGTCACTTTTCTCTTGCGTTCAAAAGAAAGCAGCAAAACAGAGTCTCCACTGAGCTTCAAATGAAAACGAAAGCGTTTGTTTGTTGTTTTGTTGCTCGTTTCGAATTTATCGCTTTGGATTGATTACAGCTGCGGAACTGGAACTAAACCCAGAGAAGAAAAAAACAGTGTTCGTGGAGTGGTCAAGCGCCCGCCACTTTGGCCATTCGTTTGCTGGCTCGAAGCAGCAAACTTTAGCTTTGCTTTATTTTTGCTTTACTGATTTCGATTACGAAAAGTGCGGTGGTTGAGGAATGACAGTGGTGCCGTCTACTTGCCGGCTGTAGATTTCTGCAACATTGTTGTTATTATTATTTTTGTTTGCCGCCACTGGCGCCGTCGACATCGTCACATCGTCGGACTTTTAGTTAGTCATGGGGCAGTCAATGGTCGATCATCATGCGATATGTTAATTTCATTTATGAATATTATTACTGTTAAATATTGTACCTAATAATTGTTATGCCTAGTGACGTGTGTGCATCGGTTTTAAATGCAGCATTGGTGCAGATTTCGTTGTTGGTGCTGTTGTTGCTCCATCATTTTCTGTTGCTGTTGGTATATTATTTAATGTTTGTTTGCCACTGCATTTGCGTCATTGCGCATGTGAGAAATCTGGTTTCATTGAACTTCCTACTGAATTGTATCATTTACGAGTACTACTTAGTGAAGTTGTTCGTATCGAAAAAATATCAACAACATTAGATTGTGTAAGCGTCTTTATTGCCGAGTATATAAACCAACCGTCCACCACAGTGCAGTGTTTGCAGATTGCTGCATGGATTTGTCTTGTTGTGTTCCCTGTGTGTTCGCAAATGCGGTCAGTGCTTGAATGCCTCGGTATCCTTGTACTTTAATCTGATGTGTTTTGTTCTCTTGAATGAGAACTTGCATTCTCTCTTTTAATGCTTTCTGATTTGTGTTTTTGACCATGCCAGGTGGCAAAAAACGGTTAAAACCATTTTTTCTGGTTTAAATCGGATTAAACAACATTGCACATATTTACGATTAAAATATGTTAAGGCTTATAAAATCAGAACAAAATTTACCCATCCTTGTACATTTAATGAAGTACCTTCTAGTTCTCTGTTTCCATTGAAGGAGTTTTTTTTCAAACTTTTCCCTCGTTTGGATGAAACTGCTCAAATGCCTCAAAGTACTAATTTTCATTAGAGTTTTTAAGAAAAACCCGATTTAAACCATTTTTAGCACTGATTCAAACCACTAGCATGTTTAAACAATATGCCAACCATTATGTGTCCTTTTATAAATAATATTTGTACTGTTTTTGAACTTTAGGCACTGAAAAAGTTGGTCACGTTAGGTATGATATACCACAGAACCTTTACTACAATATAATTTATAAAATAATCGTTTTCTTACAATTTTGGGCACTGAAAAAGTTGGTCACCTAGGTATGACATACCGCACGTACCATATTTTGTATTTTATATCTTTAATCATTTACACGCGAAATGTTTTTATGTTATTTTACTGAAAAATTAATGCAGAATCAAAACCTACCAAATTTGTTTTTGTTTCATACACTTTTATTAGTTTTGGAGTACAATATACCCCACCACACCATTAACGCAACTTATTCCATCACTCCAACATCGTGTTAAATTCAGAACATTTAACCTTTATTCTTTTGGTTCTACCTCCTAAGATGGTATAAAAATAATAATCTCAATACAAATTTAGAAAATATGGGTGATTTTTGTTGTTTTTCTAATTGAAAATTAATCAAATTTATTATTGTATAAGTATCTTTATTATATATTCGTAAACGGTTATCGCTAGAGCCAAAATATGCTGAGAATTCTAATAAAATAAGACGAAAATGGAACTTGAGGTGAATACTCACCGATTAATTAAATCTCGCTAAATTGTTTCGAAAAATACATATGGTTTTCAGTTCAAAATAATAAAAAATTCTCCAGGTTTTAGCCTGAAATTGTGTATTTTTCAATGAAGACCCTCAAGGAGTCTGAATTGTTAGTGAATGTGAATGTGCCATAATTTTCGAAATGTAATGGAGCCGCTTGGGGAACAATAGAGCTTTTCAAACACTAATTTCCTTAAGGTCCATGTGATTTCCCGTTTTGGCGATTTGAACTGGCCGGCCATATCGACATAGGGTATCTGACGGTGCCAGACTTCTTCCTTTGGGCCTTTTTGAAATCTTGCGCTTACCACAACAAATCATAAACCGTGCAAATCTTGAAAGGCAATATTGAAGAAGAAATCTAATGTTTTGCGAGCAACAATTCAAAATGCCGTATAACGAGCACAAATGTTCATCGACTCAAATATTTTTTTATCACCTTAACTCATTATAACATATTTAACATGAGAAGTAGGCGTGGATATTGCCCAATAAAAATTATCGCAACAGCTGATTTAGATGTTATTTGAAATGCTTATACCAAATTTAGTTCCATTTGCTTGACTAAATATGTATTTCCTTGGATATTGCCCTTTGAATATTTCAATTATATGACAAGTAGGCGTGGCTTTTGCCTAATGTTGACAAATTTTAATTGACTATTTCACTGCCGCTTATTCTCCCTTCAATATCACTCTTTGATAATTGCACTTGTATGGGACGTACCCCTTGACTGATTTTTCCCATTTTAGAACTTAACCTCTTCCTGACTAGAAGGAGATTGCTTGAGTTTTACTCTTGTTATCATCTACACAGACAGACAGACATGGTATTTCGATTAAAACCAATATACCCTGTGTAAACAACAACAACCCAATTTTGTTTTCAAGTTTATTTTTGCATCCTTCCTTTCATTTCCTTTATGATTATTTTATATTCATATAATTTACATAATACATTTTAAAGTTATTATATTTATCTTTTAATAAAACAAACGAAAAAATTTCGCTACTCTAAATGTGATAAATTGTTATACAAGCAAAAAAAATATTTGTTATTTCCCAGTAGTAAATTTGTTAAGGCCTTCCTATCAGTTTGGCCGCAGCTGAACTTTATAAATCCTACAAACTTTCTGAAAGTTTGCATTTTGCATTCAAAGTTGGGTAAAATTTTGATGGTGTTTGCATGAAATACGTACAATATTTTTTTAGTAACTCATAATACTAAATTTTGTTGTATTTTTATCAGTGGCTCTTTTTACATATACTAAGCTTTGACGGAAGGCGTGGTTATTACAAAATTTCGACAATCAGTTATTGTTGAAGCTATTTTTACTGTGTATTCGGTATAAAGGTATTAGGTTCCATTTGCTTCACTATTTCCTGTGATATTGCCCTTTGTATGGAATTCACTTGTATGGAAAGTTGGCGAAGCCTACAACAATTGTTCAAGAGGCTATTTCAATGATGCGTATCGAATTTTGTTGAATTCACTTTAGAGTTGGTTTCAACATCATTTTTTGAAAATTTCACTTGTATGGGAGATACCACGCTCCCCTGCCCTATTCTTCTCATTTCAGGACCTAACCTCTTCCTAATTATAAGCAATGTTTGAAATAAGTTTGGTGAAGATTGCTTCAGTTATCGTGTACACAGACAGGTGAATGGACAGACAGGGTATGGTTAAATCGGTTCGTCTATGAGAACCTATTTGGGCATAACAAGCAATATATCGGATACATAAATGTAAAGCGTATAGAAGAGGTTAATAATGTCAGCGAGATTTGAACTTACAACCGCTCGTATGAAGCCACTCGTTGATGCCGCAGTAAAGCAGCAACCAGCAGGTATTTTTTTTTTTGTCTCTCATCTCTGTATTGCCTTACATATTGCTTTTTAATCGCTCAAACACAGAATGCATGCGCGGCCCTTCATTCCATAAGACACAAATACCGGTTCGATCTCAGAAAACTTCAATAAATTTACCCACGAATTAAAATATGTACGTAAAACGCAAATTGCCGGGACTCTTTGCATTGCCTGTATAAGTATGTAGGTACACACATATGTATATGGATTCTTGTTGTTGTTATTTCGGAAACGTTTGAACGTTTCCATTAGCTGTTGCTTTGGAAGCGATATATCAACGGAATATAAGAACTTCTTGGGCCTTTTCTTTTGATAGCGGGAACACAACACCTTGCAAAACCTTCGCGCTTCTGCAGAGCAGCTCAATCTACTACAGTAATCTAGACGTAGTTGGGAGAACCCCTCGGTCAGCTGGGCGGGAGTTGGGCGTGTGATTCGTCGTAAAAAAAACAATTAACGTAATCATCGAGGCCCTCTATATCTCAGAGAATCGCTTCTGTTATTGGTTTTTACTCCTTCCATCTTCAACTGGGTTAATTGTATATATTGGTGTGTATGGGTGTGGTCCACTTATACCTTTTCTTCATTTCGTGACAGTTTAGGAAATTATTTAAGTAACAAGCTGAACACAAAAATGCCAAAATCGTTTTAAGCGCTCTAAAAGTTTGTGCAAATACTCACAAAGCTGTGAAATAATATCCAAATTAAGATGAATACACGAATATGTAACAACAAGCAGACAAATTTCACACTACAAAAACGATGCAAAATGTTTCTCACTTACTCACTTACTTAAAAGTTTTATTAAAATTACATAAAAGTTTGAATACAAGCTCTGAGGATGACATACATACATACATATTATATTTTTATAAAAAGAAAACTGAATCTCAAATCTTAAAATAGTTAATTAAATAATCAATTGTTGCACAATAAATCAAATTTGTTCCTATCAGTTTTAAATGTTTCATAACCGCAGTCGTTTTTTTCGTTCAGCTCTTAGATTTGCAAAATCGGCCAAGTTGTCGTGGCCAGGCGGACGTTTTTCTAGAGACTTTCAAGGCGTGGTACCTTCCGACAAGTAAAAAAAAACTTTAATAAAAATATACCAAATTCAGTAGAAAATTGTAAAATTTGTTAACATTAGGCAATAGCCACGCCCACCTCCCATACAAGTGAAATATTCAAAGAGTAATATCAAAGGAAATAGTAATAGAGTAAAATAAATCAAATTAGAAGTAAGTTATTTTTGAAGTTTATTGAAGTTTACTTCTTGGCAAAACGGAAATTGTCACAAAAATGAAATCTCTATCTAGTATAAAAAAAGAGGATGCATATGTATGTATATATAAGTATGATGGGCAGCACATATGCATCCACTATGCTCCCTCTATCCATCGATAGAGGCGCCCTCTATCCCTATATCGTTTGATAGAGGGCGCCGAGTATGAATCATTAGATTGAAGATTAGATTGAAACAGGGGCTGGGCACAAGGCACCAAATTACTGCGGCCTAAAATGGCCTATTGTGAAGAGCACATTGAATATCCTAAGATACACTTCCTAGGCTTGTAGTATTTAAAAATTCTAAGATATCCCACTTCAACGTGGAACTGTTACAAATCTCGACACAGGCAAAAATTAAAAAATAGAAAAAAACAAATGTCTACACAGCACCACCTCTTGGCAGGCAACGGTACATTTTTCTTATCCTTTCTATCCCTTTCGTTGGCACTACATGCGATAATAGTCGACATTGATAAACTGAAGTTCATTGTGATAAAGGCTTAACACTTGCAACACAATGGCTGTCTATGTCTTTATCGGTGTCCTGTGTTTGAATTCCCTCCCTCATTCTTCCTCCTTCTTTCTCCCACCTATCAATCTTCCTTCCAATCAACACAATGCTCTGCATTCATAGGGGTATACCCTGTGTGTTGACTTGAACTTAAAAACAAAATAAAAAAACAAACAAAAAATAGTAAGGTGACGAAGTCTAAGACTTGCAAGCTTGTCACAGCGGCACAGAATGTGCTCTGCTGTTTCCTGTTTGTCTGTTGCCTGAGGTTTCGTCTCAGGAAGCCCGGACCTTTCTGTTTAGCCATGTGTTAAGATTGAGCTTTACAAAACTCCATGGAGGGCCGCAGAATGGGCTTGGTCCAAACATGGGTACGATGCCTCTTTCCTGGCTAGCTCGTCAGCCTTTTCATTGCCCTCAATGCACCTATATCCAGGCATCCAAATTAGATGGACTCTATTTTGTGATGCTAGCTTGATCAGTAGTTGAAGGCACTCCCGTAAAAGTTTTGAACTTATTTTGAAGGAGTTAAAGCCAGTAGTGCAGCCTTACAGTCCGAGAGAATATAGAATCGCTTCTTCTTGGATTACTTGGTGTAGTGATGGCAGACCCAATGTAAATTCTAATGCTGCTGTTGTTGTGGTTATCATGACTCCTGTTACTGAGACGCAGGCAAACCTCTAAATTTTGTAAGGTTTTTCTTTAGTTGTTTTTGCTGAGCCTTTTTGTACCATACTGGACTGAGTCCACAGTTTTTGCAAACTAGGCTTCTACTGGTCCAAAGGATATTATAGATTATATAGTACTTTCCAGATGAGGATACCAAGTTAATATCTAGAATTATTCAAAGGTATTTAAACTGGCTTGAAAATGGTATAACTTCACTAATGTAAACAGGTTCCCGAAGTTTTTCCTTGTTTCTCTTTGTAGTGAAAATGGTTACATTGATTTTTTTAGGAATAATTTTGAGACCTGATTCTCCACACAACTCAGCTACTAAGTTTAACGCCTCTTGCAGCCTATATGAGATTGTATCTTCATATTTGCCACGGATAGGGATCGAAACCTCGACGGCGTATCCCTGCACCTCAAAGCCTTTTGAGCTAAGTCGTCGAAGAGCTCATCAACCACAATGGACCACAGGAGTGGGGAAAATACTCCACCATGAGGTCAACCTTTCGTTGCTTGAGTATTTACTTGGGTGTCACCTAAAGCTGAGATAATGACTGCTTTAGGTATATAGAGTATGAATCATACTCGATTGATACTAAAATTTGAGTTTACAAACAAAAATTTTACATTTCAAACAAAAACATTTAGAAATTTCTAGAGCTGAATGAAACGTGAGGCGGAGGGATACCATGAATGGCAAAAGAGTACATTAGAACCAATAATTGCATCAACACTCATCTCATTTTTTTTCCTTAACACAAATTATTTTATATTTGTAGAAAAGGGCGACAAGTTGAAGCTTTGGCCTGGGAGCCGAAAACTCCTTCTCCGGCCCTGGTGGTGTTGCAGCTGCAGCTGCGTATCAATTTGCTCCAAGAAAATATTATTCGTATTGTTCGTATTGTATGTACTGTGACTCCTACGTAAGAAATTGTTAAGAAAAAATAAAAAACAGCAATAACAACAACAATAAAAGCAATAAAGTACAATAATAAGGTTTCTTGTAACTAGTACCAGGCTCACCAAATGAATGGAACTGAAATGAAAGTGAAATTGGTACACAAAAGTATTTTATTATTTGTATATTTTATTATTTTACTTTTATTTCACATTTTATCGAACGAAAGCATTACATTACTACTGCAAAGGTTAATAATTCGGAGAGATGTTGGCCAGTTGCAAATTTGGTTTTGCTTAAGTAAAAAAAATCGTTAATTTCGTTGCATGTTGTGCTTCATTTTGTTTAACGGAAATATTTTTATGTTTATGTTTATTTGCAAAACCATATTTTATGGTATATAAATTTAAAACTTTCCATATTCCTTTTCTTTGATTCACAATATTATCGTCAGAAATTCATATTTCTCGCTCAGCAGTTTGAGAAGCACTCACAAATAAGAGAATTATAGGAGCCTTCAACATTTTAAGATAATTGTTGGAGCACTTTGAATTATGAGTTTTAATGTACTCTACTCTTATAAGACGCCTGACTGATGGTTTGAAGACCGGGGCCCCTTCCTGCAAGTATGAAGATGGAAATCTGGTAACAGATGTACAGGGCATAATGAGATTATGGAGGGAGCACTATTCGCAGCTCCTTAATGGCTATGACGGCAATAATACGGCCACTGCGGAATTTACTCCGGAAACCTCAATCACTTACGGCGTTGAAGTACCGCCGCCCGACTATGAGGAGGTCTTAACAGTCATCGCTCGGCTGATAAGCAATAAGGCTTTTCGATACAGGTGCAGATGGCCTGCCTGCTATGTTCTGTAAGACTGGAGGCGAAGAGCTCACAAATCGTATGCATGAGCTTCTATGCAGAATATGGTCGGATGAATGCATGCCAAGTGATTGCAACCTAACGCGTACTCTTCCCAATCCATAAGAGAGGTGATTCCACTATCTGCGCCAACTACCGTGGAATAAGCATTCTTAATATCGCATATAAGGTTCTATCGAGCATACTGATATACTGAACAAACTGATTGGACCTTATTAGTGTAGCTGTAGGCCTGGTAAATCCATTATCGACCAAATATTCACAATGTGACAAATCCTGGAAAAGACCCGAGAAAAACAGATTGACACCCAATATCTATTCGTCGATTATAAAGCCGCCTTCGACAGCACGATTAGGGATCACTTGTACGCCGCAATGTCTGATTTTAGTATCCCTACTAAACCCTAGTATCCCTAGTATCCCTACTAAAAAGCTCATTCGTCTTTGCAAAATGACACTGACCAACACCACCAGCGCAGTGAAAATTGGGTTAGACCTCTCCGCACCATTTGATACCAAAAGAGGTTTCAGATAAGGTGACTCCCTATCGTGCGACTTCTTTAATGCTGGAGAAAATAATACGAGCTGCGAACATCGACATCTCTGGCACTATTTTCTACAAGAGAGGCATGCTGCTAGCATACGCTGATGATATTGACATCATTGGCACCAGCGCGCGAGGAGTCAGTGCAGCATTCTTCAACCTGGAAAGGGAGTCACGTCGAGTGGGTCTAGTGGTGAAAGAGGACAAAACGATATACCTTGTGTCAACAAACAAAGAGTCACGGCGTCTTGGACAAAATGTTACTGTTGATAATTATACTTTTGAAGTCGTCAAGGATTTCGTTTATCTAGGATCCAGCATAAACACCAACAATAATGTCAGCCTTGAGATCAAGCGGAGATTAACTCTTGCTAACAGGTGATAGAACGGGCTCAGTAGGTAATTGAGAAGCAGACCCCTCTCGATCGACGAAAATAACGCTCTCTAAGTCCCCTTATCCTTCCCGTCTTAATGTATTGCGTTGAGACGTGGACATTGACCATCAATGATGAGAGGCTGTTAAGAGCGTTCGAGAGGAATATATTTCGTAAGATCTACGGTCCAGTATGCGTGGGCGACGTGTATCGAATAAGATGAAACGATACGCTGTATGAGCTGTACGCCGACACTGACATGGTCGAGCACATAAAAATCCAGCGGCTTCGTTGGCTGGGTCATGTTGAGCGAATGGAAGAAAACGCTCCGGCTAGAACCACGATGGAGGAACACGCAGAAGGGGACGTCCTAATCTCCGTTGGAAACACCAGGTGCAGGGCAACCTGACTGCACTTGGCCTTATCAACTGGCGCCAGCGCGCGCATAGCAGAGGCGACTGGCGAAGCTTTGTGGAGGCGGCCAAGACCGATCATCGGTTGTAGTGCCAGTTAAGTAAGTAAGTAAGATTGTATATTCATTTAGGGAAGTCTCTTTTGGAGTCAGCGCAATGCAGTCTTTTTATGAGGTGATGGGAATGAAAACCTTATGACTTCAAAATCATGACTGTTTTAAAGTCACTTGAAGTCAATTGGGGTTATGAAGTCACTTGGAGCCGCTTGGGGTCAATTGGGTTTTTGAAATCAATTGGAGTCATTTGCAGTCACTTAGAGTTAATTGGCATTTGAAGTCAATCTTGTGCAGCTCAGGTTCCTATAAATATTATTAGTTTTAATCAGAGTCATAAAGTAGTGGCTATAAAGACATTGACAAAACAAAGTTCGAGTGTGGCCGAAATTTATACGAGTAAAACCGACACACCTTCTAAAACAAAAAACCTTTTTGCATTCAACGGTGGGTTAAATTTTTGTTAATGAAATATTTATTTTGGTTCAACCTAACTCATTATAAGTACCAAATGTAGTTGTATTTGTATCAGAATTGAATTGAATTTTACTTGTATGGGATGTTGGCGTTGTTATTGCCCAATGATAATAATTTTCCCATCAGTTATTTTGGAAGCTATTTCAATTGAACAGAATTTGATACTCCATTTGCTTTACTATTTCCTGTGATATTGCTCTTTGAATATTTCACTTCTGCAGAATGTAGGCGAAATCTTGTTCAAGAGGCAATTTCAATGATGTGTTTTGGTTTTTTTTTTTGAAATCACTTTAGAAGTTCCTGCAATATCACTCATTCAACATTTCACTCTTATGGGGGGTAACACGACAACTTAGGAATGTCTGCACCAGGTTTCGTTGAGATTACCAAATTTTTATTCGAGTTATCGCGTACATAGAAAGACAGATGGACGGACATGGCTAAATCGACTCGGCTATTCATGCTGATCATTTATCTATTGTATAATATATATATTCATACTTACGACGCCTAATTGTGGTCGTTACAAATAACCGTTAATAAAACTAGATTAAATAACTAGATTAAAGCCAATATACCATACAATATATATATACTGTTGTGGCATTAAAAGATAGAAGAAGAGTACCCAATTCACAGTTTATGTAGGGTACAAAATGGAAACGTCTTTTATTTCAAGTTGATAGCTTCCATAAAATTTAACTTACATAATAATAGATCGTGAATTAATCATTGAAATTAGTTTTAATTAATGGTTGCTCTGACTTGTTGTCGTTCGGTTGGTAAATTGTAATTTAGTTGATTGTTTTTTTGTGGCTTGAGCAACTAATAAACATTTTGAAATTTTACTTTATTATACCCTAACTATACTACATAATAAAGATCTTTGTTATATTTTGTTACAAAAAGGAAATAACCTCTTTCTCATAATCAAATATTATTGTAATTTGTATATTAATTACTTAATTTGGCTTAAGAAGTACATGTACATTATAATTATGCACCAAACCGATGTCTTTTATGGTGAAAGTTCAAAAGAGCAAATAAATATTGAAACTAATGTTAACAAAATTTCTTAAAAGTTTCAAAGCAAAATTAAAACTGCCGACTTTTATATCACACAAGAAAATACACAAGTAGGAATGGAAAGATGTGGTGGCTGTGGCGTACTTATGTAGTAGTATCTTGGCCTGGCTAAGCATAGTGTCCGGGTTTCAAATCTCGGCACAAAAAAAATCAAAAAGTAGAAAGTAAATGGCACCAGCTCTTGGTAGGCAATGGCAGAGGAAAAATTATCTATGAAAAGCTTTCACTACGCCTTTCAAATTCGGCACAAGAGTGTAGGTCCCTTCCATTCATGTACATATATAACACGCACAACATGAGTGGATGCGAAAAGCTCGGCCTAGGCCCTCCATGGGTTGTTGCGACATTAAAAGAAAAGAAGAAGAAGTTACGGAAAGAAAAACATTCAAAATGAGTGCGTTGCAAGTGTAGTGCAGTTTCTTTTGTATATTAACATAAATATTTACCATGTGAACTTCCTCAAATTTCGTTGAGAATACATAAGCTTTATTTAAAATTCACAAAGCCTCTTGCAAATACACACAATTTTAATACATATCTCTGGCGTCGTTTATTTCAAGGTTTTACATATTTTTTTATTTTCTCGAAATTTTTCTATTCAAAAATAATTTAGCTCTGAATGGTAGTAAAAGTAAGTGCAGAGTAACTTTGGTGCTACCGATTTATAAACGATATTATCAAACAATTATCGATACTGGAACTACTTATTACTTGTTCCAATGAGCATACGAGCTTCTTCTTAAATGTGAATAAAATTAAAATTAAAATTTATACATAAATGTGAAAAGATTTTATGAGAGATATTGAATTGTTAATGGATATAAGAGGTTTTCCACAGTGTTAAATTTGAATAGAATCGAAAGAAGGTGTTTTCAATTAATTAGAGAGTGTTCTGCTTCACGATTGAAGAAATTATACAAGTTTCGAAGTTTGAACTGTCAGCAACAACAATTAATCCACAACTCACGCAACTCTTATACATTCACCAATATACATTAACAATATGGTAGTTTATCATCTATTCTTTATTCACTAATCCCTTTCGATGAGATAGTATTTCCAAGCTAGTAAATGCTGCACTGACATACGAGTACGTTGATTGGTTTGTTAGGTTGAAGTAGTGTTTCAATACACACGAGTACGCTGGGTCCATTGGTGTTTTTATCATCGGTGTGTGCAAACACCCTCTGTTAGAAGATAGTGCCAGTAATATCAGTGACTCCAGTTCGAATAAGTTTATTCATAAAAACGTTGAAGAAGTCGCAATAGTCTGAAGTCTTCTTCACGATCGTCTTTCTTGACCATGTGTCGTAAATATTTATTTACAAGATGATTGGCCAGGTCATATTCAATATATTAATGCAAAATCTATAAAAAAGGGTACATTCACACTATTCTCTTGATTTTCTTTGGTTTCCTTGACCTTGACTGCCTTTGTATTGAAGGCAATCATTTCAGCACAAATTTAATATCGTGCTCATAAAATGTATCGTTGATCATTTTATTGTATAGCTTAGCCGTGATATGAATACTTGTATGACAACCACAAGTTCATCCCCAAAATGAAAGTATCTACATGACTTTCCGCTGTCAGACATCTAAATATATATATGTATAAGAAATATGCAGTGTAAGAGCCTTGAACCTTGGTACTGATGAAGCGAGATAAAACAAATGGTCTGGCTCAGATTCAGTTTTGGAGTAATAGTTGCGTTGGAATCTTAGTTTGAAACACAAAACAAAGTTACTAAAAGCAATTATATTCACAGAGTTTTGAAAGATATAAAATGTTACTGCACTTAAGATAAGCATCACCAAATTCATAAGAATTTATTCGTTTAAAAAAAATTTAACTATTTTATTTACTTTAAGAAAAAAAAACCAACAAATAAATAAATTTTTATATAATAAACCTGTACAATTTACGCTGCTACAACATCAACGTTTCCCGTTTTTTTTCTGGTTTCTCAATGTAATTTCCAAACACTTAAGCTGCGTCTGACCCTAAAAGTCTAATTTACAGAGTTTAAGAAAAAAACAAAAAATTCAAAATAAAATTTTGCAAACGAAAAGTGGACATTAGGCTTAGGATCTTATTTCTTCGAAGCTGTCATGTTATAGGCATGATAATTTAGTGCAATAATTGAAGATGCCCACCGATAAAACCAAAAACGTGAAAAAGAGAGCGCTAAACTACACAGTTTTTTTAAAGAAAATAAACGTTTATTTAAGAAAAATGGTCAAACATTCAATCTTCAAAGTAGTGGCCATTGCATATTTTTCCAATTTCTTTGGCAATTTGTGAATGCTTCGCCAAAAAACTGTTCGTTTTTTGAGTCAAACCAGTCATCGAGCCATTTTTTCACATTTTCGTACGAATCAAAGTGCTGGTCAGCAAGTGCGTGGCCCAGAGATGAAAATAAGTGGTAGTCAGATGGAGCCAAGTCTGGTGAATAAGCCGCATGGGGGAGAGCTTCCCAGCTGTACGAATCTACCAATTCCCGAGTCTGTTTTGTTCGGTGTGATGGTGCATTGTCATCAAGAAAAATCACTTTGTGTTGCCTAGCTTGATATTCTTGACGTTTTTGGCTCAAAGCACGGTTCACATCGGCCAATTGTTGTTGATAACGTTGGCCAGTAACTGTTTAACCACGTTTCAGAAGGTCAAACCAAATAACACCTCGCTGATCCCAGAAAACACAAAGCATTGTCTTCTTTCTGAAGCAATTTGGCTTTGCTGTCGATTTGGCTGGTGTACCGGGATTAACATATGATCGTTTGCATTTGGGATTCTCGAAATAGATCCATTTTAAGATATGACTTTCTTTCGTACCTGGAGGTGGTTTTTCGATTTTCTTGCTGTCTTTCAGTCAATTCACGCGGCTCCCATCTTTCCATCTTCCCACCTCCAAAATCAATCCCATGGCTTTTAAACGTTGAGCAATGCATTATTGGGACACATGTAATTGTTCTGCAAGTTCTTACTTTTGACCATCAATTCAGCATCTTCAAACTTTTTCGGTGGTCTTCCACGTTCTTCGTTTCTTACATAAAAATCGTCACTTTTAAAGTTATTAAACCACTTGTTGCACTGTGATTTACCTAGAGCGTTCTGGCCGTAAGCTTTCACAAGCATTCGATGAGATTCCAAAGCAGGTGGAAACAGAAAATCAATGATGTCCGCATTTTGTATGCACAAAATTCGACATTTTTACGAGCGAAAAAAATATGTTGTTGTATGAAATTTAATTTTTTATGAACTGAATATTGTTGACAGAACTAAATGCGAAGAAATAGCGCCAATGATTTGGTCTGACAGAGCGTATAGTTTTACCTAGCGGCACAGAGATGTCATTACGGGTTTCGTACTTGCACATCTGTTATTTGCTCCAGTAGAAACAAGAAAACAAGGTGTTGGGTAGAATTGATACTAAAAGTAGCAAGTACTCGATTCTTAAATAAGTAAATTGGCAGTACTCTACATTGTTCGGAAGCTCAGTAGAGTTAAGAGAGACAAGTTTGTGTAGGCATTACAGGAGCTATTCGTACTTGAGAACAACGGACTTTTGTACTTGTTTTTAACATAGCATATCCATACTCACACAATGGTTGTTTGACATTTTCTCCTTCTTTTCATTCTTTGTAGTAATAAATTATCTGTTGATTCTATTGTCTAGTTCTTAATATTAATATTATACTGCCTTACACATATTATTAAAATTATTTAATTTTTATTATTATTATTCTTAAAATATAAACTTTATTCACTTTATTTTATAATAGCGCTAGAATTGATTTACTTTCATACTTACTATTTGCATGCATACATTTTTGTCTGATTGCCGTGAGCACCGAAAACAGAAACAAAATGAACACTACGAAAAATTCTCAATTTGACGAGTTGTCGAGACAACGAGAAATTTACTGTATGGTTTCTTTGTTTTGCTCTTGCACGTGTTAACTTTATTGTTTTTTCTCAGCTCCGAGAAGAATAATCGCTATGGATTATTAAAGGAGCAATCTGATTTTCTGCAACTGGGTAGTGAAGCTAAATAAAATGATAGTCATAATCATAAAATTTGTTATGTAAAATAATTTTACGCAGTGTTTAGAAAAACTCTTTGTGGTAATTTTGTTTTCTTTGCGGTTAAAATAATAAAATAGTAACAAAGAGTGTAAATTAAGCGCAATGTAAAATGAAAAATATACGCGTGGTAAAAATTTTGTTTCAAATTTTAGATATACATATATATATTTATTAAAAGAAATGAAATGTTTTTTTTTGGTGTTGCTGAAAGATATTCAATAAATGCATAAGTATGTATGAGTGTCTTGGAAAAGTTTGCGCTTTCAGTCTTTTGTTTCCCACTTTTAATTCCTAATTAATAATTATAATAATAGTTAATATTTGTGCTTTTAATGTTAATCAAAAAAATTCTTAAAAGAAATAGAGGATTTCCACCGCAATGGAATTATAATGTGTTTATGCCGCGGCAAAACGCAAAGATCCCTTGAGGGGCTAGCGTCTTGATTTGCGATTATTACCCACTACGAAAATTCTTAAATTTCATAATAAAACCATGGTATCTAATAAGAAAAACTAACAATGAAAGAGGTTTAACTAATTTGCTGGTATTATAAAATATATGCAAATGCACAAATGTCAAAGGGGTTTTCAATAGGGAAGTAACAATTTTATATTTAAATACAAAGGCACCCTTAAATGCTTTTTTGATCCGGTAATGTCAAAACGAAACCCTAGGTTTACATTTGTATTCTGTGGAAGTTCACGAACGTGCAACTTTTGTAAATTATTAAAATTTAGAAGCTGCTTTTAGAGCTTACTTCAATTATCTGTCATTATAATCGTCCCACCATACACCCTCGAGATCAAATTTACACAAGAACTGAAGTCTAAGGGTCATGTGAAGCGCCGAAACTTCCCCGATTGGGATCTGCAAAAGTTTGAAGAAAATCATGAATTTCACTGTAAAACGCCGTTGGATTTCGTTTTGCGGAGTAACGTTCAGTTGTTGATTTATGCCAACAACGTTAGAGGAGCTCAGGAACAATATCGAACGCGAAATTGCCAACGTTCCGGCTGATATGTGTGCAAAGGGTAGTCATATAAGCGGCATCGGATTCTTTACTTAAATGTAACGTGTGTACTACAACTGGAAGAAATTTCAGCACGATATCTCAATTATTTTATATTTTATTTAAATACAAAATTGTTACGTCGCTATTGAAAAACCCTTTATATAAATATTTATATGTAAATACGCACAACATGAGTGGATGCGAAAAGCTCGCCCTTTGGCGCTACATGCGGTCGTAGTCGACATTGCAAAAGTGAAGTTCATTGTGGTAAAGGCATAACACTTGCCACAATGACTCTTCTCTTTGTCGGTGTCCTGTGTTTGCATTCCCTCTCTTATTCTCCCTCCTTCTTCCTTTCACCTATCAATCTTCATTCCAATCAACACAATGCTCTGCATTCATAGGGCTATCCGTGTGTTGCATGTAACAATAAAAAATAAAAAATTTAAAAATATGTATGTACATACATACAATATACCATATATGAATAATATTAATATTTGAGATCAAACATTTTTAAACTATTGGAGTGTAGGTGTAAAAATTATGTTGATACAATATCCGAATAAAACAGAAATACTAAAAATAACAACAGCAATTCGAAAATTGAAAAGTAACTTTAACTTTCATTTATCGTTGTCGCCAACGACGTACGTCATCATCACGAACAGCAAGATCATCGTTAGCATCGTTAAACTAAAAACCATAACACAAAATTTAAATTTCCACATATTAATAACAAGCAAAACGTAATACATTTGTATGTATATATGTCTGAATGTGCATATGTGAATTAAGTATGTATGTATAAATCTAACGCTAATGAAAGCGCTCAAAGTGCGCTTCTTTGAAGCGCTGAAGCGCTTCTCTGTCAGCAGTAAGCGCTCCCTCTTCATAGTTCAGCTCATACACCTTTTACATTGCATGTCATAGGATCAAGCTTTCCGTAAGTGCTAAAAGAGCGCTACTAATGAGCACCAGAAGAGCGCTTATAAGTGGAGCAAAGAGTGAATGACAGTTAAGAGCACAGAAAGTAAACACTCATCTTAGTCATATGTTTTTAATCATTTATTTTCTGGCCAATTTTTGGAAACAAATACTGCTCAGTCTCCGAAAATTGTTGAATGCTCGTATAAGTAAGTATCCAGAAAAGCATAAAATCAGCGCTTCCAAAGTACATCTTATAGAAGTGCTTCCAATTTTACCGCTAGGAGTATACCACTGAGTGAGTGTTTGTGTGCTTCTTATTTTATTTTCTACAAATTTGCAATATCATCCCAAACTTTACAAAATTAGTGAGAAGAAAAATTGTAAAATGCAAGAGCGGCGAGTCCCCCCGCATTCAAGTTGAGTTGGACTCGGCCGCAGTTCCGGCATTCAAAATTTAGCTATTTTAATGTGCAAAGATTTCAATAGGAAAATACTTATGCACATTCATAAGTTTTTGAATATGGCCATTGTTATGCAAAGCATTGAATATAATAAAATAATATTGTAGTATTTTATGTACTTACGTATAGTAAGTTTATGTGGGATTTTTTGTTTCTTATTGTACAACAATAACAGTGTATGTGGGATCCATCACAACACCTTTCTCCTTACACACATCGCTTTGCACTTTTAGATATGGCAACTCTAGAAAGTAGAAGAGTAATGTTGAATGTCATGTTTTTGGCCAAATTGTTAAATGGCAACACACAATGAATTCAGAATTTGTATTAAATCAATTTAACCTGAGCACCCAGAAACGTCATACAGGGTATCCAGTTACGATTAAAGTAACTAAATGCCGAACTAATTATCCAAGAAATGACCCTTGTGCAATGATAACATTCAAAATACCTTTTGTACAATTTTAAAATGAATTAACCAGCTGATGATAATATATAATTTGTAGCAGTTGATTGAAATCCACTGGATTACTTCACCCTTCCACCTGTTGCTTCACGCAGAACAGTACGGGTTTTGTCTGCTTCGGGCATCGAACCGTCCGTTTAGCGGATGTGCCCCTCTTGGATCCGTTGAAATTCGTTGGAAGAAAAGAATGTACATAGGTGTGGAATTTTAGATGAAATAAATTGCATATTGATGTCACTTCGACATTTTTCTTGATGTGATAACATCTCTTCTTCTTCCTTTATGGCGCAACAGCCCATGGATGTTGTGTGTGTTTTATTTATACATGAATGGTAGAGACTTACAGTTTTATCCCGAATCCGAACGGCGAAGTGAAGAGCTTATCATAGGCAAATTTTACTCTTATAGGTTTGCCATTAAATTCCAAGAGGTAGTGCCATGTAGAAAATTTGTTTTTTCTCTATTTTTTTATTTTGTCTGTGCCGGGCTTTGAACCTTAGGCACTCTCCGCAGCAGTCCATCTCACTACCAAGGCGCCACGGCGACCCACACTTTCGAGCCAGTTTCATTTAGGCTGTTTCTACTACTATTTTCACTACTCATTATTTCAACATAATTATTTTTTACATTTTTTATTAATTCCCTAGCTGTTTTCAATAAATTTTCTACTATTATTTTATACCACTATTTTTTAATTTAAAGAATCGTTAAAATATGCTCATTTTTTTGATAAAAATCCTCATCAAATGTTCCACGTTACGTAGCTTCATGTCTATTTTAATTGAGCTAACAAGTTGTATGAAATAAATTTACTATTTGAATATTCAAACTCTTCAATCTACCATAAACACGTTTTTAATGGAAAGTAGATATACATATGTATGTACTTTACTTTACTTTTAATGGCACAACAGCCCATGGAGGGCCTAGGCCGAACTTTTCGCATCCACTCATGTTGTGCGTGTTATATTTGTACATGAATGGAAGGGACCTACAGTTTTATGCCGAATCCGAACGGCGAAGTGAAAAGCTTTTCATAGCAATTTTTACTCTTGTAGGTTTGCCATTGCCTGCCAAGAGGTGGTGCCGTATAGAAAAATTATTTTTTCTACTTTTTGATTTTGCCTGTGCCGAGATTCGAACCCCGGACACTCGGCGTAGCAGTCCAACGCACTACCACTACACCACAGCGACCACATACATATGTATGTACAGTGTATTAAAGTGTTCATATAAATAAGCTTGTTTGTATAGGAATGTTTTCATGTACAATAAAAGACTAGCAAACATAGTTTGTAATCACTATAATGGGATCGAACACTTATTATTAATCCATATCTGACATTACCAGCATCAAAGTCTCTTCTTAAATTTAAGACCTGATGTAATTTTGGTTTTCAATTACCTATGTATTTTATACCAGTACCTACTCGTAGATATTGCAATTAATTAATGAGTGTTTTCAATGAGGAAATGTTTGGAAATGAGATTGTAGTTGAAATGATGACTGGCTTTTTGGAGATACATACTATGTATGTATTAATTTGATAGTAAAATTTTTTTTGGAAATTATATTTTCTTGCGCTATTACATAAAAACTGTTAAGTTAAAAGCAAGGAATCCATAAGTTTTGCTGTAGACCAATCACCAATTCATTATGGGTGAAGTAAAACGAATCGCATTTATGTAATTGGAAATGTTTATGAAGAAGAGAAAGCCTAAAGTAAGTAAAAACAATGTTATTCTTTAACATTGGACGCCTTTTAATGATGAGGTGTGATTGCATAAAATTTAAATCGATTTTATAGCACTTTTATTTTTTTGAGCGCTACATACTGACATACATACAACTTCTAACACTTCAATGGGAAAGGAAGCACTCCAAAATGTGCTCCTTTGCCTTCACTCAAGCACTCTCCTGTTAGCTGTAAAATCTCCCTCCTCATAGTACAGCTCATATACTTTTTACATTGCATATCATAGGAAGTAGTCACTGACATCAAACTATCCGTAAGTGCTACAAGAGCGCTCCTAAAAAACACAAGAATAGGGTTTATAAGCAGAACAAAGAGAGCATGACAGTTAAGAGCACAGAAAGTAAACATTCACATGACATATTGCAAACGGCTACCATTTGGTTTCTGAGCAATTTTTTTGAAGTAAATTTTGTTCAGTCTCGAAAACTATTAAGTGCTCCTGTAAGTGAAGTAAAGTTCATCATGGGGAGGCGCTCAAACTTTTCCGTTGTTTCTATTAAAGATACAATACATATACTATGGTATATATTATTATATATTACTTAGAATTATATTATTAGTATTATATGTAAATGGCCTCCGAAAGCCTCATAGATGACAATGCAAATGATGTGTGAACAAAAATTTATTCTGTCAGTCAAATGGCTCTGAAAGAAACACTATAAAGTCTTAATCGGTAAATAAATCGTACAACTCCCAACAAGGACTTATTCAACAAAATAAGCTTTAACTCTGCTGGGTACCAGCACATTCTGGTATAATTCTTACCAAGCTCACTCACTATATACCTTGTATCATTAGTTTAGCTCCTTATTTTGAGCTATTCTTGAAAAACTCCCAAAAAATCAGGGCTTGTGATGTAGATGGAGGGTTTTTGTATTCACAGAAAATGTTCTTTTCTTTATGTTAAATAACTTTTTTATAGACACTAAAAACGATAAATCTCAAATTAAAGATGAACTATACAGTGTTTTTAATGTCGGTTTTATGATTTCATCTACCGTTATCTCGAAAACCTGACGTGATGGACAAAAACGGTCCGATCCGAACTCATTGATCTCAAATTAATCTGGAATTCATATTAAATCGACAGTCCGATATTTGCGGTTGCACAATGCTTATTAATATTAAAATTAACCTTGAACTTAGGGCACAAACATACACACATCAACTTTTACTAACAACGATTGCCATATTCTTATTACTTAACCAGGTTATTAGGCCAATAATTTACGAAAATAAATATAAAGCAATACAAAATTATAAACAAATAATTTGATAAATCCAGAGAATCGCATAATTTGATTCAGCACATTCAGTGCGTAGCTGCGTAAACTGGTAGACAGAAATACATACACAATAAAATTAAATTAAATTAAAGCTAATGATTTACAACACCAACAAATTAAAATAATATGCGGTAACACGAACATCAAAACACGAACACATACTGGCAGGTGTAGGCACATTTAAAAATCGACAGGCACAATTTTACTGGCATTGTATAATTGTGTGTTGACAGCGCAATTGTCAAATTGTGCGTTTGACACTATTCAGTAAATTGGATACCAAATGCATACATGCCTACATATTTGACTACAAAAGTACATATGTACTTGCACATAGAAATATCCATGAGTGTGTTTGTGCGCTAGTACCTGAGCGGTAACATGCCGCTAGTATGCTGGGGTATGTTGTCGCCACTTCAGCGCAAGCAAACAAGTACATAAATGCCTTTAGTTGGTTTAAGTGCCGCATCGCATTTGTAACATCTGTAATTTTCATACATTTTTCTTCTATCTGCAAATGTTATTTGTTGTGGTTGTATAACTTGTTGCTGTACACCATTGTGCAAGAAACAATTAAGACCCCGACCTCACATTGGCATTATTTCAATATTAATGAGTGTGTGCTTTTTCGTTTGTTATTTAAATTTATTTATTTGTCTGCCGCTGTCAAAGAAAATGCTGCAGTAAGAAAATTGTGTAACTTTTCACTTTGAGATTTGGCATTCCGTTTCAGATATTTTCTATTTCTTTCTGTCTATGCTTGTGAGTGTGCGTGTCATTAGTATAATTTTTATAAAATACCTTCATTGATCGCATGCCATATTATTGAATTAGAAGAATAGGAAGTGTTAAACAAATTAATTAGGAGCATTTTGTTGGTAGACGTGCTCTGTTTTGCCTTATTATGTCATAATTTATTGGTGATTGCTGGCACAATCATATCAAAATGTTGCTAGGCACGAGCTGAACTCAATTTTTACCTTTCTGTTATCTAATTTCTCTGTTTACACATCTGAAGCTGGTTTTAACTTGGTGGGTTCCAGAAAGTAGAAACTTTTAACGAGCTTATCTGAAAAGTGTGATTTTTTAAAAGAGCACTTTCGGTGGGCATAACTTCCCAAAAAGTATTCGGGTATTTAATATTTTTTATGATATTGAGAAAAATTTGGCAATTATTTTGCTTGTATATCTGAAGTCAAAATAAATAACTATTATAACGGTAAAAAAAACATTGAAAAACACACAATTTTCCCCATTACCAAATAAAGGGTGATTTTTTAAGAGCTTAGTTTAAATTCGAAAAAACACAGAAATTTTACGAAAGTGAATGAAATTTTTATTTGGATCGATAAATCAACTCCTGCCACTTACTTTTTAAAGATAATTTAAAGATAAAATGTTGCCCGTGGCTACGCTTCAAGTGGTCCATTCTGATGTCCAATTTTGCACACTTTTTCACACATTTCGGTCGGAATCTCACCAATGGCGCGTTCAATGTTGGCTTCCATAGCAGCAATCGTGTTTGGCTTGATCCTATAGACAAGAGACTTAACATAGTCCTACAAAAAATAGTCTAACGGGGTCAAATCACACGATCTTGGAGGCCAATTGACTGCACCAAAACGTTAGATTAACTGCTCACCAAATTCGCCTCTCAATTGATACATGGTTTCGCGTACAATATAGCACGTGGCATGTGGCATCGTTCTGTTGGAACCACATGTCAGCCGAGTCCAATTCTTGCATTGTCGGCAAAAAAAATCTGTTATCATCGAAAGGTACCTTTCTCCATTGACCGTAACATTGCGGCCTTCGTCGTCTTTGAAGAAGTACAGCCCAATGATGCCGCTTGCTCATAAACCGCACCAAACAGTTCATTTTTGGGGATGCATTGGTAGCTGCTGAATTGCCTCCTGGCTGGCTAGTCTTCACTCCAAATATGGTAATTCTGCTTATTCACGTATCCATTGACCCAAAATGGTCGGAACACATTTTTCACAGAGCACGAATTTTAATAGAAATATAAACGCCAAAACCCAAGTAGCAAAAAAATCACCCTTTACGAGTAACTTATTAACGCTTTAATAGAGCTTTGCTAGAATAATGGCTTGAATAAATTACAAAATACACTAATATAAATAAAGGACCTATAAAACATAAAACTTAAAACAAAAATATTGTAAAATTAAAATTTTACTGTGAAACAACAACAGCAGCAGCAGCAACAAACGAAACAAAAACTCATCACATTGCAGCTTTTGCCATGCGCTTATGCTTGCATTTGACCATCATCACCATTGTGTTGATGATGTGGACAATGATGATGAGGAGGGCAGGCAGGCAAGCAATGCGGGCCAGCAAGCAACAACAACAAGTAAGCAACAGCAGCAGTAAATGCCCATTATATCATTTTTAAGTGAAAGTGATGATGGCATTCGCATCGCATCGCCACCGTAAGTTGAATCTGCTTTTGTTTTTGCTTTTTGTTTTCCTCTTTTAATTTGCTGAAATATATTGCTCGTATATTTTTGCAACAACATTTCGATGCGATGTAAAATTGCAAATATTACTTGTATATAAATAAAAAAAGAATTAAGTTAAGTAGGAGAAGAAGGGTAAGCAAATAAAGTCTCGCACACACACACAAGTAAACTGCCTAATAATAAAATTGTTGACTGATTTTATGGAAAATGCTTAGTGTGTTAAGCAAATAGGCTTTAAAGTGGTCGCTAAAACACACAGGCAGTGTTGTTATTTGTTGTAAAATAGTGAAAAACTGAGCTGGAGTATTAATGTAAAACACAAAGTAAACTTCCTCGATGCAATAACAGCAACGAGTAGACGTGGGTTTCCGTCTTAAATACGATTTATGTGGAGTTAACCACGCTTGGATGTTAGGCCTGCATGAAATTAATTTTTAACGTCATTTCCTTATTTAAATTTTTATATTTTTTTTAATCAATTTGCATACCATATACATAATTCGCAAATTAAGTACTTGCTTAGCTACAATTGCGATGAGAAAATTTGTATTTGTAATGGTTATGAGAGTGATGGGAATTTCTTATTTAATTTTTTTTTTTTTTTTTTTGGATTTAATAAAAAATTTACATACTTTCATACTAAGTTCACTTCGTAGTTATTAACTGGAAATATTTACTATTTGGCTTTTACTAAAATAATATAAATTTTGGTCAGAGCTAATATAGAGTAAATATTGAAAATGATCTGCGTTGAATAAAAGCCAGTGCTTACAGAACTTCAAAATATATTTCAAAAAATATTATATAAAAATACTTATACCAAATAATGGTATTCGATAAGCTATCATTTCTCCATTGAAAGTAGCTTTAGAAACAATTTTAGCTTTAGAAATAATTGTACAAAATATATTTAGAGTAGTGTAAGTTAGAAAATTATATACAGATTATAGTAAAATAAAACAGTTAATAAAATAAATATTTGAAACGTTTGAAAAAACAATTTCATTAGAACTTACAGAGTATGAGTTGAAAAGTATTTAAATATTAAAAGCATAACTTAGGCTCATTTATAGATGTAATTCGCAAAATATTTCTGTCGAAAGAGAACCCAGAGAACTTACTGTTTTTCACTATGTATGCGACCATTTTACAGTTACGAACATAAAAATCTTGTAAACCGCTCGAGCACTTTTAACCAAAAGAAACAAAACTTTTCAACAAAAATTAAACTCAGCAAGAGTTTCATGTGCAATTCACAGGCGAGCGTATAAATTGTAATCAGTGCTATTTATGGCTATTGCTATTGCTGATACGCTCTTTCTCTGTTGCTACTAGTTGCTGTTGCTGCTTGTGTATCAAGACATGCAAATATTACAAATAGTGGTTGCCATAAATGTTGCAGCAATAACCACAACCGCTGCTATGCATACGAAAACCAAAGTGCAACACTTTCCAACTGTCGTCAAAATGTTGTTGTTGTGCCACAAAATGCTCCTTTCACTTTCAACTGGAAGTACAGTGCAAAAATGAGAGCATACAATAGCTTTAAAGCTAATGCAAACATCGAAAAAAGCCACGAGAAAAGATAAAAATCCAAAAAATTTAAGAAAAAGAAATGAAAAGAGAGAAGCACTTGGACTTGGATGATGTTGCTGCTGATGAATCACCAGCCAACAACTTAAACCAGCTTCTGCTGCTGCTGCTGCTGGTATAACATTGGCATTGTCAATCATATTGTTATTTTGGTTTCTTCCCAAAGGCCAATTTGATTGTTTTGATGCGGAATATCTTCGAATATCGTCGTTTAGCGTCTGTATGCCTGTGCCACACCAATCACATTGGGGATTCCAAAAATTATTATTTCGAGATCAAGGTTTTACCTTGGTGGTTTAGAGTATTTCGTTGTGATTGTGTGTCACTTGCTGGCTGGAGCATCCATAATATAGTAGGTTTTTGTGTTGTTAGCTTAAAACATTGTAATATCACTTTGTGGGTTCCAGTTTGTTTCTTAAATCTTTTGTTTTCACGCACATGGAAAACTTTAAGTGAAATAATGAATAAACTTTTGTTAATAATTTTGAATATGCTGCAATAGTGTGTTCTTTTAATGATTACTGATTATTTTGTTGAAGTTATTGCATAACAACGCAAAGCAACCTTGACGACAACGTCATGATTGGGAAATTTTCCTACCAATTGAAAATGTTGATAACCTGCAATTACCGTATTCGTGTGACGCACAGCTGTGTCCAAAAGAAGCATCGAAAAAAAAAAAAATTAATGTTAATAATAAGGAAAATTAAAAAAAAAACAACAACAAACAAATGCCAATAAGCAAACGGATGAGCAACTTTTGATTAATTTGTCGCTACTGCTGCTACTGTAGCTGCCTACTGTTTATTGTGGGGCTGTGATGGGTCGGCTGATGCTATGATGGTCAGATTTTTGACCATGGCGACATATTTATGCCTACTAATTTTCATAATTACAGCTTAGACTAAAATTAAGCAATTTTCATTTGGCTTCTGCAGTTGTCTTTTATGTATGTATTTCTAGTGGCACCGCTGTGTTATTTTTTAGCGATACGTATTGTTGTTGATGGCTGCTGATATAGTTTTTATTGCAATTTTTGTTGTTGTTTTTGTTGTTGTTGTTTTTGTTGTTGACTAATCATTAAAATCACAGTTGTGCTTTAATTTTATAATTTGTTGCTTTCTTTTGTTTTAAGTTTTGCATCTTAACCGAAAAAACACATACATCCAACCACACGCACACGCAAACACACACAAGAGCAATAACAAAATACTACAACACATAAAAAAACGACAGTATCAGATAAGCGAACACCAAATTTACTGCCACAAAGCAACAAAATTTTGTGTAGCACAGCAATTGCGTCGGCGCAGCAACTCTTCGTTAGTTGCTTGCAGCAGCAGCAGCAGCAGCAGCTGACTGCTGAAAAGCTTCTGCGCATGCGTTCAGACTTCTTTGAGATTTAACTCAAGAAGGTCGCTCGTTGTTCGTTTACTCGCTCGCTAGCTTGGCTTGATCGTTTTTCTGGCTTCACGTTGTTGTGATTCGGTGCTTTTGCTTTTGTCGTTTCATTGTATTTCGATCGTTTTTACAGTTTTGCTGGGCGAAGATAAATTTTAATTTCGTTTTTACATTCGAGGCGCGCGCTCACTCGCTAACGGCAACAACAATCGCTTCGATTGATTCGCTTTTTGTTTCCAATTTCTGCTGTAAGTGGCTGATGACGTCATTGTCAAAAGGATATTCGCTTTAATTGCATTTGCAGGAACGATTATAAATTGAATTCAACTGCAATATTCAATGTGTGAATTAAAACCGAATTTTCAGTTAAGTTTTGTTTTTTATGAATTAATGTTGATTTTTTTACGAATTATCTTCAAATGCTCAGTGAATAGGAAAAATGCTACTGCAAAAAGAAAAAATTAAATATAAATAATATAACTAAAGTACAGCAGCAGCAAAAGCAGCAATTGTAAAATTATACTAAACAATTCAGTTCGTTCGCTCGTTGGTTCGTTTGCAACTCATTTGAAATTTAATACCTTTTGTTATTTTTTTGCCTGCAAGTTGTGAATTTTGTAGTGAATATTTGCGTTAACGCCGGCGCCGCATCGCCACTGTAATCGTCATCTTGCGTACCATTCGCCAGCTCGCCAGTGAAAGTGATTTTACTTTAGTTTTAAGTCATTTGCCAGCGACTTTTTATGCAATTTTTCTATCGATTTGTATGCTTTTTTTAAAACATTTTATTTGCAAAAGATTGCGATATTTACGTTCGTTAAGTATTTATTGGAAAATAAAATATTATATTTACTATATTTATAAATCTAAAAGGCGTTTGAATATTTACGGTCTATTTATAAGCATCTCACATTAAATGGAGTTACATTTTTTCGCTGATAAGTGTTTTTGTAAATGTATGGCTTTTGTTTTTGTATTTTGTAGCAATTGATCATTTTTCGCGTGGTAAAATATTAAGAACAAACTTTAAAGCTGATAAACAGATCTTGCATTTATATTGGATTAAATAGTTGATAAAATCTAAAAGAGGTGAGTTGAAAACATAAATTATTAATAGTCATCTATTGTAACCAAGCTCCGGTGAGCCAATCGTTATTCAATAGTTAATACAAGATAATATCCCAAAATCAGTATCAATAAATATAAATCTTACAGATTTTATTAGCCCTCTATAAAATTTTCCAAAATTTAAACTCCATCTTAAAATTTTATCTGCCAACTTATAAACTTAAAAAAATTACTATAAAATTTATTTGTAATAAGTTGAAACTCCAGAAGGAAATCAATATTAAAATGCTTTAATTTAAACATTAAAATTGCTATTATTATTCGATAAAATTTCTATAATTTAATCACCATCTTGAAATTCCAGAATTTTATCGTCAATTTATAATCTAAAAAAATTGCCATTAAGTTATTTGCTTTTTTCCAATAAGGTGAAAAGGTGAAACTTAATTTTTGGCTAGTTCGTAACTTATTTAAATTTAAGCTTTGATTTAAAATTTTTATTCATCTCACATTGCCACTAATCCATAATATTTACGTTTGTGTCATTATTGAAAAACAATGAAACCTTTTTTACTCAGTTTATTATTTAAATCAATGTAAAATTGCCCCACATTTTTATTCAAATCAATCAGTCACAAATTAAAACTCTTAAAATTAAACTCTTTCCTTATTGTTGTGATTGTTATTTCACGTGATTGTTGTTGTTGCGTTTCTCATTCATGCTACTACTTAATTGGATAATATTAGAAATGCTTAAAATTTGTTTTTGCATTCTCTTTTATGACGAATTACTACATTGTTATGCTGTGAACTCTTTCATCATTATTGCTTAATTAATGAAATGATAAATGATAAATAAATATATAGCTGCTGAAGCAATTAAAGCCACAACAACAAAATTAGTTACAGCCATGAAAAAGCTAAATCTCAGGGATTATGTAATAATTAAAGAGCAAAAATCAAAATTATTACTGCTAAATAAAGGCGTAGAAAAGATTACAAAACAAAAACTAAAATATAAAAGAAATTAAATTAAATATACAAATAGAAATAATTAAAAACTCAAAGCAAATACAAATAAAAACAATGCAAAACATGTAAGTTGCTTATTTGAAATGCATAACAACAACAAAAACAGTACACAAAAATATAACATTTTAGTGTTAATAATATTTGTTAATAATATTTTATTTTATTATGTAATGATAATTTACTACATTCGAAAAAATCAAAATAAAATAAAAACAAACAAGTTTTTTGTAGCAAATCAACTGGCTTGTAATCAACTGAAAAGAAGAAGAGAAAAAGAAGATCATATTCCAAAAAATAAAAAATAAAAAAAAAATAAAAAATAAAATAAAAATTAATTTTTGAAATGTAAAATTAAAACGTGAAGTGCGTAAAAACAAAAACTTTAAAATGTAACCTAAATATTTGTTTAGTTGTGTTGGTTGGATGTTATTGTTTTAAATGCAACAGCATTTGGCAATATAATTTTATACTTATACGATATTGAGTACAGCAGCAGTTGCCGGTTGTTTTTCCGTTGAGTTGAGCTTAACTTGGCTGACTTGGCTTATGTAAAGTTGAGGTAGTATCTTCAGTTTCAATGTTCACTGTTAAGTTTTCATTGTTTTTTTATTTTGACCACATCTTTTACCGTTTTTTTTTTTGTTAAATTTTATTTTGAATTTATTACATAAGGGGAGAAATTTTTTGAGGTCTTTTTAACAAAACAAAAATAAACGCATTTTGGCATTAAAATATTTGTTTACATTTTCGAGGGCATACAAAAAAAGTTTATAAAGTGGAGCAGTTGCATAAAAAGACAGCAATAACAATAAAATGTTTAGTGAAGTTTAACTTGGGGAGGATACATGCATAGACAGTACGAGTATAGTATAGCATACATTATTGAGACGCCTAGAAAGCTGGAATCTGTTTTTTTTTCATATGGATATTGCCTAAATTTCTTTAAGCACAACCAAGGCGTTCTGCACGCAATGAAAGCGTAAGCTTCCACTGTCAAGAGTATTTAAATAGTAACAAAAACCAAAACACAAATAAGTAGTATGTTCAATTATTGAGGTTAAAGATGGTGCATATTGGTAAGCTAGTGATGGTGTAATTGAATCCCAAGAAGTATAACTATTTGTCATACTAGCATGATTAGAACAAGACGCAGATGTAGTTATTAAAACGTCAGTTGAAGTTACACTACATACATTATCAGCTTTGGGCGCTGATGAACGGTTTGTCGACGATGAAGATCTGGCACTGTCCCGTGCTCAACAAAATTCGACACCAAACGACGAATAGTGTTGTTAGACGGTGCTTGTTGGCCACGATATTTCGACGACATGCACGTTGATTGTTCCATTCATGTAAAATCATAGCAAATATGAAAAGCTCGGCCTAGGCACTCCATGGGCTGTTGTGCAATTAAAAGAAAAGAATAGTAATAATTACTTTGCTCCCCTGCCGTACCAAAACTACATACTTTAAAATCAACCATGTAGAATTAGTAGAATTTCGCCCTACATGAGAGGTGTCACATCCTCTTTTTAAGACCCATCTATATTTTCCCTGTAGCTTGGCATTATAAACTAATATCCTTGTACCAAATATCAATTCTGTCTTGTAAGTAATTCAGGAGACATACGCATTAAGATTGTGTAGAATTGCATTGCCCAAGAAAAAGAAAAAACATATATTCACAGCATAAATCCGGCACCGAATTTGAAACAAGTTTCGATTTTTTTTACCGTAAACTTTTGACCATGGCAATGGAATAAATAGCGGTTATTTTGTTATGTTATCATTTATTTGTGCATATGATTTGGCTATACCATAATGTATGTGCTACTTCATGTACATGGGTCTGTACCTGTAACTACACATGTATACGAGTAGGTGTTCGTGGCAATATTCGCTTTGAGTTACAAAACTTAGGTTTTTCCTTTGTTTAGTCATTACATAAAATGTGGGAAATTTCACAATCGTTGCTCATTTAGTATATTATATATTAATTTGTTAAATAAATTGTCAACTTTAGTTGATGACTGAGAGTCACATTTTTGGTAAACCAAAAATTTCGTAGAGCATCTGCGAGTATACATAAACAAGTTTCTTTCTTAAATCTTTTGTTTCACTTGAGTTCCATTTGCAAAGCTTTAAAATAAGTGAAAAACTCCATCCAAAATATTACAACGAATTCGTTTAAAAAGTTAAATAATAAATAGTGTGCTTTAATACTTAATATTTAATATATAATTTTGCCGTTACATAATATGCATTCGAAACTAAGAAAAAAAAAACGAAAGAAATAAATAAAATTACACTGTGTTCCATATCAAAATTGCTTTTAATTGCATAATCAGCGAATTGAGTTTATTTCTTCGTTTTGTTATTATTGTTGGAGTAATTTGCATGAATAGAGTTGTTGCTGTAGCGTTATGTGTTTGGGTGCTTCTTCATATGTATATGTTCGAATGTATAGATTTAGGTATATATATAAGTACTATACTTATTTATATTTTTTTTTTCTTTAAATTTCTGTTGCACATAAGTTAACATAACAATTGCGAAGTCATGGTGTGAATTGAATGTTAATTAATTTCCATGCGATGTATTACCCTACTGCATACATTATATACTTAGGTATATTGGGAATACAGAAATGCAAAAACCGCATGCTGGTTCAAGTGGCCAACTATTAACTAATTTCTATTAGCCATTAATAAAACTAATAACTACAACTAAGTATTTGAGCACATACACTTAATTTATCGTTTTTATCAGCTTTTGGTGTTGCAATTGAACTCGGACAAATATTTGTTGACTATATTTATTACTTAAATATGCCAATGGCATGACATCAATTTCCAGTTTTTAAGAAATGTTTTGGGTTCAATGTGTCTGATTTTCTTGATTTGGTTTGCGAAATGATGCCCTATTAATAATACATATTATATTGATTATGTATACTCATTATATATGTTCATACAATACCTACAATAGGTATTTATGTAGGTACTTCTGACCTAATTTCATAATATAATTGAACACATCTGTTGCTGTATTTAGTTAGTTTACTTTCGATGTACCATGCTCGCAATAAACAACATTAGCAGCTGACATTTATATCTTATGCTTTAGCAATAATAGCAACAAACAGCAACTTGCAATACAACAGATGCATTATTACATTTCATTTAATTTCACTTTTCAACTTTATTGTTGCTAACTTGAAGGCACATTTTTTATTGCAACTGCAATTGCCGTTGACATTTTGAAGTGCTTACAAACATTGCATTTGACTGCGAGCAAGGAGCAATAAGCGCACCTTGATTTCTCAATGTCAAAATGCATTTGTGTTACCTACATACAGAAACAGAGTGTGTGAGATTTTTGCGGTATAATATGTGGGGCGTGGGGGAGTACATATGTTTCTTAGGTTTGTTACATTTGTACATACATACATACATACTTAGTAGTGTGTATGTATATACATATATCAATAAAAGAAATTTTTTAATGTAAAGTGAAAAGGGAAAGTGAATTGAAATGGATTAATAAATTTACTTGATAAGTAAACCCCGAAAGCTAAGTTCGGGCGCTGCCACACTTTGTAAATCAAATACATCCTATGAAGAAAATCCCTTTTAGCATTGCATGGCAGCTTATATTTTGAAGGTTTTGCATAAATTATTTTTTTTCCAGCGAAGATCTCTACACAAAATTTCTTTGATATCGCGCTTTGAATATTTCAATTGTATTGCAGATAGGCCGATGTTGATCATTTTTATAATATTTATATAACAGTTTTATTCTAGAAGCTATTCCTATGCAGTATACCAAATTGAGTTTAATTTGTGACAATTTCATACAATATCATTCTTTGGAAATTTCTACGCTCACTTGACCGATTTTGCCCATTTCAGAGCTTAACCCCTTTCTGACTATAAGAAATGTTTGTGTCAAGTTTGGTTGTTATTACTTTCGATTTTTTCTCAAGTTATCACGTACCCGGACAGACGGACATACTTAAAACCACTTCGCTTTGCATGTCTAATTGTGGGCGGTACAATGCAGTGTGGATTCATTCAAACGGAAACACAAATATTGAATCATGCAGCAAGTATTTAGAGCCACTTCGATCTCTTAAATGAGATTGTTTATCAAAATAATCTTGGTTAACAGCCTTTACCTCATAAGTTAGTTCTTGAATATAATTTGCCTGCGCTTTTTTAAGCATTCGGATAACTGTGTTTTAGAAGACAAATGTCTACAAACGGTGTGAACTGAACTATTTGGTTTTTCAAGAATATATTTCGTTAAATCACATGCTGAAATGATTTTTTAACCTGTGATAGCTAAACAGCCGCTGAAATAATGACAAATTATAGTAGTTTCCGCTTAACTAATTTGCACTAATGTCAATATCGGAAAGCTTGAGCGTACTTTTATTTGATATATGACAAAAAACAGGGATTTATTTTTAAAACACTCTCTCGGTCATCACGATCGGAGCAGTATTGTTGTTGTTTTTTTCTTTCTCGCTCACTCTTTGCATGACCCTTTCCTTCACACTTTGCATGTTAATATAACAGTCATGTTTCATAAGCTTTTGTTCCCATGAATGCATGAAATTCGCAGTAACCGTTTTGCCCATATTTCGGGTACTCAGATATAATTCATTACTTCGCTCCAATTGCTGTATTCGTTCTTGTTGTGTCTCTGCCAAATAAGTAAAGAAACGATTTTAATAAAAAAAAAAAAGATTCACGAGTTTTGCAAGATCACTACAATTGTTAGTTTTTAGATCCGACAGAATTTGTATTCAAATTAATTTTAGTTTTACATACATTTTTAACTATATACTTATGAGTAATTATGTATATGCTGAAGAAAAATGATGAAATTTCTTTTCAGGACAAATAAAAACGTGTACATACTCTTTTTCCATAACGGATTGCAACCATTCCAAAAAAGACTGTTTTGCCGGCAGAAAATGGTACCGTTCACGCGACTCCACATGATGGGTCTTTTTTGCTATTTTGTTTGAATACTTAAGTGTTTTAAATGAAGAAACTATGTACATAGTTTATTGTTGTAGATTTTAACTTTTTAGGAAAAGTTAAGAAATCTCAGTTGCATAACTTAAAATGTATTTGAGATATTCGCAAAGTGGTCGCTGTGGAGTAGTTAGTAGTGCGTTGATCTGCTACGCAGAGTGTCCGGGACTCAAATCTCAGTACAGGAAAAATCAAAATATTTAAAAACCAATATTTCCACACTACACCACCTTTTAGCAGGCAATGGCAAACCTATAAGAGTAGATATCGCCTATGAACAGCTTCTTACTTTGCCGTTCGGATTCGGCTGAAAACTGTATGTGTCATCCATTCATGCATTTACAAATATAACACGATCAACATGAGTGGATGCTTGGCCTAGACACTCCCATGGGTTGTTCTGTCATTAAAACAAGAAAGAAGAATAAGAAGAAGATATTCATTTAAACAAGAAAGAAGAATAAGAAGAAGATATTCACAAAGGAAAATCAAAAAATTTTGTTTTCTACACAATCAGAGGACTACGGTTAAGCATATGGACAACTCATATCCAAATCTATTTTTCATCCTGCAAGAGATTAATCAGTTTTTGATGATTAAAAGGAGACGAAGAAGACTCTATAATGAGATTTTCAATATAGTAATCTTCCAAATGCAATATCTATATTTGAAAAAATATGTTTCAAGCAGAGCTGGTAAAATCCTTGAGTATTTTCATGTATGTGCAAGTACAAGTGGAAGTACTGGTAAATGAAAATGCACAAGTAGAAATAACACAAGTTAATCAAGTATCGGTACTCAGTATTTCAAAATCAAGTATTTTGAAGTATTTTTAAGTACTCGTATTTTTAAGTATTTTCATATTACAATAACACTTACACTTGTATGTATGTAATATGCTAAAAAAACATTAAATTAGAAATGACGCCGCACCATTTGCACCCAGGCCTGACGACAGGAAGGAGGACGGAAAGTTTCCCCCGGACACGTATATTTTAGAGGCTTCAGCACCTTCCAAATCAAAATTTAAAAATTTTCTGAAAATAACTTCAGTTTTCAAATTTTTCGAAATGCTTTTAAAAATTTGTTTAGTGATCGTCCATAAATTACGTAAAACGATCTTACAACCTTTTTAGCCCGTGTAATATTTCGAAAATACTTGAAAATATTTGAAAGACTGGAAATAGTTGATTGGAAATACTAGTGGTCGCTGTGGCGTAGTGGTAATGCATTGGACTGTTACGCAGAGTGTCAAAGGTTCGAATCTTGGCACAGGAAAAATAAAAAAATGCCACAACAACAAAATTTATACATGGCACCACCTCTTGGCAGGCAATGGCAAACCTACAAAAGAGTAAAAATTGCTATGAGAAGCTTTTCACTTCGCCGTTCGGATTCGGCATTAGATCCCTGTAGATCCATTCATGTACAAATATAACACGCACAACATGAGTGGATGCGAAAATCTCGGCCTAGGCCCTCCATGGGCTGTTGTGCCATTAAAAGTAAAGCAAAGGAAATACTTGAAGTATTTGAAATATTAAGATGCTTGAAATCTCTTGAAAAGACTTGAATTTAAAATACTGACTACCAAACTTGAAAAAATACTGCTACTTGATATTTTGTAAGAAGCAGAACCAAAATACTGCTGTTGTTGCTTGTTCTGATACTTACAATTTTTCTGTGTTGGTGCAACTAGACAAAAGGTATGTTACTCATTAATGCGTTATATCTACTCTTAAATCTTTTCTCTAGATTAACTATACCTCAAGTAATATGTTTGTATGGACAAAATTCCCACACTGTTTTACAGCACATTCAACTTGAAACCTCCAAAAATATCACAAAGTCGATTACATTCAATGCTATTTCAGTGAATCTCACAACTATTTTTTAAGCATTTAAATTATGGTATGTTTTTTAATGAGTGTTTTCTTATTGTTTTGTTGCTTTTTTCTGTGCGTATTTTTCTTCTTTTTTTGTAGTTTTGCTATGCTACTTTCCTCTTAGTATGCGTAATATATTACATTTTCCTTTTGTCGCAAAAGATTTATGACGCTTAAACAACAATGGTAGATAGGTAAAGTATTAAGCGCGACATCAAAGCTTCATACATACATACATACAGACAGCGAGCGCCAACGGTGTAGCTGGGAGAAATGTCCGTGAGATCATATTGAGCATGCGCGAATGCGCAACTTTAAACTCAAATATACAATTACAATACATATTGCTTTACAAATGATGCGATCAGTTTGTGTACATTGTATCAACTGAAACTGAAAGTTTGATTTAATACTGGGTAATTGAGGGAATAGAGCTTGTGAAAAATGGTAATATGTTTGTATGTACATAGGAAAATGTGAATTTATGCTCCCAATTTTTCATTGCTCATTAAAATTCATTTAGCTCAATTACATACTTACGTACACCGTATAAACAACAATAAAACGGTATGTATGTAATAAAAAAATCACTCAATTGCAACGCACAATTGCTGCTGCTGTGGCATTGTTGGCTCCACATCATTTCTGCATATTCCAAGCTACAGAAACACGCGAAAAAACTTTCTCTCTAAATGTATAAAATAAACAAAAATATGCATTTTAAAAACGAATTTATAAAAAACAAAAGGTCTTTAAGTGAAAAATAATGACTGCCATAATTAAAACCAACTTTATATGTACATAAACAGCAAACGAAAATAATAAACGATTGAAAGAAAACTCGTTTCCGGCGTCCTTTGCTCAAGGCCGTGTGTAAAGTCATAAAGATACATATGTAAATATTAAATAAAATAAAAGAAAGGACAAAATTTATTATTTTTCACTACATTTTTATTTTTTATTTTATTTTTACATATTTAATTGCGGTATTGCGTTTTAATGTATGTATGCATTTTTTTTTAAGTTTGGAACCTTAATTTTTCTACCGATTAAGACCACTACTACTCCCTCTTCTACCACACTCACGCGGGATTATCATGTTGACTGCCCATCTTTTAATTTTAATGACGCTATATGAGGAGTTAATTTTTAATCAATTTGCCCCGCTTTTGCTCCAAAGAAATCTAAAAAAATGTTTATGGAAAAGCGGATTTTAATGACCGACCTTGCATGATCAAATTTTACGTATTACTTAGTAAGCCATAAAACATTTAACTCGACTTTAGAAGTTTTGTGGCTTGGGCTACTTTTGCACTCAACTCCTCTTTTGTTGTCAGCCTCAGTTGTGTGGAAACATTTCTCATATGAATGCACTTAATTCAATGTACTCGTATGTAAGTAAATGCGTGCGTATGTGTGTGCATAAGTGATAGGAAGGGAGAAAAGTGAATTATTTAACACGAACATCAGCAGTGAATTATGGAGTTTAAGTCTCCATACTTGTACATAACTTTATGGAAATACAATGTGACTGCGTGTGTGTGTGTGTGTGTATACGCATCTGCTATTGCATGTGTCGCAATAAGGCAACATTCATTAATGCATTCATCACAACACAACGCAGAGCACGAACAAAACATAATCATCGAAAGCAGCGACAACAGCAGCATGAAGTCAAATGAAACCAGTTGACTCAACATTGACCGCTTAATAGCCAATCTCGTGCACACACACATACACCTAAAAACAAAGGCATCCATGCACATGGCTGAAATCACTTCAGTCACCAGGTGTTGGTGCTCATTGTAGTGGCGCTACAATTGCAATATTAACAGAGTCATTGGCTGCTGTTAATAAATAAGCAGAAACCAAAAATGGTTCAAATACCTTTGCTTTTCGTCTTTACTTTTATCTATGTAAATATTCGAAATTATTTATGTATATATGTATATATGTGTAAATTGAAGAAATAAAACTGTTAAATGTTTTGGGAAAAATTTTTATTTTTATTTTACGGTTTTTCTTTTGTGTGAATCGTAAATTTTAGCTCGCTAACGTGACTGAGTGTGATCAAAGACTAAAAGCTCGTACTTTAGCGCACGTGAATTGAAAAATTTCAATGTGAGCATGCCTGATCGTCAGTCGAAAATCAGTCACGCTCCCATCTCTAGTATTAACAGAACCAAATTCTTTAGTAAAAAGTTTATGCAGTTCAAAAAGATAAAAAAAAGGAGAAAAAAGATATGGATGAAAATATCAGGGTAAATATGAGAAGATCAACAAAAGAAAACGTATTTACTACTTAGCTGGCACTACAACCGATGATCGGTCTTACCCGCTTCTATAATGCTACACGCGCGCTGGCGCCGGTTGAAAAGGCCAAGTTCAGTCAGGTCGCCTTGTACCTGGTCTTTCCGACGGAGATTAGGACTTCCTCTTCTGCGTGGCTCGAATAAAACACCCTTCTAGCAGGAGTGCTTTCCTCCATCCACTCACCATGACGCAGACGCAGCCAGGGGGGCCGCTGGCTTTTTATACGCTTGACTATCTCAGATTCGGCGTACAGCTTATACAGCTCATCGTTCCATCTTATTCGATAAAACAACAAAAGAAAACATATACTCTCTCTGGTGTCACAGGTGTGACACTGTCAATGCGGAGCGCTATGGTTGTATGATAACAGACACTTTTTTTGGCCAGCGATTGATTATTTTGTGGTGGTCGCTGTGGCGTAGTGGTAGTGCGTTGGACTGCTACGCAGAGTGTCCGAGGTTCGAATCTCGGCACAGGCAAAATCAAAAAGTAGAAAAAATAATTCTTCTACACGGCACCACCTCTTGGCAGGCAATGGCAAACCTACAAGAGTAAAAATTGCTATGAAAAGCTTTTCACTTCGCCGTTCGGATTCGGCATTAAACTGTAGGTCCCTTCCATTCATGTACAAATATAACACGCACAACATGAGTGGATGCGAAAAGCTCGGCCTAGGCCCTCCATGGGCTGTTGTGCCATTAAAAGTAAAGTAAAGATTGATTATTTTTACTTGGACGATATGTGAGTACACCGATTTGGCTTTTTTGCGCGAGAAATTTCCAGAGCACGTAATTTCGCGTTACGTCAAGATCATGCGATTTGACGCCGTTAGACTTTTTCTTGTAGGACTATGCAAATAACTGTGTTTATGTGGATAAAATTCAAATTTTAAACAGCTTTAAAGTCAACATTCGTCAAGTTACGACCGCTTTACTGCTCGGAAATTAACTCAAAAGGTTTGATTGTTGCAATAGATCTCGAGGAGGCCATTTAAATGATAATATTAAGGCCCACACTTTATAATAAAACTCAAATTTAGGAAAAATGTTAATTTATTTGTCTTTTATATACATTTACTTGTGAAATCGTAAATTTTCAAGAAATGATATTGATCAAAATTCTGAAGTAAATTAAAGAATTTAGGACAAATTTTAATTTAATTTGTCTTTTATTTACATTTACTTTTGAAATAGCAAATTTTCAAGAAATGATATTGTGATATTGATCGAAATTCTTAAGTAAATTAAAGAAATTAAAGTTCTGTCCAATTTATTGGAATGCAAATATTTTAGAAGAACTATGGAGAAATTATTATCATTGAGCAATAACCGCGCCTGTCGCACATCCAAGTGAAATATGTATTAAATACACACAAAAATATTGGGTTATATACATAGAAAGTATTCGCTGTTTTTCGTTACGAGATAGTGTTGGTACCCACAATCTGGCAACACTAGTCCGATTATGTCAAATGAACATATGTTTGAAAGGTGGCATTTCGGGCTACATTTGGTGTAAAGACAATTGTGTAATTCGCCGCTAGTGTAAATAGACATAAACATTGATATGGAAATAATAGCAGAGATAGCTATCAGGAGATAGCGGAGGCACTAAACCAATATTTCATGCGAAAACCAAAAAAATCAGAAAAAGCCCACTTTCCGCTAAATTCATGCATCTCTTAGAGATATTATCCGATTTTTTAAAAAAAAAAAGTATTTTCTTTCTGTCCTTGAATAGAAAATAATCTATTCAGATATATGAGGAGCTTCAAATCAAAACACAATAAACGAAACTGTATTAGTATGTTTTTATTGCGCTTTGATTTGGAGCTCCTCATATTACTATTCGATTTTCCAATATTTGTATTGTGGTAAACATTTTGTAACTAAATCCATAATCCAGAATTGTAAAATGAATTACGTACTCGTATGTTACCTAAATTACCATTTAGGTAAAAGAAAGTATCCCACATCCCTCACAAAGAGAGATAATTTCTTAAAACTATAACTATTATGAAATAAATCATTTTAGCGAAATGAAAGTGATTGTGTGCGCGCTTTCGGACATTTTTTTTTTTTTTTTAAATTATGACAAAGGCAAATGCAGCAGCAAAAGAAGGTAAAAGAAGGTGTTGCTAATGAACACTGTACGAGTGATTGTTTTTGTGTGTGTTTCCTGGTTCACTATTATTTTTTCAAAGAGAAAAGCCTGTTTCCTCCGGCCTTTTCAATTTCACAACATTTCAAGTTCAAAGCGTCAAGTTTTTGGCTTTAGTCTTTCGTTGTTGTCTCTCCGAAAAACAACACACGATTTTGAACTTCACACTCCTCCCGCATAGGAAAACAATTTACAAAAAAGAAAACAATCGCCAACATTTTTATTTGAATTACCTTTTCTATATCATTTGCTTGTGTTTTTTACTTGTTTTTCTCATTTTCTGCATTACCGCATCTCAAGTGTGCCGAACTCGTAATGAAAGTGAAAACGAGCTAAGGCAACAGCATCAACTTTGTTGGACAGCTTCAATGCAATGTCGCAGTTGCAACGACCCGCAACAGCATACAAACGAAAAACCAACATAGAAGCATAAATAACTCTTACTTTCATGCAGTCCATTTCTTTCGATGATTTGTTTTGGTTTTTGTTGCATTTCATTGCAGTCATTTCCTTCTAGCGCAAAACAAAGAAAAACTTAAAAGCAAAATAAATGAAAATACCACAACGTAACGTTTACGTTTTCGTGCACTTTACTTTACTTTATTACGCTATTCAACTGGTTTTTTTTTATAAATTCGAGCATGTACTGAATTTTTTACTCACTACTTTTGATTTTGATATTTATTTATAATGTGTGCACTGACCGAGGAAATACCCAACAAGTATAGCTTTGGAGTTCTTCACTTGATTTTTCTCTGCCATAGAAATTTTAAAAATGTTAAATACGGAGAGAACTTTTCTATCCCTCAAATTAATTTTCATTATAAGTAATGTCTTTCGAAAATGTCTAAGTTTTATTACAGCGGAGAATGTTTAACCCATTTTGAACCGGTACCATAACCCGGATTTTAAAACATAATTTTCTTACGTCCTCAATATGATATTGTTGCTCCAGAAATGGTTTGTATATTTTAAAGGTTGCTCTCAAAAAATAGATCGCTTTTTAATTGGGGACCTGAGGTGCATAATTACAACCAAATACGATATGATTCCTTCGGATAAAGTAGAATAGAAACATTAGAGTAAAAGTTATAGGTATAAAGTTATTTGAAGTGCTGATTGAACTAGCGGAAATGCCTCGAATTGAAAGCGAGAATGGTCCTTTCTTTTATTATGTTTTGTATTATTTAGTCTCGTTTATCGGTCGAATTTCAAATGACTGCGAGATTAGGTCAAATCTCTGTTCACTGATCATGTGAGATTCAGTAAGAATTCATGATGATTTGAAAGAGACTTAGTTTTTCAGATAGTTATTTCAATGTATAAAAATGGTTTCCTGGTATTACTCATGTTTCCCAGGCAACATTTAAACAGTATCATGTTTTTTTTCTGAGTAAAAAAAAATAACACTTTCTACGTTTAGACCTTCTTAATTCTTTTAGACCTGATGTATCTAAAAGTCATAGCCTAAAATCCAAAATTGTATGGCCTGGACATTTAAGTAGCAGCTCTTGGGTGGGTATAAGATATCTCGCAACCAAAAGTTGATTTGAAAACGCGATAGAAATTTACATCGACCTTGTCTAGTATGTTGGCCTATTTGACACAGTGTCTGGGGTTCAAATCTCGGCACAGGTAAAATCAAAAAGTAAAAATACTATTTTTTTACACTGCCCACCTCTTGGCAGGCAGAGGGAAACCTACAAGAGTAAAAATTGCCTATGAAAAGCTTTTCATTCGGGTTCGGTATAAAACTTTAGTCCCTTTTCATTCATGTACAAATATAACACACACAACATGAATGAATGCTAAGCCTTCCATGAGCTATTGTACCATTCAACAGAAAAGGAAGAAATAAGTTTTATTGACTAAATTCTTAAAACGTCGTTTTAAAATTGAGAAAAAAAATTGGGAAATGCTCGTAATATAGGAAATGTTGCTATGATGAGGAAAGAAATGAAGCTGCTATTCTAACCATTTTCTTATTTGTTATTCAGCTATGAGCAAGTCCTCACGGACACGTATTTTTAAGAGGGACTTCTATGGACTTGTCAGCTTATAATTTCTATGTCAAGTTTGTTCATTTATCTACCATAAATTAATTTTACATTTATACTAGCATGCCCGCTTAACAAACCTCTTAGCAAGTCGAGGCCTAATAACTATAAATTGTTTATATCAAAACCTAATCTTACCAAAAAGGCAAAAATGAGAAAAGTATAAAAACTAGGAAAATACCATAAGCTATACTTTACGCTTATGCAACGCAATATATGGTATAAGTAGTCGCAACACTTGCTTAGAAAAAATATTTGGAAAAAATGTGTACTAACCACTTCTACTCATCATCATGTACAGGATATTTTGTACCTAATTTGTACTTCTTGTTTACCAGTTTCAAGTAAACAAACAACAAGTAAAAGTGAAAGAAAATAAGCTACTTCCACTTCTGGCTTTTACTTAAATTAATTTTAGTCTATGTACCAATGAAATATTTTATCACCACGTTTAATGAGCACTAACTCACATTATTCTGTATTTCCCATCTCTATATCGTACAGGTAATTAAGGAAGCAATTTACATCCATTGCTGGTTGCTGATCATTGCCCAGCGACATTATCACTTTAGTATTTGATTGCACTGAACACAGAGAGGGGGGCGCCATTTGAGCACGCGAGTGCCACGCAACATGGGGCGTAATTAAATGTACGGATAACAACTAAATCGTTCAACGCGGGGCATGCAACACTAAACGCTGTGTAAAAGAAGCGACTGCAGCAATTGCCATAATTGGCTATAGATCTGGTAAGCTTACCGAAAGAAAATAAAAATAAAAGACCAACAACCGCACTACAGCGAGCAACAGCAACATAGAAACAACAACAGCAACCATTCGAAGCGCAATTGATAACATATTTCGTGTTCGTGTTCAAGTTACAAGTGTGTGTGTGTGTGTGCGTGTGTGTGTGTGTACATGCGCAGGCTTTTCCTCAACTTTTAACAACAGACAACATAAAAAGTCAAACAAATTAAAAACCGGCACCACGAGATATCCGTGGCAGGTACAATTCGAATCAGCGCATCAGCAGCAACAACAACAACAACAACAACGAAATCAACTATACCAAAATCCCAGTGAGTGCAACGAACTTTACAACGCATGTGTACACGACATTGTTGTTGCTGTTGCTACAGTTGCTGCTGCAATCCAACTAAAACAACATCAAGCATTTGGCGGCACAAGTTCAAGCGTAAACGCCAAACACCTTTTTAAATCCAATTAGTGCAGGAGCTTTTCCACGCCGTAAACGCGAACAACAACAAGGAAGTCACTTTCTTGAAATTGCCACCTTTTTCAAACTGCCCCTCAAACTTAATAGCAAACATAACAGTTGCTGTCGCGCTGTCGCGCTGTCAACGATTTACGGTGCTGCCTCCAAGATACAGAGGAATGCAACTTGATTGCGTTGAACAAGTGACACCGAACTATAATTAGTCGGAAACATCTATCTATCTATCTATCTATCTATCTATCTATCAAACTTAAGCCGTCCATCCTGTATTGGCCCCGAGAATACACCATTTATAACAGGTGCACCATATACCAAATCCAGTTGTTCTCCTTTCCTCGATTTTGACTCTACGACACGCCAAGCCGTGCTCAATGTAAAATGTTAGCAACTAATACATGGAGTCTCTTCACAATAGTAGCAGGTCTAATATTCGCCGTCACATACGCCATAGACCGACCAAGCCCCGTCACAAGAACACTCGCCCAGCAGCTTGCAGGGACCACAGCTACAACGTCTCTGTCTCGCAAACAAAACGATCAACCACAATGGCTAGCAGCGCCGGCTACAGCGTCACCAATAAATCAACGTACCGCACGGAATCTCTACGCCCCTTATCAGGCATTCAGCAAAGTTGATGACGTCAGTTTCAAAGATCTGCGAACACGTATCGATGGCACGGTGGTACAATCTTTCGGCTCCTATCGCACAGGTCGCAACCTAGCGGGCAGGAGTTCTACCTCAAGTGCTGTCAGCCAAGCTCAGCGGCGTTCGGATGTGGCTGTTGAAATAATTCCAGTTCCGTCCATAGAGTTACCTGCCAATGCACCTATAACGATACCAAAGCAGGTGGTTCCGGAAGATGGAGCAAATGTGACACGCATCGGTCGCAAGCGCAATTATGTTTATATACCGCTTCATCAGAACGGTGCCAATAGTGGCAGTTCGCTGTTACCGCAACAGCTGCAACCCAAACGAAACATTTCACTAGGCCATTTAGGACCACCAGAAGATGGTGTTGCTGCTGCTGCCACCGAATTCGGCGACGAACTGATACCGGAGCGCACTGATCGCAGCGATATTGTTCCACCATCTGCTGCCGCTACCGATAAATTGGACTACGAAGACGACAGCTCCAGTCGTCGCAATGGCTTCAAATTTCCCAGCTACAGCCTGAAACCAGCGAGCCCTTTTTACCCGCAAGCCTATCGTGAAGATAATCCCATATTCACTGAAACTTCTGCTTTCGAACAACCCTACAGCGAGGATGTCCTACCCACACAATATGAGCAAGAGACACGTCACACTCGCCAACTTGTCTTCGATTCGGAGCCCTCATCGGCAGCACATCCCTTTGAGTTTCCCGGCTTGGTTGCCAGCACCAAACCTCATACACTCAACTCGGCTGTCGCAGCAGGCAAAATCTATCGTGACGAAGTTACCAAGTTCGGTGATATTAATGGGCCCATAACTGCTATACCACAGCGTCCACATCGTGGCATCTTTTTCGGCGATACGGAATTCCGTACTGGCCCCCAACGTCCATTTGTGCCGCAGAAGTCGTTTAACGAGTACGTTGGCGGCGGATCTACAGATTATCATGGATCGCGCAAAAGTCGATTTTATCCATTCAAATCCTCCCGCAGCCCACGTGTTGTCTTTCCGACCAATGACAATATTGGCACTACGGGACCAAGTGGCACCGGCACTGGTGTTTATTTCAGCGATAATGTAGCTTTCAGGTGAGCCAGAGCGATGAAATTGCTAAATATTACTTTATAATGTGTGCGTTTATTTAATTTTACAGAGATCAAAACTTTGGAATTAACGAACTAGCGGCTGTTCAAGATGTAAGAAACGACTTCAGTTTGCAAGATATTGATGGTAGCACATCGGAAAATAGCTTGACTGGAGGAGGTGCTCAATCGGCGAATACTTTCAAAGAGAAGGGTATGCAAATTGGTTTTTCCTAAAATTTTAACTTCCTATGCATTACATGTCAATGTACATAAGTCCCCAGTGCATTTTGGAAGCTTTTGAGCACAACTATTTCTCGGTACTCAGGTACTTTAAAGCTTTCTTCAATGAGTTTCTCTGCATTATACTATAGTACATATTGCGAGTAAACATTTTAAAATGTATTTCAAGTTTAGCTTATATAAAACTAAAGATCTCTGGTAACTCTTGTCTTCCAATGGCAAATCTTGCCATGAAAAAGTTCTAATGGAAATATCGGTCACCCTCATCCAGGCAATTAACTAGTCAATTTAATACGTCAAAAAAGAAGAAAAATTAATACCATAGAAAATCGAGATGCGTTTAAAGTAAATTAGATTTAATTTAGGACTTAGTATCTCCTGCCATTATTGAATTTATATCTTCTGGACTTTAGCGATTTTAAAATAAAACCCAAACAGACTTTATGAAAATACGAAAAATAGTCAAGAGCTCAGTATATACAGGATGACCGATGAAGAATTACACAGTCCTATTCCTTTCTAAATTCTAAGACATTTTTTCCTATTGGATTGGTTTTCAAAAATCAATATTACCAACGTTATTCTATTTTAAAAATAGCCAATCGATCAAAATTTTAATTTATAAAATTTTTACAAGTTATTAGTTACATTGCTTTTTAATTAGATAGATTACAAGAACTTTAAGCAGTCGCTGATTAGTTGAAACCACATTGCCGATCGGATCGTTAATAAACTTTGCATAATATTTATTTATAAATTTATTCTATCGGAGATTAGCGAATTTTTCCATACCGATGAAATTTCATAAATTTCTATGGTGACTCAAGGTATATTTTTTTTTTAATTTGCTTTGCCTTCATCTCAGTTGATATAACAACCGAATTGGAATGTCAACATCGCGGCGGAAGCTGTGAATTCTTTTTTGGCTGCTGGATGACCGGCGGTCTCTTGCAAGGCAGTTGCAATGGATTGCTGCGCGGTTGTTGTCATCGCACAGCAAAATCAGCTAATTTGCGTACATCAGACTATGTGGGCAATACAATCGATTTGACTGATCTTCCGCACAGAAACTATGGTCCGGTAAAAAATGATGCTAGTGAGTGATCAATCAAAGGAAATCTTTAATCCATGGGGCTGGCTAAATTTACACTGGCATTTGAGAGAACAGAACTGTGCATGTGGCTTGGGGTTTAAAAATAAAGTTTATGCGGTGTGGCGTATAAGTTGGATTCGGGTTAGCTTTTTACTGTTTAAATCTTAAAATCTTTCAAAATAAGGCAGATTTAGGTAACTTTTTTTTCAAACCGAAAAAAAATTAGACTTTTAAAGAAAAATATATTTTCGAAAAAAATACTTCAAATCTTGGAATCGTCCTAAATTGAGTTCTCTAATCACGAAAACCATTTTGTATCTGAAATCGGTCCACGGGGAAACGGTCGTCGTCAAAGGGTTATAGGAGCATTCAATAATTTTCAGAGTCTGAGCAAAATTTCTTTCCAAAAATTGCTTAGAACTCTAATGGCTCGTTTCTTGCAAGACAGCCATAACTCAAAAAACATAAAACTTTGGAGAAAAACGCTTTTAAACTTTTCAATTTACTTATCGCTCCGTACAATTGATAACGACAACTACCTTTCTCACGTGAAGGGTTCGTAAGACACACAATATAAGTTACTATATAACCGTTATTTCTGTGTACCTAACTCAAAAATAGTAATAATATGATTTATGACGGTCTTGCAACAAACGCGCAAAATGATAACCGTTTAAATAACTATACCTAAAATAAATATTAACCAAGGGTGGAGAGGTAAAGCGTTTCCCTTCGTTCGGGTGTAGCGGCTACACTTGTTAGTTTTACGTTTAATTTCATCAAAATGTTTTATAAAAATTTTCGAAAATTATGGAAATGGAAATTTGATTTAGGTTTATTTTTTCTAAATTCTATTTCACAAAAAATGATGGACCAATGTTCGAGAAGACATATATTTTACTGGTTTTCGTTTTATTCCAGAAAAACAGATGCTATTTAATATTTAATGTAAAGCAAAGAACTTTCTCAATGAACATTTCTAGAATGAACATTTGAAATCGTCATATGAAATGTTGATAAATTCATTTTCTATTCTGATTAAAGTACTCCGCTGACGGATCAATTAAACATATCCTTTGTCATATGTTTCGCTAATCTCCTGGCGGGAAATAATTTTAAATTATCCTAGAGTTTTACAGCCAAGGCTCAGTTTGAAAAGTGTTTTAGTAATAATTATGTAGTGCCACGTAATTTTTTAAAATTTTTTTTTTTGCTTCCCGAAAATTCCTTACTGAACTTTATTTCCACAATATTGCATAGACACGAATTGTTAAAAAAATAAAAAATGTTTATTATACTTACTTAGCTATAAAAATAAAAAGAACTTTACTTCTATCAATTCCTTTTTACTTGCATGCATGTTTGTTGTTTGTTCTGTAGTTTGTAGTTTTGCACAATATTATTAGTTTACTTATTTGCAAATTTTACTTCTTCAAAGTAGCCCTTTCTTTATATACATACATACATACTTACTTACGTATATTCTAAAATAATACTTAGTAACATTTTATATGAAAATCGAAATATGAGCATGCAATTTAACGCACTGAAATTGAGTTTGAAAAGCCCTAACTGAATGCTATAGTAAATCGAAAGTTTAACCACAGCTCACAGCTCAAATGCAACCACCTTCAACTAGAAACACTGTGACTGTGATTGACTGTTGCGGAAGATCAAATTGATTTGTGGTTATACATAATCTGTACTCGTACTTAAATGTTTATTGCTTGCCTCTTTTACTATCACTTCGCGTTACCTGTTATTTGTTTAATTTTGTTTTGTTATTTTTTTTATTTTTGGCAATATCACAACTCAGTTTACTAATTTTATTTGTACTTTGTAATGTTTGTCATTAAAAATCCAAATTATAATTCCATAATATCCTCCAATCCTCAATTGACCCGTTACAGGCTGTGGTATTTCGTTAGCGAAGCAGACAGCGCAGCGCAGAATTGTCGGTGGTGATGATGCTGGCTTTGGTTCATTTCCTTGGCAGGCGTATATACGCATTGGTTCCTCAAGGTAAGTGCCTTTAACTTTTCTGCAATAATACTAACACAATGTCTGCCATGTTTGTGTATTTGTGTGCATCCGCATTATGCATCCGCCTATCTTGCATTGCATAACTCTACTGCGAACAGGTTGGAGTTGAGTTGGGTGCAGTAGCGGCAGCAACTCAATATGAGCACGAGAGTTGACCCTTGCACAACTTGTTGTTTCGTTTTCGTATAGTTTTTGCTTAGCTTTTGCAATTGTTGCCGGTTTCAGCGTCATCATGTCGTATACGCAATCATATTTCAACATATTTCCTCTTTTTTGTTTTGTTACTCATTCACAGATGTGGCGGATCACTGGTGTCGCGTCGTCATGTTGTCACTGCGGGGCATTGTGTGGCGCGTGCCACTCCGCGGCAGGTGCACGTTACGCTTGGTGATTATGTGATCAACTCTGCCGTTGAACCGCTGCCCGCGTACACATTCGGTGTGCGACGCATCGATGTACATCCGTATTTTAAATTTACACCGCAAGCGGATCGTTTCGATGTCTCTGTTCTGACGTTGGAGCGACCAGTGCATTTTATGCCGCACATTGGTGAGTATTTGTGTGTTTCCCAAGCGATGAATGCAACTCAACCCTATGAAACTTTGTTTATACAGCTCCTATTTGCTTGCCGGATAAAAATGAAGATTTCCTTGGCAAATTCGGCTGGGCAGCCGGTTGGGGAGCTTTAAATCCTGGTTCACGTCTTAGGCCAAAAACCTTACAAGCTGTCGATGTGCCTGTCATAGAAAACAGGTGAGTGCCAGACAATTTGAGAAGCTTTCCTATTCTACTAACATAATATATCCTTTCGCAGAATTTGCGAGCGATGGCATCGTCAGAATGGCATTAATGTGGTCATATATCCAGAAATGATGTGCGCCGGTTATCGCAATGGTGGAAAAGATTCATGCCAAGGTGATTCGGGTGGACCACTTATGCATGAGAAAAACGGGCGCTGGTACTTGATAGGTGAGCATTATATGTACTCGTATCGTCTTACGCTAATATTTAGTTTGAGCTCTAACTTATTGACCTGTTACAGCCTGTATTTGAAGTTAGTTTTCAGGAGGTTTTTACTTTATTTTTGAATTGGAGCCCCTTAAAGGTTAGAGATGGAGATTAGTACGTTCGGAAAAAAGTACGTATGGGGGAAGAAAATTAATGGGGGTCGGTTTCACATTTTACCCCTCTAAGATCAGCTTAATACCAGAGGGAGCCTATTTCATAAAAAATGTTTTTTCGAATGAAAGTCTCCTTAAGGGTTGGTGATGAGAGGTAGAGGTAAGTATGTTTGGTGACAATATTATAGAGTGAAAATAATTGAGTTCGGAATTGGAATAACATTTTAACCCTCCAACGCAGTTCCTCACCACCTATTGGGTGACTAGTCGATTTTCATAAAAAAGTTTAAAAGGGGGGGAGGGGGGCATACAATGGAACAAAATAATGAAGGTCTCTAGGATCAACCTGGAAGCAGGGAGAGCCTGTTTCATGAAAAAGTTCAATTTGTATTGATGTCCCCTCAAGGGTTGACAATGGAGCTTAAGTATGTTGGGAAAAAATGTTGTAGAGTCAAAAATTAGTGGGTCTTATATTTTACTCCTTTAGAAGCGCCTAGAAAGGACGGGGAACCTATTTCACAAATAAGTAAATTATGTATGGGGTCCTCTTAAGTATGTTAGAGGAAAATGTTGGCCAATGAAAATTAATTGGATCGCTCTCACATTTTGACCCTCTAAAAGAGACTCCTGATCAGCAGTGGAGTTATTTACAGATTTTCATCAAATTTTTTTGAACTATGACCACGATGGGACGTCGCTTACCCTCACCCCACTCCTCCATTTTCACGTATTTACTCATCGAACTTCACAAAATTATGGTTGTTCCAGTGTAACCAAATCTCATTTTTCAGAATCTCTGTGCAACACTATTCCTTACATAGAGTAAAGAGCTTAATTTCAGAGCTTTTTGATATCTTAGAGTAGCGAATGATAGCCATAAGATTTAGAATCCAGAGATTCCACATTGAGGTAATTTTCCGTCAATACCTACGCAATCAATGGTAGCTTCCTTTACAAATGGTTTATTAATAAGTATGTAGTATATTGAGAACAAAAGGGAGCAGCATCTTAAAAATTAATTAAAAATTCAGAAATATATTTATTGTTCTCTAATCAGAAAACATTTTTCTTTCAGGTGTTGTTTCCGCCGGTTACTCCTGCGCTTCTCGCGGACAACCGGGCATCTATCATCGTGTACCGTTTACGGTGGACTGGATATCCTATGTAGTTGGCTTGACATCGTCTGTGTAGGAGCTAAAATTCAACTTAACTACGAGCTTCACTTATCTTCTAAATAATTTTGTTATGTTTTTTTTTACTTTTCTATTTCGCCTTTTTTCACTTACGAGTATTTATATAACTCAAATACTTAAGAGATTTATTTATTATTTTAAAAGCTTTTAACTTTCAAATCATTTTGTAAATAGTCTTTAACTTTTGCTTAATTCATCTCATTAAATTAAATTGCTAAAAGTGCTGCAAGTACAATTAAGTTTTATGTATGTGTGTACTATATTTAAATTTAATATCGTAAAATGGTAAATTAATGAGAAATTTTATACGAGGATATACGAGTATATATTTTAAGATTTTACTAATGTTAACTTTAGTCATATGCACTGTTAATTTAAATATTTATGCGATTAAAACGTTGTAAATACTCGTACCTAGTTATGTACTTACATACATATAAAGAAAGAAATTTAAATTTTTTTTGTAAGCTATTGTGTAAAAATTAGGAAAATAAAAATGAATTAAAATTACATTTTCCAGTCAGCATGAGCTTGAGTTATGAGAGCTGCGATTTTAATATATTTCATGTTGGTTGGTACAAAGAAGAAAATATCAGAAATAAATTGTATGTAAATTCTTGTTGTAAATATAATATGTAATTAAAATTTTATGGCATTGATGTGTCGTAGATGCCATTGATCGTCTGACGTGTAGAGTTCTCCTGAGCAGAGGTTTGCGTAGTATAATTTTCCAGATAAATCGTAGCTTTACGTTGATTTTTTGGCATCAAATCCAATGCTTTGTACAGCAAGACGACTTCATGAAATATTTTGCAGAAAATTACTAAAAAAAGTCAAAGTCGAACAAAAATATTACAATATCATCCGAAAAATGCCGAGAGAAAAATGTTTATAATCAAGGTTATGGAGAATCAAGCATCAAGGCAAGCGCAAATATCATGCAATTGCTAAACAAGCCGGTGATAATTAGATAGAGTGACATATGAACACCAACGCCGAAGAGAAACCCATGATAGACCAATCATGGCAGCGGCACTAAATACCACCATAACTATTACGATTGTTAAGCTAGACTTATTTTGAACTATGGAGAAAACTCTAATCTTACCATGCGTCACTAAAGTGCGCATTTGCCTTTCATCTTCCTTCCGCTCTATCAACTCCATAATAAAGTGGACGACATTATCCTTCCAATATAGCAGCAGTGCGGAGCAGAGCAGTATTGCCGTTTTATTCCATACTTTAATGTTCCATACTCTTAACAGTTTTTCCATTTGTTTGCATTGTTTTGATACTGGTTTTTTTCCGTTTCTTTATTACGAAAATCTTAAGAAACTTATTATTTCCTTTTAAAAATATGTGACTTTAGAATTTAATTTTAAATTTGAAAGTAATTTGATTTTGTTTTTTGTTTTTTGCCCAATTAAAGTATCATATAAATGTATGAATTTTTGATAACAAAGCCTCACGTAGAAATCAAATCGACCTTGAGGCAAGGCGAAATGATAAACGCAGCGGCCAAGATCTACAGTGAGCAGAAATCCTGGTAGGTACAGAAAACCAAAATCGGAAAATAAACATTAAGTCAACCTATTGGATGCTTCTCCCTCAACTTAGACAATCATAGGAACTAATTGGGAATCACGACCTCAAAAGAGCTACCTTTTGTCTGAAGCTAAGCAGGGTAGACATGGGTTTTCTTTCAGAGCACTGTAAACTGGGGAAGCACACGGAGAACATAGGTATAAACCAGGACGGCACCTGTTGGTTCTGCTAAAGCGATGAGGGAACTTCAGGGCACATCCTAAAACAATGCGAGGAACTCAATCGCAGGCGAAAAAGATACTTGGGGAACTACCACCCAGAGAGTAGGGGAATTATAACCTTTAAACCACATCTCCTATTGATATTAATTAGTAAGATTGGTTTATATGACAGCTTGTAATCAAGCCACTATCGGTCGAACAATAGATCACCAATTAGATCACCAATTGATATAATGAATCAAGGTGAAACGTTTAAACGTTATTTGTCTTGTAGTTTTCGCTTTTAATAAAAATAAGCAACTATTGGATTTTTGTTGATATTATTAGCCAATCACATTTAGTTGTGCAAAAAAAAAAAAAGGTCTTTCACTATTTTCCACCAGTATTCACAGTAATTTAGAAAAAAATTGATAATTATGTGATTATAAGGAATATCTGTACCAAGTTTGGTTAAAAGTGCTTAACCCAAAGTCGTGCGCGTGTAAATGGTTGCTTTTCCAGCGCAATCTAGTTTTTGTAGCCTTGCGACACTGGGACGACTGCCTCTTGTTCAGCGCGCAAAGAATCTATAATTTTCGGGTTACTCCGAAGTAAAGTCTTACAACGCTTGCTTTTCAAATTCCATTTTCGGCAACGGCTGAATATATTCAAGGGAGTTAGTTCGGTTGAGACTCGTCATGTCGCTCGACACATCAACACTGGCTACAACATGAAGCGGAATCAGCTCTGTCAACACGTGGATGTTGTTTTCCTTGTAACAATCCAATTCGGCAATGGCCGGATCGTGATTCCCGAAAATCGGCAAAACTACAACAGATTCATATTCAGCGAGAAATTTCACTTGGAAAAACCTGTTTTTCTTTCACGTGAAATTCGTAGTATTTCTGATACAGCGTGTTTCACGATTGACGTCGCAACTATTACAATAAATTATTTAGTAAATATTTAGTTATATTCAGTTATAACTACAAATTAATTGGTTCTGATTTTAACTTTTCTACATATGTATATGTAAACAAACTTATCTAAAACAATCAAACCAAATATTTACTCAATCATAATTGGTTTTGTAAAATTCAAATATTCTTTCAAACCAAATCTTTAGGTGGTATTTAATAACTTACTATGTAAAGTAAATATGTACATACAATACATAAAAATTCAAAAATTATATGTATGCTGTTGATGAAGCGGAAAATTTAATAAAATTCACCGAAGAGAAAGTTACAGTAGTTCATTGACATACAGCCGTGAGCAAAAGTAGTAGGTCGTTCCATAAAGTATGTACATATTAAATAAAGATCAAGTTGAACAAATAATAGAAACATTTATTGTTTTATTAATATTTGGGTGGACCGCCAAATTATGCTTTTTTATCAGCAGCCATTCTTCTTTGCACGCATCGTTACTTGAATTGCTCCACTTTAAGTGACACTTAAATGGATTTATTATGGTGGTGAAAATACTTCTCTTTATGATACTAAATGATCGATGGTCTAAAAGTCTGCGGATGTGACTAGTTTAGCATGTAGTTATTATGCATCCCCAGATCATAATGTTGCCACCTCCATGTTGTATCTTACACCATCGTACAACCAGGAAAACCACAAAACCTAACAAACATAAGTATAATAAAAATGATAATTGATACTGATATTCAAAAATGCCTTTCTGTGAAATGAAGAATACATGACAACATTTCTTTTAAAAGGGTTTGTTGAATCTACATTGAAATTTGTTTATTTTTCCCAAAGGACATTTATCCACAGTCCAATTCTTTCATTCTAAAACCCATTACAGCCTGATTTCTTAATGATTTAAAAAAAACCAACGCATCTTTGTTTCTTAATAGCTGTTTAGACCAGATACTCTAATAACTGTCTTACTGTCTACGCACTTACTAGCCTATTCCTTATTTGCCATACTGTCTTTGAAGAAAATGTTCTTAGTTAAAAATTAGGGTGCGTCTGGCACATCACTTCAGGTGGAAATCACCGACAGTATGTCAAATAAAATTTACATGATACTTACATAGAATTCAATGAATATTTGTTATTAGTTACTATACCATATATTAAAGTTTAATACTTTTGCTCAGGACTGTATGTATGTATGTATGTGGCTTAGAAGTAAGAGAGGCAGCAAGTTTTACATTACAACAAAAAGAGCTAATCAAGGCCAATCTATAAATATATTTTATGACCCATGGCCCATATGACCATATGATTCCAAATTAGTATCTGCATTAGAGAATCTAAACTCAGATGTTGTGAGATTCTTGTCAACATATTTCATAGAATCACATAACGACCAATTACTCAATTTTTTTTTTTATTAAATAAATAGTAAGAGTTACGGGGTCTCTGTATCACAAGCAACAATTATTTATATGATGCGACAATATGATATTATTAGAACGGATGAAAACCGGCTTTGAACCAACCCAATTTTGAACCGAACCATCCGAAATTACAGTTACTTGAACCGAACCATCCACAAACCACACCAGTTTTGTTTGAAGAAATTGTTTAATTCATTCCTAAGAAATATTCCCATTATTTCTCATGGCAGCAATAATTTTCTCTGTTGCATTTAATACGTAAGCTTGAAAACTCCGTTTCATTAAGTGAAGCAGTCAGGTTTAAGATACAGCGCTGTTAAAATAATTTAAGGGAAATGGGTTGATAAGGATTTTATCACAAGGGTCCTGATTTCAAAACGCGGTACGATGTTCATAAGGACCTTTACAGACTGAAAGTTGTTACAGATTTTGTCTAAATAGTACAATTAGACTTTTATTAGCTCCATGAACTAAAGGGTGATTTTTTTGCTACTTGGTTTTTGACGTTCATATTTCTAACCTTTCACGCGTGATTCTTGACATGTATCAAAGCAGAAAATGCTCAGCTAGGTTTGCCATTTCATCATGAATAGACTTACGCCTGAACAACGTTTGCAAATTATTGAAATTTATTATCAAAATTCCATTCAGCGACGAGGCTCTATTTTGGCTCAATGGATATGTAAATAAGCTGAATTGCCATATTTTGAGTGAATGCCAGCCAGAGGCAATTCAGCAGCTACCAATGCATACTGCCGTACTTCTTCAAAGACGATGAAGAAGTCAATGGAGAAAGGTACCGTTCGATGATAACTGACTTTATATTGCCGAAAATGCAAGAATTGGACTCGGCCGACATGTGGTTCCAACAGGACGGTGCCACATGCCACATGCCACACTGCACGCGAAACCAAATTGAGAGGCGAATTTGGTGAGCAGTTAATCTCACGTTTTGGTGCAGTCAAATCATGTGATTTGACCCCGTCAAACAATTTTTTTTTGTCTTTAGGAACAAGCCAAACACGATTGCTGCTATGCAAGCCAACATTGAACTTGTCATTGGTGAGATTCCGACCGAAATGTGTGAAAAAGTGTGCCAAAATTGGACCTTCACAATGGCCCTCTTGAGGCTTAGCCGCGGGCAACATTTAAGTGATATTACGAGTATCTTTAAAAAGTAAGTGGAGGAATTGATTTATCGATCCAAATAAAAATTTCATTCACTTTTGTAAAATTTCTGGGTTTGTTTTGAATTGTCAAAAACCAACCACTTAATAACTATAAAAAAATTGATACTTTGATAAACTTTCATCTACATCCTTTTTTTTTTTTAATGGCACTACAGCCCATGGCCTTTCTTTTCGCAACCCTTTATGTTGTGCTTGTTAAATTTGTACATGAATGGAAGTGACATACAGTTGTATGCCGAATCCGAGCTGCGAAGGAAATTTTTACTCATGTAGGTGGTTTGTCATTGCTTGCCAAAATGTGGTGGTGTGTAGAAAAATGTTTTTTTCTACTTTTTGATTTTACCTGTTCCGTGATTCGAACCCACTACTACGCCACAGCGATATACTCTCCTCAACATAATAAGTTCCTACATTTTAAATCTAACTAACTGGAATTTATATTCTGATTCTTAAAATTTCGTTTCTTTCGGGTTCCTCTTTCTCATTTCCCTTTTCCGCATGCGAAGTTGGATTATTGAGAGAAAGATATAAAACAAACAATGCAATCAATGCAGCCAGATATGTTGCTTTTATTCTGTAATTTCATGAATATTAGGGGGGCAAAAGTAATGTCATAATGTGGATTGACTGCCATTTTGTCTGAAATGATAAAAAATTTGGCTCTGTTTTCAAAAAAAGTTTATCTGTTGATAACATCTGATTTTTGTTTAAAAATTGGCTTTCAAGAATTGCAAGGTTTGTGATTTGTTGGCATAAACGCGAGCTTTCAAAAAGCCCCAAAGGAAGAAGTCTCGCGCGGTCAGTTGAAATTGTCAAATCAGGAGATGCCTTCCGGAAATTGGTATTTAAAAGTCTTCGTTTCGTGCCATTGCTTGTTAACAACTAATTCTCTATTTATCTACAATATAAATATCAAAGCACAATGACATTTGACGCCATTTCACATTTTGACATTACTCTTGCCCCACCTTGTATATTTAGATACCTAAGTTGACATTTCATTGGTCTACTTGCTGATAACATTCCTCTATAATTTTCGCTGAGTGTACATATGTAAGTAGTAGGTTCACAGTGTTTGCACCGATTTAAGTTTCCCACACTCAACTATTGTGTGTAAATAATTAATTTTACTGTGTGCTCTAAAAAAATAACTTAGGCAACAAATCATCATCTTCAGCTATGGCGTAATAATCACACACGCTTTCGCAAATTAAAATGAACCTGGAAGGAGAACATCAATAGAATCAGCATCAGCGATGAAGATACGACTATATTCCATCAGCTTGCTGTTAACTGCCCGTGCTGGTGGCGGTGATGCTGCTGCAACTCTGCCGTAGCAACTTCAAACCGTTAAACATCAGTATCGTTCTGTCATTCAAAGCGTGCGGTTGCTCAAATTGTTTGATAAAAATAGTAGCTGGTAGATCTTCTACAGACCTCAAGTTCTTTGAGTGGCAATAGCAACAAAACAGCCAAGAAAAAAGTGGGCAAATCAAATTATAGATGCGTCATATTGTCGGCGGTGTGAGAAGCGTGTTTAAACGATCACTGATAAAAAATAAAAACAACTGAGAGCGTGTATTTCTTCGGTGAATTGGTGTGGCACACGTAAAGATCTGTTAATTTCTTATTGCTTCGCTAAAAATAAACGAGTATGTGAAGAAGGTGCATTTTGATTTGCATAGAGTGTTTCTGTTTACCATAGTTGATAGCATTGTGTTTGCTATCGCTGTTCCTTTTGCATTTGTGTTCCATTATAATTGGAAATGTCATACTATGCGTGTGTGTGTGCGTTAATTTGTGTTGTGCAAGTGTTGCATTAAATCCGTTGCCAGTCATTCTCATTCAGGAAATTCTATTACCTTGTAAATGAATGAACACTCTTTACACTTTGTTGTTGCTCCCCTTCCAGCTGATGTTCTTGTGTTGCTGATGTTTAACTCATTAATGCTTAATGCTGTTCTTATAACCCATTTAATTGTGGCCTCATAAGAACCGCTTCCATATACAGTATGCGAATACGCAGCACCAGTACATGAATTTGTCTACGCTGAAAATGAGCACAATGAATGAAGAACTGAAATATTGACGAAGTGAATAAAATGTGGCTAATATTGATGCTTATTTGCAACAACCAAAATTGTGTCACTGTCAAGGACGCAATGCGGTCACACAACAGCAAAATAGTACCTTGGTTGTGGCCAAGTTTTGCTGGATTATTTTGGTCACCGATTATGAATCAGTAGACATTTTTTCGGGCCAAATCACGTTTCGTGTATCATCGTAAATATTGGTTTTTCGAAAAATTTATAGGTGTTAGGATGATATTTAAATTTTTATTTTTTTTTTGCTTTTATACATGAATTGTGCAATTTTATGAAATTCGGATGAAAAAAAAAAATTTTCTGAAAATCTATTTTTTGCGTGTATGTTTATTAATAGAAACAATTTCTTTTGAAATTTTTATCTTTAATATATAGGGGACTGGGGTGGAGATTGGTACACGGAGTAAGTTGGCATTCGGGTTTTTCACTAGGCCTTAAAAAAAGCCGTATTTTTTTTATTTTGTGCTTGCCAGGTGGCACGATGTTTTCTGCTTTAAACCGAATTCAACCACATTGCATTATTAATACCATTCAAATATCGCAACTCTTGTAAAATCCATCAGCATATTCTTTTCTTCGTATATTTAATGTATGGAGGCGGCATTTCTGCTTGCATTGAAGGAACTTTTTCGTCGTTTGGATGAAACTGTTCAATAAATTTAGACACGAAAAGACTGCAAGGCTTAAATATTATATAATTTTCATTCTATGCTTAAGAAAAAGGTGGTTTAAACCATTTTTGGCTCAGAACTATCCGGTTCAAACCATGTTAAGACCGGTTTGAACCACCAGCTGGTTTTGGAAGTGCCTATTTTATGTTTTAAAATAGCTTTCTAGTTTTCAATGATGCAATAAGTTTTGGTGTGATTGTGAAAAAAATTTCCTATGGAGATTTACAACATATGTGCTGCAAGTTTCAATACAGATTCGGAGTTGGCATAGTTATCTAGAGACCAAATATATGTTTGGAAACTGCCACTAATATATATTTAAGGTAGATTTAATACTATATTTAAAATTTAAGTTGAGTTTTATGGTATATTTTGCTGAGCTTTTTACATAATGTAGAAAATATCAAATTTAATTTCATCGCATGTAATTCATGCAAATGTGATGTTCATTAGAAGTGCAATAATCTGACAGCCAGCTACTTTACTTGCAAGAATTGTTATTCGGTACACATTCTGTAGAATGTAAAAGTACCGGGAATTGGTTAATAAAACGCAGAATATTTATTATTCATTAAAATTTATTGCATTTCGTTCAAACAACGAATAATTTAATCGTGAAAACATTTTTCAAAAGCATTTTCCCGAATCGACTTCAGTTCTCGTCGCAATTTCTCTTTTATGTGTTCTATCGACTGACAACGTATGCTTCGAAGTGGTAATTTGAGTTTTGGAAAGAGCAAAAGTCTGCCGGAGTCATATCAGGTGAATATCAGGTGGCTGTTTCTGATATTTCACAGTGATAACCTTGTGAGTTCGCACGTTGTCGTGGTGCAAAATCTATGATTTTTTTTTCCACAAACTTGGCCTTTTTCGAAATATTTGCTATCTGAAATGCCCCTTAACGTCCAGATAATATTCTTTGTTTTCCATATCACCTTCTGCACCTTCTGGCTAGAATTGCGAACAGAAGAACAGACAACATTACCGACCAGAGCGAGGTAAATCACATATTGACCGATTTTTGAAGGCACAAGGTTTTGATAAAGTCGATAGCTTTCTTTAGCATCTTCAGCGAGTCGAATTTGAGACAGATTCTTTGTTTGATATTTTTATTCATTGTGAAAATCGCAAAACACGCTTGAGATGAACTGACAAAATCGAGCACTGAAAACAAAATAAATTACAGATTGCGCCCAACGCGCTTCACGTCAGGAAGGAATTCTTACAATCCCTTTAAGCGTGCTTTTTAAATGATAATTTCCCTGTACATTTTTGTATTCCGAATAATTTTCGAATTTTCACTTTTTTCTCATATTTTCATTTTTTTTGTGACAAATTCCCGCTTATATTTTTAAGCTTGAAACTGCCACTAACTTGAATTTTTAATAATTTTTATATAATTTTAAAATCAATTTTACCTACTCTAATTTCGGGGTAAGTTGACAAATTAATTCTTGTTTAGAAACTGATAACTGGCCAAAAATATTGTAGAAACCGTTAAAGTCCCATTTTATTGTACAGTGTAATCAGTGAAAAATCCGTCAGAAAAATAAATAAATATGTTAGTTAGGTACATACCGAATTAATAAATAAAAGTCTTGAAATGGCATAGACAAAAAGTAGAATTTAGTGATTTACACTTGCTGCACGCTTATAATTAAAAACTTTTACTTGCTCTTGTTACTTTTGTTATTGTTGCTGAGATTATTAATGAATGTTGTCAACATAAACAACACCAAACAACAGCGAAACAAAAATAAAACACAAATCATTTTGCTAAAAAAAAGTGGAGCAACTCTTCCGCTCTGTGTACAAAAGTAATAAAATATCGTTTTGTTAGCGGAGTTGACGAGGTTGTAAATAAAAAGAAACTGTAGAAGAAGAATTAGTAAAATTTTCATGCTTTCATTAGCACAAGTTCAACAATAGCAATAAAAACAGCAAAAAAACTTTAGTTAAAAGCTTTTATTAAATATGAAATGGAAAATGTTGACACTTTTGAATAATGCTGAAGCTCCGCTGAAGACCTCATTCATGTTTAGTTTACCGTTGTTTTTCTTCCACAGGTTAACGTGAGACGGTGGTGAGGACAGAAAATGCTTCATGGCATTTGAATAACACATGGACTACTGCCGCCCCGCCCACATGCAAACGCCACTGAACGATGCGCTCATGGACATTATTGGTGACGCTCGTCATCATTTTGTGTAGTCATTTTGATATATTCAAATTACTGACTTTGGTTGATGCCAGTAAGAAGCAAACTTCTGATAAATAGAAAACACTTAAAAAATATGTAAGTTTAATAACAAAAGAACATCTCTGACCTCCAGGTATTCTAAATACCATTCTGGGTGTACCATCGGAGTGTGTTCATCAGAGCGGTGTGTGGCCATGCAAGTTGTCATTTTCATGTTGGCTGCAGGGTGGAAAACATGCCAGGGGATGCGGCGCCAATAAATGGCTGTTCTCGTGTTGTGTCGCCGACACAACGAATACATCACCAGCGGCTAATCTGGTGGGGAGTGCCTTCAGTGAATACAACAAAAAAGTCACGAATCTGCCAAAGCGCGTAATGCTAAAGCGGCGCGATGAAAATGAAGTCTTTGCGAAGGTGCTGTTTTTTGCCCAGATAACCAATTTCAATACTGAATTGTATTTTGTATTTGTTTTAGCCGGAATGTGGCGTTCCTAAAACCTACCAGAATACACTGCAGAAACGCATTATTGGTGGACGACCTGCTCAATTCGCCGAATATCCGTGGCAGGCGCATATTCGCATCTCCGAATTTCAATGTGGTGGGGTCTTGGTCTCGAGCAATATTGTCGCTACGGCTGCCCATTGTATACAGCAGGCGCGCTTGCAAGATATCTCTGTATACTTGGGGGAATTGGATACACATAATTTGGGGCGAATAGATGAACCATTACCCGTGGAGAAACATAATGTCATACAAAAGATTGTGCATCCACGTTTTCAATTTCGAATGACCCAACCGGATCGCTATGATTTGGCACTATTGAAGTTGGCAAAGCCAACTGGATTCAGGTATGATGAGCTGCTTTCATTTTATTACTCTGCAACTCATTTACTTTCAGCGAGCATATTTTACCAATTTGTTTGCCTCAGTATGCTATCAGTTTGATTGGACGCAAAGGTCTCATAGCGGGCTGGGGTAAAACTGAAGCGAATTTGGGACATTCAGGCACAAATATGTTACAAGTTGCCACTGTGCCAATAATAAGTACAACATGTGACAGATCGCTTATATTAAGATATTATCAATTATATTTATTGTAATTTTCAGCTTCCTTCGATTGCATTCGCTGGCATGAGAGTAAGCAAATCAACGTTGAACTCTTTAACGAAATGTTCTGCGCTGGTCATTCTGATGGACATCAAGATGCATGTTTAGGTAAAGTACTCGTATGCCGAATTTGTTTTAGGGATGGAAAGTAAAGTGGACAAAACCGGTTTCCGGTTAACCGGTGTTTCTTCCTTTGCTTAAACCGTGCCCTAAAAACCGGGACAAAAAATTAAATTACTCAAAAAACCGAAAAAGTACCTACTCAAACAAAACACATGTACCATACATACATATAAATAGCGCTAATTAGGTTAAAAAGTGTAAAACAAAGAAACCAGAAATAGTCCTACTCATGTTGTAGAGCAAAATGCTGGGCAACTGGTAAATAAAGTACTAAACCTAAATTATAAAGTAGGAAATTAATTTTTTTTTTCTGACCTGTTACCCTGCATTTAATGAATCACTTTTCACCGGTCTACGTTGGAAACAATGCTCAATTAAAACCGGTTTTTTATCAGAAACAAAAATTTCATTCGGTTTAACCTATCGGTTTTTTTCTGCATCTCTAGACTGTTTCGTAAGTGTGCAAGGCCAAATTCGAGTGAACATACTCATACAATTTAAATGCGTTTTATCTAAAATCGTGGCATACATTTAGGCATTATTTCGAATTGAGTTTCATTTTTAACATGGCCAAACTAGCACCAGTGCTATGGAAGTGCACTTTTCTTTTTTAAATTTTTGTTTTTTTTTTGTTATTTTTAATTTATTGCAGTTTTTATCTAAAATTTTAGTCGAATTAAAGCAAAACCAAATTTACTTATTCTCTTCATTCTACTACATACGATATTCAAATTCCAAAGAATGATTCAGAAACCTGGACTGCTATCAATTTTGTGAACAAATAGCAGGACTGCATAACTTTTTGGATCAGCACTGCAGAATGACCAGCTACCATACCAAACTGCTTGAATATAATAATGCAATGCTGTTTTTTTTAATATTATAGCAATATAATATAGTGTATAATACAATCGATCAAATCAAATGCATAATCCTATTATTATTTCTTATTTCCTAATTATCATATCAATCAAATTTTTTACTTCAGGCGACTCTGGCGGTCCGTTGATAATCAAGGAACGTGGTCGTTATATTTTGGTTGGTATAACAAGTGCCGGTTTTGGTTGCGGCGTTGATCATCAACCTGGAATCTATCACAATATACAAAAGACTTCGAAGTGGATACAGGATGTTATTATCCGTAATACATGAGAACATTAATATTATATAAGTCAATTATTGCATTTCAAAAATTATAATAGTTATGTTAAACTAACATCATTAATATGTAGTATTGATGATTCTGATTCGTATGTATTTTATTTTAAGGAAATTGTTTTTAGATTTGAAACTTTTATATTCAGTTCATAGTATTAAATAAATGTATAAGAAAAAAAACGTGTAACCTCTATGCACAAAAAGAGTGAAACATCTTTTATACTGGCACTTTCTCCCTACCTTCTCTCTGCTGCGTCTAAGCATCGACATTAACACACACACGTATTTCATTTGTAGTGAGCGCAAATACTATGTAGGAATTCCTGACGGATTTTCGGTTCGCTTTGCTAAGAAGAACTAACTAACTCGAAAACACTATGAATTCATGAATTAACATACTTAGGATTGAAAAAGTAAATATGAGGATTGGCTTAAGCTTTTCATGAGCGCTTGCTTGAAATGACTTGACGGTTACTTTCATTTAGGGTTCCCAACACTGGTATAGCTCAGGCCAGGTGATTCTTAAGTTTTATAACTTTTTAACTAATAAAAAGCGAAATGTTGTTATATACATTTTTATAATTAGGTGCAATGATTAAGAAATTAGTATAAACCTTTCCGAGGTTTCATCATAGTTAGAGTATGATAAAGCAAATACCATTCATATATAAGTACGATCGATCATACGATCGAATTTAAATAAATTTTTTAGATTTTTTATAAAAAAGAAAATAATAATCACTTTAACTTCTAACTCCTTTTGATTAGGGCAGAATGTTCTACCCGAATATCTTCTATTTTTAAGCCTCGTGGTAATATTGGTGTTGTACTGTGTATTCGATGGAAAAAGCTACTATAAATGTTAAAGGTCGATAATTAAACTGCATTGCCAGATATAAGGCTTTGAAAAAAAAAAATTATGAATGTTCAGCATTTTTCTGTATTGTACAGCATTAGATTTTGTACAGCCAAACGTACATCATTTCGTAATGTCATGCTGACCATTTACATCGAAAATTTATTGGTTTCTTATAAACTTTTTTTATTGCACACACAAAGTGCATTGTATTTACGCCCGTGACCTTTACAGAGGGTAATATTTTGGTTGGATTTTTGTTACCTAAAATTTGAAAATGAACATTCCTATTGAAAATTTTATGAACAATTTAATTATCAAAACAAATAAATTATTATTTTAACATAGTGAGGTCAAAGTAAGACTTCTTGTGAAAGTCCCGAAGATTTCCTTTTTTCACATTGCTATATTTTCTGATTCAAAAATGTATCAGATGCACTTATTTTCGAATTAAATAATATTTGTATTATTCAATAGTTGCTTACAAAACTAAGTTCCTTGGATTTAGTTCGAAAGTGAAAGGAATTCGTTGTCTACAAAATATTTATATTTATACTCTACAAAGGATATTGAAAAGCAAAACAAAAAAAATCCTATTAGGTATCCTATTTATAGTAATGCCAAACCATATTATTTTATACTTCAACTATTGAGAGCTCGTTTTTCTTCGCATAAAATGAATATACACAGTCTTCTTTTTTCTTCTTTCTTCGCTTTAATTTGACCTAAATGTAAGGGATTTACCTTGAAAACTTTCAATTTGTTTTTATTTGCATTTAAGAAAAGTTTACGTTGAGTTTAAGTTCACAATAGAGAGCTGATGAGAGTCGGTAAGAACGAGGCCTTACAGCTTTGATGTCTGAGTTATTTTTTTTTCTTTTTTTACACCAACCTTCAGCCTGCTCTCTTTACGAGGGTTTTAGGCATAAATGTCTGAGCAAATTTGTAACATATGTGTACTCCCTGCCTTATTATATACAATATTTTTGCTGAAGGTTTTGCAACTCGCAATCTTTTGTTTCCGGGACTACACTGAAAGTCCCCAAAATGCGGGACTTTTTAAAAAGTCATATACGAAGGATATTTCAGATCGGAATGTAAGAAATTTTTATAGGAGAACATAATTTATTACTTTACACAAGCCCTCCTTCACATTCTTTTCGAAAATTTTGGTACCCACTTATTCTTTTAAAAATTATCATATAGGGTAAACATTTTTGAAAAAATTATATATTTTCATTGAAGAAAATTTTCCTCAAACTGACAAACACGAGACACATAAAAATTATACTATGACCCACCTATCGATAATTCTTAAACATGGGGTGGATTGATGCAAAAAACAAAAAAATTTAGTTTTTAAATTAACCACTCAAGGAAACCAACCAGTCAAGGAAAGTGGGCAAGAGTGTACGCTGTGGCGTAGTGTTAGTGCGTTGGACTGCTACGCAGACTGTCCGAGGTTCGATTCTCGGCACAGGCAAAATCAAAAAGTAGAAAAAATTAATTTTCTACGCGGCACCACCACTTGGCAGGCAATGAAAAACCTACAAGAGTAAAAATTGCTATGAAAAGCTTTTCAGTTCGCCGTTCGGATTCGGCATTAGATCCCTGTAGATCCCTTCCATTCATGTACAAATATAACACGCACAACATGAGTGGATGCGAAAAGCTCGGCCTAGGCCCTCCATGGGCGGTTGTGCCATTAAAAGTAAAGTAAAGTAAAGTCAAGGAAAATGTGGTGGAGTAATTACATTTTAAGTCAAGAGTCTAAAATCGATTTTGTCCGTAATGCGGGACATTTGTTACAAATAAGGGTCCTGGGAGAAAGAAGAGGGTTGGTGTAAGAGTAAAAACTGTTAAGTTTTTTATAAGGAACAATTTTGTTTAAAACCAAATGGGACTTAAAAAAAAATTTAACCATTTTTATCAGAACCCAAAAAATGTTGTAGTCGCAACATTCCTGCATGTCTTAAGCTTTTTCAAATTTGCGGTCCTTTTCACCTTTCAATTTTTGTTTCGCGATAAGAACATTATATATGTATTATTTCTATATATTTTCTGAACGCTGATTTCAATGGCGTTATCACTTATGATTTACGAAAAAATTTCAAGTTGGATTTCGAACATTTTTCAATTTTAATTCAACTGTAGTTAAGCCTTTCAACCTTCAGAAAGAGATCAAATTGACATTTTTATACTTTTATACTGACTAAAATTCCCCGAAACGCCGGATGAAAACCCTGCTAGAAAACCTGCTTTAACTATCATTAACTAAGCTGTTGCTATTTCTGTTGCTCTCTGGACTCATACAAAAGCTTTAAATTTTGGAGTTTCCAACACAAATCAACGATTTAGGCCTAAAATCTAGCTTAGCTTTTACTGCAGTCGTATTGACATTTGTTTCTCCTATCAGCAATAATCGCCCAATTATTACCTAAACATTTGTTTTTGTGATTATTGTTTATTGTGTTAAATAGGCACAGGGGAAACAAATTTGGGCAACGAAGGTCTCTTTTTAGTTACTACATCAAAACTATTGCTGTTTTATTTAAAAAATGTAACGATGTGCCAAAAGCCAAAAGTCAAACAATTTAAATGTAGACAAATTAAATAAACATTTTTCAATTTATATTTGTTTCCTTTTGTTTGTATTTCTTTAACGCTTTTGCCATAATTTGCTTAATGTTATATCATTTTAATAATAATTTTCTTTCTGTCCTCCTTTGTATTTGCTTTATATGCAGTGCGCATTTGTTGCCGTTTTCGGTAAAGAAGAAAATGGCACAATCACTTCTTTTAAGTTGGGTTTAGCAAATCTGTGAAGGCACCACCAGCGCTAATAGCAACACCAACGCCAACACCAACCAAACTTAAAACAACGGCAGGTACAAAGACACATACACAACTGGCAACAACTCAAATGCGTGTGGTATGTAAAGTTAGCATAATTTTTAACATTAAACACATTAAGTACTCGAACCAATACATATGCACTCGTAGTTACATTACATACACATGTACATGGTTACATAGTCAACTACTCGTACCTAAATTATGCAAGCGCTTTGTTATGCAGTGCATTTCTGTTATTTTTTCTTGTGATACTATTATAATAAGCAGGTGTTGTTGTTATTGTTGTTATTATCATTAATATTTATTTAAAATTGTTTATTTGTTTTGCTCGTTATTTATTTATATTTTTTTTTGTTTGGCTCACAAATTTTTTCTGTGTCACTTTTAATTTCTTTTCATTTAATTTTTTGCCGCTTTTTTTTTTAGTTGGCTCCATACCATAAAAGTTTTTCTTATGAAGCAATTTGAGGAAGTTTTAAGTGTGAAGATGTTGTAAATAAGTTTTGCATATAGTGCATATATGTACATATACCATAAGTATAATATGTATTACGAATATGTGCGAGTACTTGTACATATTTTTGTTTATTTAATTTTATTGTATGTATGTAGTCGTACTTGGGATGAGCGCAAATGAAAGACAATATTACATTGTTAGTATGTGATGATTGTTACTTGCTTTACTTGAGTGTGTATGTATGTATGTGTTCATGCAGTTTTGCAAATTGGGCTAATGTACAAGTAAGTACATAAAGTCTTTAAGCCTTTAACTTTTTTTCGCCCAGAAATTTTATATAATTTTAAACATAAGTAAAGATTTTAATTTTTGCAATTTTCAAGCTGAAGCTAAGCATTCGGAAACTGTTTTCGGAATCTTGTAGCTTACTTACACTGAGCATTCCGATTATAAATACATAATAAATATGTAAAATTGTAACGAGTTTTTACATATATTCAAGAGAAAAAACTTAGGCTAACTGGACTTTTTATAATAAAAATATACGCGACCAATCAAAATTTGATTTAAGTTTAAGTTTGAGTGTAAGTATGAGTATCTAGGTTTAATGGTTTCATTTATCTACACTTTTGAGATCATAGTGGATTTATTTGTATGGGGGCGGCTTAGGCATAGTCTGAGAAGGATATTAGATAACACTTGTGTTGGCTGACAATACCAAAGAAACTGGGGCGCATTAGATCTTTCCCTGATTTGGGGATTTTTATTGGCTATTTTGTTGGTTGCACCAGAGAGATCTTTCCCTAATCAGGAAAATAGCTCATGTTCTCTAGCATACTACAACCGATGATATTTCTTGCCGCCTCTATAAATCTTCGCGAGTCACCTCTTCTGTGCGCGCGCTGGCACCAGTTGATAAGTGCAGTCAGGTCGCCCTGTACCTGGTCTTTCCAATGGAAATTCGGACGTTATTTTTTGCGTGTTCCCCCACCATGGCTCGAATAAAACACCCTTCTAGCCGGAGCTCCTTCTTCCATTCGCTCAACATGACCCAGCCAACAAAGCCGCTCGATTCTTCTTTCTTTTTGGCTTCCTGCTCTTCAGCTAATTTAACGGTCGGGCCGGTCTATTTCGTCACTTGGCAACCTACTACACCTCTCATTAAACTATTTGTATTATAATATTGGTTGGCATTAGAACTTTTGTTGCTAGTAGAATGCTTAATGGAATGTGGGCAATAGTGGTCGAATTTAGAGCTGGGCAAAATCGGTAATAAAAACGATCGATACTTTCCGATGTTTTTGCAAAACTATCAACAATCATTGCTAATTTCCTCTTTTATAGCATTGAGCAGAGATGTCCACGTCAATTGAGTAGAGAAGTCGACGTCGGCTCATGTCCTCTATGCTTGACAATAACAGTGAAGTCACTGTAACATCATTTTGTAACATCATTGATAACACTAGAATTTATCGATACTTACCAAATCCTATCGATACAAATGGTCGATGGTCGCCGATGTAGAATTATAGTATATAGTAAAATTATCCGAATTCTGTGAAATTTAATGCATTTCAGAGTTAATTACATGGCGACTACAAAATACGTTCACGGAAAAGACGATTCAAGACGATTCAAGACGAGTAAAATTAAGTTGCTCAGAAAATGAGTTACCTGTAAAATGCTATATTTAACCGAACCAAATGAGAGTATGAGATAGTCCTAACGAGACTATGACATATTCATGTATGAAATCTAAATTACGGCGAAGTGAAGAGCTTTTCATAGGCCAGTTTTACTCTTGTACGTTTACTCTTGCCTGCCGTGTAGAAAAATTGTTTTTTTTTCTACTTTTTGATTTTGCTTCTTCCGAGATTTCAACCTCAGACATTCTTCGTAGCAGGCCAATGCACTACCAACTACACCACAGCGACCATATTTATTTATTAATGCCATTCATACTGGACTTAATAATACTAAGGGACATCAAAATTTTTCTGATCTCAACGTTGTGTTTATTTTTGTATCGATATCTACAGCATTTCTGTTCTTGGTCTACGAATTCAATCTCAGAGACCTCAGGTACGGTAACTCCAGCAAGTTTGCTTTCTACTATAATCATTTTTATACAATATAATGTCTGAGCACAAATATTTTCAGCTGCCTTTGAAAGTTTTGAATCAATAAATTTTGGATCTTGTCATTGTTGGATCAACCATAAACTATTTATTAAGGATAAAGTAGGCAGACCTTTATTCAGGAAGGGTAATTATGAATGGCAACTCTTTACTTTAACCAGAAGTAGCAAATTTCATATATAGTAAACAAAATGTTCCCTTTGCCCAAATATCTGCAGCGGCAGCGGGCAATCTTGGGGATACAAGCCCAGTTAGAAATCATATATCCGATTTTAACCAAGTATAACGCAGACAGTTGAAACTGATTTATCCTGGGCAATGTCTACAGTAAACGTAAACGAAAACGAAAACGAAATTAAACCAAATCGGATTAAAAATATACACGCGATCAATATTAATTTTCATCTACTAAGTATTTAAAAGGCTGAATTACAACTATTATATTAAAACAACCTTATCTACTTCATAATAACAAACTATATTTTTATTACTGAAGCATCTTTTTAATGTTGCGGAACCTCTAGTAACAATTACGCTGCGATTTATAATAATCCAACCAACGCAACAATAACAAAAACTCAAATTACAAGTAAAAAACAAAGACAATGTAATTAAAGAGCCTGTTCTTAAATTATGTGATAAAAAAATGTCATCTCATAAAATTTTTAATTGTAGCTTAAATTTAAATTACAGCATTTCGTCACTTCAATCTTTACTTAGTTATTTCGGTTTTCATATCCAAACAAACAATCAGCTTTAAATATTTCATTTCAAAAACAAAAGAAACAAAATTAATGACAACATTGGAAAAACTTTCTTATTTGTGTAATATGCTAAAGTTATTTTTTTTTTTTTTTGTTGAGTTTGTCAAATTTAATTGTTTTAGCATTTATAATTTTGTTGTATTATTATCCCTCAATAAGTAACTACCATCTCAAATATGTAGTATAGTGGCAGCTTTTGAACGGTCGCCTGTTAGCATCTTTCCAATGCTGTTACACTTTTCATACTGAAATCATGTGTTAAAATCATCTGAATTTGAGAAGAGTTTTTCTCTTCTCGTCTTTGTCATTATCGTAGTCAGTTTGTTGTTTAAGTCTTTCGTTTACCTCTTCATAATACAAGCAAATTCCAAAGAAACCTAGTAAACATTCTTCGAAAACAGAAAAAAGTTTATAGTTTAAATTCATGTCTTAGTTTACACGATACTAGCTACTAACAATCTTTAATATTTTATCAACATTTACACGAAAGCGGACGTATGCATGAGTAATTCCATAGATTTCCCGAAAATAGAAAAAAAAAATAGCAACACCAAAATATACGTAAACAAGAAGCTATTAAGAAATACCATTTATTTAACAATAAATAACAACAATAACACTAGGCAATACATCGGTACTTTTACTTCGAAAAAAAATGTTAAAGAAGACAACAAAGCCGAAATGAAACAAAATAAAAGCTTTCTCACATATAATAATTAGTTTGACATCAAATGGTTGAGTATATGTGAGACAGTTACGACAGCGATTAGTCACAACATGGAATTTGTTAAATATAGTTGTTGCTGTTTTCCGATTTTAACAGCAAGCATCAAGTAAGAAGCAGCAGCTGCAGAGAGCTCAAACGTACTAAAATTTAACCAATACCAAAACAAAACAAAAATCAAAGCTTAAATGTTGTAACTAGTAATGGTTTAATACCATTAGTATGAAAATATAGGCAGATATTCATATGAGTATGCCCTGGCGGAACCAAAGTGGGGAATTGGAGTCAATGCACCGCTTTCTCCCGATTCCGAGAGAGTTGAATACACTTGACATCTTTAGATTTTAAATTCCCAAGAGCTTCAGCAGTACCAGTTGGAAGTACTGACTCATCAGTAAATTTACTGATTTTCGGTCTTTGGCCTGATTTACTGATTTTCGAAGGAATTTACTGATTTTCGAAGGAATTTACTGATTTTTCATGAAATATCGACTTTAAGGTTTTTTTTGTAATATTATTGCACGCTTTTTCTCTCACCTCTATTCAGAGCTAAAGTGAGGTCTGGTAACCTTAAGCAGCAGTCTTCATAATGAAGTTTTGTTGTTTGAAGTGATGGTTCAATGGGCCTGGGGCTTAGGACACAAGGTAAAGTTTGCGACAGTCGTAAGAGCGTCCATGTTCGATCCTTGCGTTTCAAGACGACACACAGCCTGGCGTCCCTTAGATAGCAATCAAACACCCGTCAGTGAGCTAACTAATGCATGCGGCGGGCTTCTCCGTTGCCTTGAATGAATGGTTGTGCGTCGGGCTTGGAACTCACCACTTAAAAATATTCCAAAATGAATCCGGAGAGGCGGCCAAGACCGATCATTGGTTGTAGTGCCAGCTAAGTAAGTAAGTAAGTTAAATGGGCACTGAGTGTATCTAAGGTGTGTGTTTTTAAGGTTAAATCTAAGTATTTTGGTTCTCTGTTCGTAAACAGCATTAATTCTGTTGGATTCTGCCTGGATTCAGTTGAGATCTTCAAGTACCTATTGCAAGATCCCACTGATCATACTTTTGATGATTTGAAAGGAAGACTTTAAGACTGACTAATCTCGAATATCTTCGAGTAAGTCACAGCTCCGGTATCCGTTTTGGAGACTCTAGAGATGGTCGTCTTAGAAATTCTCCTTGATTCACTTTAGTCTATCGTCTATAGTATTTGAAAATTATGCAACTTTAATGTGATTGGAAAGTTCCTTGTCTGCTTGCAGTACTGTAGTTCTACTTAATAATTATACCTAAATCAAAGCTTTTAAGAGTGAGTAATGTCTTTTACGATTTAGCTGACAATTTTCTAAAAATTATCTTTTGTCGAGGCTGAAAAATAAATCCACAGCTTGGTGCCACTGGCTCTGCCTTTACACATTGCTAGCTGAGAGTGACTCTTCGTTTGTTTTGACTACATGCGAGTACATATCAACACAACAGTTTGCGGTTGAAGGCTTTTCTCTTATCATATATTGTTTCTGTTGTGCTTGCTGTTGTTGTCGCAGTCTTCGCATTTACCATCAGCATTTACATTTCACTTTCGATTTCATTCGTTCATGCGTCCTCTAGCCTCCTCTACATGTATGAACATTATATTGTCGTCAGTCCGTCCCATCGTCCGTCCCTCCCTCCATCCGTCCCCTCGTCCGGCGAACCATCCAAGCATTCATGCATGTGAGCTTTAAACTGTTTTGGTTTCTGTTTTTGTTGTTGCGTTTTCATCGCTATTTTCTTTTAAGTTCAATTTCATATGAGCATATTATGCGACCGCGTATAGACAAATCGTAAAATGTATGTGGGATTTTGATATTTGTGTCTTTTTCGAGCTACGCTGTTATTAACTTTTTCAACGTTACGGGCAAAACACGCTGACGCTGACAATCGATCGAAGTCATATTGAAAGCGCGCACGCGGTTATAAATGAGTAGCTACAATTTCATGTACAAACAGGCGGTTTACATCCATTGGTTTTAATGCCAAATATAATTTAATAAATTCATAGTGTAAATACAAAACAATATAATTTCAATATGCAAAATCCCCAGAAAAAGTTACCAAATATTTTGTGATCTTCAAAACGAAAATTTAAAATAAAAAGTATAACGAAAATTGCTCAAATTGCATTACGATCGAAAGATTCATGCCAAATCATCTCAGTGTAATAAATAAATTCCACGAATGTTTCAAATTCTGTCTAGAGTATATTTTATTTTGTGTGTTAAATTTCTGCTCTACTGCATCTGCTGCATAATAATTGCGTTTTGAATAGCCAAAACACTACAGCCAACACAAATTGTAATGTATTTTAAATAAATTTACTACGCGAACAAACTCGAGTGAACAAAAATTGCGTAGAGTTTTTAATGAAATTTGCAAAATACTTACTTACTAAAGTATAACAACTCTATACTCGCAAATCCTACGAAATCTTAAATTTTTTATGTACATATATGTACAAAAGAGCGAAACAGTAACATCAACAACAACAACAGTGGCAGTGACAACAAAAATAATTAACCAAATCAACGTAAAAAAAGAAAATAAAAGAAACGAACATAAAAGAAAAGAAGCGAACATAAACGAAAGTGAAGTGAATTGTTGCTGCTGCTTTTCACTGCTGCTGCAACATGTTAAACACCTTCAAACATGGCAGCCTGCTACATCTTTTGATACTTGCATCGCTCGCTGCACAACTTTGCTGCAACAATTTCTGTTGCATAGCTTTAAGTTATAATTCGGTCTATAATGATGTAATTACGCCAGATTTAAAGCAGGCCATAAACAAGGGCTTACCCAAGGAAGCAAAATTTTTCGATGATTTGGATTGTAAGTTTTAAGATATTTTGTAATGAGTTTGTTGCCAAAGTCTTTCAATTTTTAGCTTTCCATAAATATTTATTTATTGTCTATATTCGTAAGCTTGCAAGTGACCTTAACACACAATAAATTTGTACAATGGAGTATTGCTTACAACAACCAAATTTAAATTCAAAAAGTTTGGTATTTTGCTCCCTCAAAGCGCAAAATATTGTCTGCTCTTTTGACCTTGATCTTCAGTATATATTTTGTTTGTGTAATAATAGTAGTTTATAATTTTTCATGACTAATGACTGCGATCAAATATTCGATGCTAGAGAAATACTTATTCGATGTCTTTAATATGTAATTTCTAATGTTTTTATCTATTATTTGTTTCGGAGGTATATATCGGAAACGAATATACATATATTTAAATACATGATCATCTGAGTAGCTAGTTGAAGTTGGTCTCTATGTATTGGATGATAAATTCCGAAATTCGGATTTTCGCAGCTGAACTTCTAAAAAAGAAAATTTTAATTAAGTACAACTTTCACTTGACGTAGTTTGCTCAAACTGACGTTAAGTTCCCATTATTCCATTATTCCCATTATATTAACATATTATTATAGATACATATTATCTTTGAAACCAATAATAACAACGTGAGTTGACAGTAACCTGTCTCAAGAAAAATGTGGTTAGGTTTGGAAACGGGGCAGGGCACGTATCATAAAACATGAATATTTATTAATGGTACTATGGGATACATAAGAAATCATTTACAGTACCTTACTGCGATTTAGTATAAGGGCAACGGTTGGCATGACCATGCTACAGAGAAAATGTGTATGAGTTTGAAAAACGGGAGCTGGATACCTCTCACACAACAAAAATATAAAATATGGTATATCTGTGGAACCATTTGCATATATTGTACATACAAAAGTGTTGAGAGTTGGTACAACAACGTGTGTTGATAATACAATATTTCAGAATAATGTGTGTGGGATTGGGTAAGGGGGCGGTACTTTTATCATATAACCTAAATATTTAATATGGGATATATGAGGAATCAGTTACAGTATCGATTTAAAAGATATTACATTGGTTGACAATAAAAATAAGCAAAGAAAAAACAAGTAGCAAATTGCCGCATTGAAGTTCAATGCCACGTTCGTGTACCTATCAAGGAAAAATAACCTTATGCACATACGGACACACACACAAACGTATATAGTAGGTATATAAATACATATGTACTCGTATGTATATAGCTAACAGCAACATGTGTCAACAACAGCAATTGTTGTAGAATTGTTATAGCGGGAGTGGCACCTCTCATATAATCTGAATATTTTCTGTTGTTATCTTTAGAACCTTTTACAGTTAGATTTGGTTCACAGCAACAACAAAACTTGAGGGCTCGAAATTCAGTCAATTAAATTCAAACGTTTGTAATATACAGTATTTTTGCTTTTCAATTAGCATAAAAACGCGGAAGTTTAATCTTTAAAAGTATGTGGAATACAATTCCATAATTTTCGTTAAAATTTGCATTTTTTCATCTTGCATATTTTATTAAAACTAAAACTGTATTTTTCGTATATGTTTCACCAAAGTTGGGGGCTCCATTATGTTCTCCAATTCACTACCACAAAATTATACAAATAGTAAACACTTTTTAAAATACTGCATCTTCCTTTAAGTTTATTACAGTTTTAATGTAGAAGGAAACAAAAAACAAACGCTTTCTCAATTGAGCTGAGTGAAAGTATTTCCAAAAATTCTTTACATTTCTCGCATCCCAAAAGCATCAACATCCGAAAAAAAAACATCGTGTATACATTTTCACGACCTTTTAGCTTAACTTTCAAATCATGTTAACAAGCTGCAAATTTAACAGCCAATTAAATTGTAAAATAAATTCATTATATGAAAAAACCGGCAAAAGGAAACTGAAAAAATCATTTAATCACACTGAATTTCATGTTCTTTTTCGTATTTCAAAGACGCAAATATAAAATGAAGATTCATGGAGAACGAAGATTTCATTTGAATACAACAAAAGTCACTAAAAAATCTTGTGGCTTTGTACTTACTAAAATCACATATTCAAGAATAAAAAGTAGCTTCAAACACAAATATTTAAATTTAATTAACTTGCACTGTGCCGCATTAAAAGAAAGAAAAAGGAAATAATTTTCACTTTCAGATGAGCAGTGACTCTTTTTTTTTTGGGTGGGTTTTTACAATTAAGCAAGCATAAATTTCAATTTACCATAAAAATGTTGGAGAAACACAAACTAAAAAACAAAAAAATTATTTACTGCTTCCAGAAATGAGAAAAGCAAAAAACGATAAACCAAGACAAAACATTGCATTAACAGCACTTAATTTCTCACTTTGTTTGCATGCATGAACGACGGCGGTGTCGGTGTCGGTGTCGGCAGCGGTGGAATGCCAGCGATCGCAAATTTTCTGTGTTTCAATTAAATGTTTTTCTTTAAATCGTGTTTTTCATCGTGAATGCAATTATTGTTTAGGCTAAGAAAAGGAAAATAGATAGCATAAGCGACAATTTCCACAACAACAATTTCCCAAATGCAATAAAAACATAAATAAATAATAAAAATAAGCAAAGAAAAAACAAGTAGCAAATTGCCGCATTGAAGTTCAATGCCACGTTCGTGTGCCTATCAAGGAAAAATAACCTTATGCACATACGGACACACACACACATATAGTAGGTATATAAATACATATGTACTCGAATAGTATGTATATAGCTAACAGCAACATGTGTCAACAACAGCAATTGTTGGACATTTAAGATTATAAATTTTAGTAAGAAACAATTTGTGTATCGGAGCACAGCAAAATACAATTATTGCTGAATACGATCGCATGCCCCCCGACGTGCGGCATTAAACATACGTCGGGCAAACAACAGCAGCAAAAAACAACAATTGCAGTCGCATATTGTAAAAATTGTAGCTGTACTTTTTTAACTGCATACAATTGCATTGCTGATGGTAAGGCTTGAAGTAAATAATTATAATTATTTCCAAAATGCTTCATTTTGTTTCATGTTGAAATGTTTCTAAGCTTAACTTGGCCTCATGTTGCTCCAACTCTTTTTTATTTGCAGTCGCTTATTGGTAAAACCGTTAATAAAAATTAAAAATTATTTTTCAACAATGCGAAGAGGAAAGGGAAAGTGAGCCAAATTTTTTTATCTGGGTTCTCGTTATCTGATTCTTACTTCAAACATATTGCTTATTTAAGAAAACATAAGCGGGATTCTCGAAGTCTGGCTATACCCTTGCATGTTTTAAAAGTAACAGAATTGCAAAACTTTGACATCCCTATAATGAAGAAACAATAACAAATTTTGCTATTCGTGCACCGGGTATGGACTTATGCTAGACCTAGAGTATCCCCCTATAGTTTTACTCGAAAACAGTTTGCTTTTATACTTTTTGTGATTGTAGGGGTCTTTCGTATTAGCCCCCAAAATGTAGTCTACCATTACTGCCATTGCCCATACTCTCCTGTAAATAGGCCTTAGGAGGGGGCAAACACGGGGATTCCCCAGGGACCCGTAATTTTTATAGGGGTCCGTGTCAATTGGATTTCAGTTTAATAATAGGAAAATTATAAAGGAAGGCAATAATCCGTAAACTATGAGATTTCTGGATTTTTACAATCATTAATACTACGACATTTTCTAACATTATCGATATCTTCATTAGTTGTCAAATCTTTTATTACATTAAATTGAAAGCCCAACAGTGGCGTAGATAGGATTTAGGAATGAAATGGTGTGGTTTTTTTATTGCATACAATGTATTGAAAAAGTCAACCTCTTTGACTTCGATCAATACGAAAATTGTTCCTGAGAGAGAGATATATATCCTTTATCTGATCCCATACTTACGCCACTGATACCTATTATTAATATGGATTTTTTATCGAAATTTGTTTGTATTTTGTTCCTTCCAGTTTTAAAGTGCTTCCAGTTTACCATGCAAAAAATAAATTATGGTTTCATTGTAGATATATTTGATATAAAAACTTTTAATATAATTTTTTCCGGCCTATGTAATTGACAAATTAAACACTGCCACAAGAAAGCTTCTAATTTATAAGCACGCATACAATTCCTATACATATCTAGTAAAAGTTCGCCAACAGTTCGATAATTTCCAAGATCAGTTACGTAGTGCATGTTAAACAAATTCCAAACTGTACCAAATTCTGGTTCCTACCCTGGGAATCCAGTGACAGATGAACTTTTATCAAAATAATCAGTTTCCATTCTCTGAGTTGCCGCTGAGTTCGGCTAGACAAAAACGACAACACAAATAGCAAGAGTTAATAATGCAGCACTACAGACAATTTGGACGAAGTACTTAATTATTGCTTATGCATAGCTTTTATGTCACATCGTCAGTTTAGTTGTGTACACTCCAGACTCCATAGCAACACCATAAATGCCCAAATTCACGCAACTATCTCTTTACACACTTCTTGTTGAGCATCAGCTAGTATCAAGTTTATCACAACAACAAGTACCAGGTGACGCAAAAGTAATCACCCTAAGGGAAGATGTTCTTATTTTTACCCGTGGCGTCATCTGTCAACGTGACTTTTGCATTTGTGCAAGTTATGGAGCGTTATACTAGGCAAAAACACGGTTTCGATATTACAATATGGTGATTACTTTAAATATGGTAACCTTATAGTTACCATATTTATATTGGTTTACACAATGTGAAAAGTTGGTTATATTCATTTTATTTGCTTTAAATAGTTAGAGCAAAGAGCAGTACGCCTAGGGTATTCGTCCTTTTTTCCTCATAAAGCTGGGCATTTGCATAGGAGACTGACTACAGTTTCTTTTTCTCAGTAACAGTAAATGTTATTAACGATGCCCATTTTACCCACTGCAATGTTCCAGAATCCGATGATGACTGCTGTCAGTATTGGCACATCTATTCGATAATTTGTTGATGAGTCGCTCTTTCTTCCTCTAATTGTAGCCTGGTCATAACGATATGCTGATTCTGCAGCTAGCTAGCCAATCCACCTGCAATTGAATTTCTTGGGGTATGCGATTTCATACTTGACTGTAGTTAGAGATTTTAACACTATTTCATTTTGAAATTCCTGATAGTGGTCGCTGTGGTGTAGTGGTAGTGCGTTGGACTGCTACGCAGAGTGTCCGGGGTTCGAATCTCGGCACAGGCAAAATACAAAAAAAGTAGAAAAAATAATTTTTCTACACGGCACCACCTCTTGGCAGGCAATGGCAAACCTACAAGAGTAAAATTTGCTATGAAAAGCTTTTCACTTCGCTGTTCGTATTCGGCATTAAGCTGTAGGTCCCTTCCATTCATGTACAAATATAACACGCACAACATGAGTGGATGCGAAAAGCTCGGCCTAGGCCCTCCATGGGCTGTTGTGCCATTAAAAGTAAGTAAAGTAAGATAGTTTATCAGCCAATTTGTTGCTCTGATAACTCTGATATCCCGTGACCCAGATCAAAGCAACGTTATGTTGACGAGCTGATAAGGATATCAGTCTCTTTCTTCATTGTTTCACAATAAGTACTTGAGCTGAGCACCATGATAGTAACTTGGCTATCCGATAGCATAGCAATATTTGTTTTAAATAAACATTTTGGAACCGTCCATAAAAACTGTGAGAGGGTAAGAGTAATGTAAAATTCTTGTTGAAAACATACAGTCGGTATGATGTTCGATGTAGGATCTCCCTTTCCAGAGCCCAACTTCCCTTAAACTTTGTTCAATGGAGAGATATATTGGGATCAGATGTATTTGAATAAGGGATGTGAACCAACACAACCATTTTTTACATTTTATAATCTGTTGCAAACATTTCTTTGTTATTGCAGTCACACCACCTAGACAGGTCATGTTCTATCAAATGCAATAACAATATCCAGTATCCACACCAATCAGTAAATTAAATCAAAATATACTCACATAATAAAGAAGGGAAACGCATATGGTTAAGTACTAGAAGATCATTGCTATTGTGCTGTTTCATTGCGAATGACAATACAACGAAGAAGTGATTTAACAACTTGATCGTTTTATTCCCACATGCTAAAGTAATCATGTACTTGGTAAATAAAATGCAGCTTGTCTTAAGTAAAAATGGGTATTTAAAAGTCGCCGGTGATAAATGTGATCATTAATTAAATCTTGTCAAACAAACAAAAATTATAATAATAATTTCTGTTTTTATTTTTGCTGCATTACTTTATTTCATCCATTTTCGAATGCGTATCAATCGCAGAAACCAAAAACAAAAAACAGCGCACTGCAAGTGAAATGACGACAATGGCGGTGGTAAAATTTTAATTTTAATATTTTTATTTTCTTTTTATTTTAGAGTCTCAAGCAGTTTCAAGCAGTTTCTTTCTTTACCTCTTTCTTTCTTTCTCTTTTTGTAGGCGCTTTGCTCACACGCTTTTTACTTATTACCTGCCAGCTTTTGTTGGCAAAACGTAAGTTGGCCACAAAGTGTTGTTTTAGTTCTGAATTGGATTTTCCGCAGTGCGGATCATATTCGTGCGAAGTGAAAATCAACTGAGTCTCGGCTTTGTAGTTGTGCATTTTCTTCATTTGTTGTTATCGTTATTTAAAAGCTCATGCACGACTGACTGCTTCTTCTTTTTATGTTGATTCGATTTTCCTTTCGTTGACTAGTACCGTGAAAAACAGGCTCAGTCGAGAGTTGCAGAAAATTATAAGAGGCGGGGCTGTTACGCCCATGCGCATGCGTATTTTTACGCAACAAAAGCAAACCGAAAAGTGTGAAGTAAATCCTTGAAGTGAAAACAACAAACCGCATACCAAAGTCAAAACGAACACGTTGAAAGTTGAAGTGTAGTATATAAATTGTTATTAGTGCATAAATGAATCAAACGCATAGAAAGTGAAAGTCCTCGCTGAAAGGAATTTCTGTCGCGCATGCGCACAAAGCTCTTTCAATCTCACCTTTCCCCTCACATACTCTGTTGCTGATGTAAAGTGTAAAAAGCTTAAATATATATATAAAAATAAAGTGACATTATTATTAAAAAATAATACAAAAAATGTCAAATATCACTAGAAGACGTTCTTTTAAAAAGGATACTTGGCTCAGATTCAGTTTCAACTTATTTTGCATTTCAATGCACTTCGGCAGCATCAACTCATTTGGATACCCAAGTCCTCAGCAGGAGCACGATATGCTCATATTGGATGCATTGACACGACGCAGCGGCACTGGATATTACGGCGAAAATTCAGTCATGGAAATGTTATCGAGAAGTACAAACAAACTCAAATGAATTGCTATAGTATAATTACTTAGTTTTAAATACTACGTAAAAACCTAATAGAGATTGTTTTTACACTATTTTTTTTTTTATATGTTGTAGAGTTAGTGAAAGTTTTGATCTTGATATTACGTATGCAAATATTTGCTGCATTACACGCGGTAATAATTCAAATGTTATCTTGTTTTTTTCCGTCAGACTGATAACGAATTTTATTTCATTAACTAAAAAACTATAAAATTATGTGTGAGAAGATAACTTAGTAAATTATATAAATACTAACTCGCCATCAAATACGTAAGGACATTACAATCTCAAAATGAGATTATTACTTGTTGTATAATAATAAGTATATCTCATTTCTAACATCTAATTTATTTTTATTCAAGTTTTTTAACAGTAGCTTTGGAACATTTCTGCATACATTTCCTATATTTTCTGGTAGTTTGTTGATTATTTGTACTCCATAGTTGCGAATTGACCTTACGCTTCATACCGTTGGAAAGAAAAAGGATCTAATGTTAGAAACGTTCCTAGTACTACTTATATGTTGGATTTTCTGCTTCATATACATACATAACATTAGAATATGTTTCCCATATTTAGGCATATCAAGTCTATGTTCATACAGGCTAATCGCAGCTGTTCGAATTGGTAATGTAATCTTCGGGCATGAAAGTGTTATTTATAAGCGACTCGTGGGGTTTGAGTTCTTATCCATCCACGATATAAATACATATATTTTCAGGAATGACAATGAAATAAATTTCAAGATCTTATGACTGGCGAGAGTTTGCTTTAGAAAATACAATTGCAGAGTTAAAATATTAATTTGTAGTAACTACTTACATTCGATGCGTTGTTTATAAAATACTGTCTTGCACGCACAACAAGAGTGGATGCGAAAAGCTCGACCTAGGCCCTCCTTGGGCTGTTGTATCATTAAAAGAAAAAGATGACTTGTATGGAAGAAGCTATATAAGTATATAGAATTGTTGATCGCTGCTATATACTCGTATAAGTATCTGAAGACCTTCTTCATAATTTTTATTTACTCGGAGTCGGTGTGAATGGTTAACATTTTGAAGTCCTACAGCGTTGATGTCTGAAGAAAAGTGGTTCGTTATGATAAGATTATACACTACGTTCTAGCCTCTTTCTATACCACTCTATATGTCTCTACCACTAGCTAACCACTTGAGCGGTACCTCGCTTACAAGTGAACTTTTTAAAGAGTGATATTGAAGAAACTTCGAAATGAAATTAATCTAAATACGGTACGACTCAATGAAATAGTCTCAAGAATAACTCTTGTGTAATCATCAGGCAACAGCTCCTATACAAGTAAAACATACAAAGGGAACATTTTTAAAAAAGGAAATTTTTTTTAAATTGATTTCATAATTCTTTAGTATGTATGTATGTATGTATTATGGAGAAAAGAAAGACATTTCATGCTATGCTTGGTTGCATATGTATGAGCAATGAACTTCAGCAGCATTTGGATTTGCGCTACTCTGACCAACACTCTCAACACCCACTGCATACCATTAACTCTCCCTCCTGCACACACACTTCTTTTACCTATGCTGATTAAAAATTTTGCACAAACTCACATATGTTTTTAATATTTCTACTTATTTCTTACATTTCATTGATTTTCATTACATTATTTTTCAACTTCTTATTTTCCTTCTCCTCTTGTTTTTCATCTTTTCCGTTTCAGTGATTCCACAGTCGTGCCGCTTTCGTGGGCACAAATTCGAATGCGGTCTTTCCATATCATGTGTGCTCGGTGGCGGTAAACCTCTTGACCTTTGCTCAGGCGGCATGATATGGTCATGTTGTGTAGATAAAGACCTCGATGCAGAGGATACAAATGCTGGTCAAGTGAATAATACAAGTGAGTATCGACAGATAGCAGATACATTGTAAACATGTATACATGCATACATAGCAAATAAAAAGTAGCGAGTGAGAGGCGCATGTATTGTAATTTTTAAATATTTAGAATGGGAATTGCATTTATGCAATATAATGTAATAAATTCAATTGCATTACACAAAAAACAAAAATGACAATTGCAACAACTCCACACGCAATATTTGTTGGTAAAGCCAACTTCGGAAAAGAAGTTCTCAAACTTGAATGGTAACTTTCTTAGTACTTAAAATTTAGTCGAATGTAATACCTGAAAATTGTCTAAGTAATACATAAATATAATTTGATTACAACTGATTATGGGGAATACAGAAAATCCAACCACTGCGGTTTGTGTTAATCCCTGTTATTACAAAAACGTTATGTTATCCTAATGAAAGCTTGAAGATATTTTTAGTAGAGAATCTAACATAAGAATGAGAACCGGACGATAAAAATGTCTGATTGAGTATCATTCCTTTATATCGCCAACATTCTAAAGAGGCACCCTTTAGCCCATTTCATTAAATACACATACATGAATGTAAATATAAGTACTTGTATATAAATTGAGTCGATAAATATCAAAACTTTTGAAATTTGATGTCAATACCTCCCTGTAGGACAATCAACTGGTTTAAAGTTAGTCGATTAGCTGGTCTACTGAACTCCACAACTTATTTAAAATTTAATTATTCGAAATTTAATGAATTGAGAACTTTTAGTGAATTGAAATTTTAGTGTCAGTCAAATAAATTATTTTTTTTTTCTGAAATGAACGCTGAGCAAATGAAGAAATTAACAAGCATCATAAAAGAAATTTATTATTTAGCTTCATAAACAGGGTTATCGAGTGGAAAAAGGCATTGCCACCGAATGAAGCAATGTCTTCAATTAAAAATCTGCACAAAACAAAAATACTGCCACCATATCAAAAATATTACGCGTTTATCTTTTAAAAACCCACGAGATCTGGTGGGAAAAGCACTAATTTAGCAATACTAGATTTTGGAATAGTTTGTAAACCAATCGTTTTAGTTCAGATTTATAACCAGTCTATAGATTTAAATAGAAAATTAAAGTCATTTTTATATTAAATATTATTAATTTGGATAAAGTTGAAACATTTTTTAATTTCTTTCGAATTAGGCGGTTTATTTTTGGATAATAATATTAAAATGAATCGGCTTCTATGGACAATTATGTCAAATGAATAACTACGTTCAAATAATAGGCATATCAGGAGATCCTTTTCGAACCAGCCATGGATATATGAGTAAATTTTTTGATTAAAATCAAACTATTCACATGATTCTCTAAGTCTATAGCATTTTACTTTACTTTACATGGATGGAAGGAACTTTAAGTTTAATGCTAAATCCGAACGGCGAAGGGAAAAGCTTTTCATAGGCAATTTTTACTCTTATAGGTTTGCCATTGCCTGCCAAGAGGTGGTGCCGTGTAAAAAAATTATTTTTTCTACTTTTTGATTTTGCTTGTGCCGAGATTCGAACCCCAGGCACTCTGCGTAGCAGTCCAACGCACTACCACTACGCCACAGCGACCACAATACCAACATCTTTTTTATTTTGTTTCTTTATTGCAAGGATTTCAAAGTTTTGCAAATTATGCTACTCTCGCATCGTGTAAGGGCATATGCTAGACCCTACAGAGGCTATACTTATGTGGAAATCAATTGATAGCTTATTATTATTGTAAATGGATGGTATAAAGGAAACGAAACAAAGTAACTTAAAAAAAGTTGGAGCATTTATATGAAAATAGTAATGATTTCCAAAAAGTATCAATGAGTTCAATTCTAAGTTCAATACTTACTCAGTTCGTAGATATACGAGTATTGAATTTCGTTACTCATATTTTGTTCATACATATAGTATGTATATCTACTATGTAGTATTTATATAATAGCAAACTCTTTAAGAACCGCTGCTAAAGTTGTTGCTGATGTTTTCTAAATTGTTTGCCAAGTGCAATTTTGAAGTATGAAGCTAATTTCGAAGCACGTTTCCTTATATAAAATCCGTTGTCTGATGCCATCGGTAACAACAACAACAACAACAACAACAAATGCAGCGCAATAAAAATAATATATGAGAATTGCCTTTTCTGCTCTGATAAATTTTCTTGTTATTTTCGTTTCTTATATCGCAGTGAAATAATTTTCCACACATGCACATTTTGAACTTTTATTTCTTTAAACAACAAACTTTAATATTCGTAAATTAAATAATTCTTAAGCTCATCGACTCAAAAGTTTATAAAACATATAAGTATGGGCAGTAATAACTTTAGGATGCCCTACACTCAGGCACGAGTAGTAGTAAGCGTTCCTTTGCAGCTTACATCGAGATTTGGGCACAAATTTCTCTGAACCCTTGAATGTGTAATTTTAAATTTTCTTTGGAAAACTCGTGGTCTAATAATTGATGGCACTTACCCAGTCGTTGTACGAGGACATAAGTATGTAAACCTAATCAAGTAAGTTAAACCAGTGAATGAAAAAAGTGTCAATACACTGACCCACATGATGTAGAAGCCAAAAGAAACAGAAAGACGTCATCATGAAATATATTTGGACGAGACTTAATTGCAATGGTGGCGCATGAAAACGGAAGTGAACTTTTGTGTGTGTTTTGACATTTTCAAGTATTAATCTCAAATTAAAATCTTTCAATTTTACTTTCTTTTAACTACAAACTTACATGTATTTTTTCCTGTAGTTTAGCTTTAGCTCTTGTCTTATGAAGCTACGACTTTTACTCGACGACACATTGGCGCCCAAGTGTGAAGAAGAGTTTTTCTTCAATAGTATAGTGCCTACTATTTAAATTTAGATACTCGTAACAATAACGAAAATTCACATGAGTCGCGGAAAATTAAATACGCCGAACGCTAAACATTTAAATAAAAGTGAAATTTCTTTTGTTTCCTGTTTTTTATATGAACATACATACATACATACAAACATAAATATATATATTGTATATGTATGTATATAAGTTTTAATGTGCGTATTTTTTCGACTTTTATATAATTTTTAACTATTATTTCACTTAACTTTCGCATCTGATGAAAAATATGAATTACATATTCGTGTAGGAATGAAAGAGTAAGACAAAAACCAAAAAGAGAGGAATAAATAAACAAGTGCTAATGAAGGCCTCGCGTTCCTTTTGAAAGATTTTACCATTTACTTGCCGTTGTATGTAATTTTGGGATTACCTCATTGATTGTCACGTTTTATGTGGCATGCTCGTTCATTTGCAACTAAATGTTACTCGCCTGGCATCATCAGCTTTTTATTTGTTACACAATTCAGGCGAGTGAGTTTGTAGTTTTCTCATTTCAATTAACAGTTTATTAAATATAATCGCCGTGTTGAGTCAAGTGACAAAGTGAAAATTATGCAATATAATTGCGCACTGTTAGGTCAAATTATTGCTTAATTCGGGTACCAATAAAATAAAATTGTGGCGACTTTTTTTGGTTTTGTGGATGAAACAAGTTTAGAAAGCCTTTCACAATGACTGCACTGCTTCTGGTTAAATGGGAAATTTTAATTATAAATGACCTACGATGTAAATGAAATTTACTATGTATTAATATCAACAGCGCCTCAACCTCATCAAAATCAAAATTAATTTCCAAATTCCATAGGTGACATCATTCATCTGCATGACATCTACCCAAATTTGTCGACCCACAACAAGCATCATGTCAGCAGCAGCAGTAGCAGCAGTAGCAGCAACAGTGGAGGCATCAGTCATTCATTGCCTTCGTCCCCTCCATCACACAATCACATAGCGCATGCTCATTCCACACATTCCCTTCCCCAAACACTTTCAGCTTCTCACATTACACATAACGGTGCTTCACGTCCACCCCCGCATCATTATCCCGCAACCGTGAGCAATCATCCGTATCAAGTTTCGCCCTCTCTGTACACCACCAAGCGTCCATTATCCCAGCTAAATCCCTACAAGCCCAACAATATATATCGCCCCCTATCACAGAGTAGTGGCGGTGGCGGTATCGGCGGCGGCGCTTCATCCGTTAATACTTGGGAGCACGAAACGAATCATTTGGACATAGGAGCATCCTCAACAGGCATTACAAATCATTTGGACAGTTTCTTCGATGTGGATCGTCCGTCGCATACATCCGAAGGCAATCATCACGAGCTACTGCCACACCCGCAACCTTTTGCTGTGGGAAATGTTCTGGATTTGAATGCAGGCGAAGCAGCCGAGGAGTACAGCAGTGATGGCGGTGGCGGCGGTGCATATAATCTTGGAACTTATCGTCCTGTACCGGGTACAAAAGCAGTTTCCACATACTTTCATTTTTAATTTTCCTCATTATTTCTTTCGAATTGTAACTGTTGTTTTTCTCTTCGGCACACGCTGCACACATTTTTCTTTGGTAGTGATCTCGCATGAACTTTTTACATTTTACACCACTGCACTTACTTAATTTAATTTCTCAACATTGAGCGCACACTTTTTTGTATCTTTCAGTTAAACCTAGAAACTCATTAATTAAGTTCAGCAATTTTATATTAAGTAATTATTTATTAACCGCTTTCTTTGTCATTTTTATTTAAGGCTGCGGAGAGATTTATGCGCGTTCCAATCGCATCGTAGGCGGTCACTCCACTGGTTTCGGTTCACATCCATGGCAGGTGGCATTAATAAAAAGTGGCTTCCTGTCGCGCAAACTGAGTTGTGGTGGCGCTTTAATATCGAACCGTTGGGTTGTGACAGCGGCACATTGTGTAGCAACGTAAGTTGTAAAATTCTGTTAAGTTTAAAGAAATACACTTTAGATATTGTAGAAACCCAAAAACATTGTACGACAAATTAAAAAGCATGCACAAGTTATTTTCGAAAATTACTCTTTCGAATTTGTTTCTACTATTTAGTTACATATTTATTATATTTAATGGCCATCTTTTTTTAATAAACTTTCAGCACTACTAACTCCAACATGAAAATACGCTTAGGCGAATGGGATGTACGTGGGCAGGAGGAGCGGCTCAATCACGAGGAGTATGGCATTGAACGCAAAGAAGTGCATCCTCATTATAATCCGGCTGACTTCAAAAACGATTTAGCACTAATTCGCCTCGATCGCAATGTGCAATACAAGCAGCATATCATACCCGTCTGCCTACCACCATCGGCAACAAAGTTAGTGGGCAAAATGGCGACAGTAGCTGGATGGGGACGCACGCGGCATGGACAGAGCACAGTACCATCAATATTACAGGTAGAGAATGGGAAATTCTTCAATTAGCCTTTGATTAACATCCATTAATTATTTACATTGCTGCAGGAAGTGGACGTTGAAGTTCTGTCTAACGATCGTTGCCAGCGTTGGTTCCGCGCTGCTGGACGCCGTGAAGCGATACACGACGTGTTTCTTTGTGCTGGCTATAAGGAAGGTGGACGTGATTCGTGTCAAGGCGATTCGGGTGGGCCGCTCACATTAACGCTTGATGGACGGAAAACTTTGATTGGTCTCGTTTCTTGGGGTATTGGCTGCGGCCGCGAACATCTGCCTGGCGTTTATACAAATATACAGAAATTCGTGCCGTGGATCAATAAAGTCATGGCCAATGATAATGCGTAGTTAAGCGCTGTAGTCCGAGTAGTCCGTACTCATGTAATAGTTGTTGTATTCATTTCATTTTCATTTCAATTGTGAATAGTTAGCAAGAACTCAGCCTCCCCATTTGCAATTCCAATGCTGGCCGAACTTATGATATTATATTTTCGCACCGTTTCCTATCGAATGCGCGTTCGTTGCGTTTGATTCCTTTTCAACTCGGGGTTGTTAGTTTTTAAGTGAAAATAATATTATTTTATTTTTACTTGACTACATTTTGTGTTATACTTATTTTTGTATGTATGGTCTATAAGTTATGCCTATGTTTAATAATTTATACTAATTTTAAGTAAATTTTGTATTGCGTATATTTAACACGATTTAATAAAACAAAACTTGTAAATAATTACTTATTATTTACACACTTTGCTTTTATTATAGAGTTGATGGATGTGATCAAGTTGATGGATGTGATCAAGTTGACCGACCTTACTGCTTGCTTGAACATTTGATGTAAGTCGAAGTGGTTCCCGAAAAACAATTCTTTATTCTTGGAGAATATAGTGTAGTGCCGATCAGGGCCGTAACTAAAATTTGTTTTCGGGGAGGGTTATACAAATAGATTAAATATCAAAAAATTGAAATTTCTATTAAAAACCCTTTTTATTGGACGAAATTTTAAATTCTGTATGCATGCTTCCATTAAATGAAACCACGTTTATCATAGTAATGTTAGAATATTGAGTAAAATAATAATAATAAGTAGGAATCTTTTAATATAAATATTTGTGTCCTCTTTTGTTTGGCAACTTTATCGAGTTAAAGAGTGCTGCCAGCCATACTATATGCAAATTTTTAAGTTTTAGTGTTTAGTCGCCATTAAGCCATTAAGCTGAGAATACGGTTTTGGTGCCGATGGGGATCGATGGAAGCGTTTATTAATGTAAAGAATACCTGCATCTTTAATATCAGTTTCAAACTTCTTTCTTATGAAACGTTCACCTTTAATGCCAGAATATAAAAACGGAGAATGTCGATTTTTTTTATATCATCTTTGTTTAAATGTAAGAAAATAAGAAGAAGAAAAATATATACAATGCAGGTGCTGCTGTAAAAAATGAAATACCCTCTGGGAACATTTTTGAGACGAATTGAGGGAGATAGTTGGTGTAAAAAAGAACTTTAACTCTTTAGCAATTAAAATATGATAAACTTCGGATAAAATACATTTTTAAAGTATTATATTTTTATATAATTATAATAATATTAAAGTATTACATAATAATTTAATTATCTCCTGAACTATATAGTAAATTTTCGGCATTGTAATCCAAGTATTTCTTTATTTTTATTAATTTTCTCAAAAATCTGCTCCCTGTATATTAGATTTACTGTGTACGTGCTAAACAAAATACTATAGCCAACTTGCGAAGCCTCATATTATTGCATACTTTGAGGCATAGCAATAATATGTTGAAAATAAATTACTTGCCCCGGTATACATTGAGGAAGGTGTCGTATTGTTATGATGTTGTACAAAAAAAAAATACCACACTGAATACGACACCTTGTGAATCGGCCAATTGTAAATTGTATGAACATTAAAATACTTATATCGCTCATTTGCTGTAAAACTGTCATAAGTTGTACGTATATTGTAAAAATATTCTTAAGTGAAAATTAATTAGTGGTCGCTCGGGCGTAGTGGAGTGCGTTGGGCTGCTACACAGAGTGTCCGGGGTTCGAATCTCGGCACAGGCAAAATCAAAAAAAGTAAAAAAAATAAATTTTCTACACGGCACTACCTCTTGGCAGGCAATGGCAAACCTACAAGAATAAAAATTGCCTATGAAAAGCTTTTCACTTCGCCGTTCGGATTCAGCATTAAACTGTAGGTCCCTTCCATTTATGTACAAATATATAGCAAGCACAACATGAGTGGATGCGAAAAGCTTGGACTAAGCCCTCCATGGGCTGTTGTGCCATTAAAAGTAAAGTAAGAAAATTAATGGAGGTCATTCAGTCCTACATTTTGCTTTAGGAAGTCAATTTTGTATGAGGTCTCCTTAAGGGTTTGGGATGGAGGGTAAGTTTGTTGGCCACTGAAAATTAATGATTAATTTATAGTATTAAAATAATATAAAATATGGCTACTATGATGAGTATCATCACCATTCAGAATAAAGAGGATGAAAAGACTTTTTATGACTATTCCTGGATGTAATCATTAAAAAGAGCAGTTTTGATGGATTGTAAGGATTGTATTCTAAATTAATATTTCTTGGACATCTTCGGTGGAAATTATTGAATTAAATAAGGGGTGAACAAGAAAAATTTCACAATTTTTACGTTAAGAGTTAGAACCCCGTTATCTTCAAGTGAAAGTATTTATGTATATAGTGCTGTTTTTTTCTATATTAGTCATTTTTATCTTGGATCTACTTAAGTCAACATGTCGAGCCAACAAGAACAGCGCCACAAATTAATACTGGACAATTACTTGACTGATAAGACGAGGTCTAGACTAAGCATTGCAAGGGAAAGCACAGTGTGTTTAGCGACGGCTTATTACGTCATAAACAACTGCAATGTGGGAAACTCTATCTGCAGAACCGAAGAGTCAGGCAAAAAGGGTCCAAATAACCCAGAAGTGCTGAAAAAGGTTGTTAGTACATATCGGGTTAATGCCACGAGGTCGACTCGAGATGTTGCAGCTACAGCTGGTACATCGCAATCAATTGTAATGGGATATAAGCGAAGTCAAGGATTAAGGACATACAAACAGCAGAAAGTACCTGACTGGTCGGAAGCAAAGGAAGAAATGGTGAAGACGCGTGCCCGAAAGCTGTATGACAATTACCTAACCAAATTTGAATGCGCTATTTTCCATGATGAGACCTACTGTAAAGTGTACTTCAACCTGTTGCCTGGAAATGTCTATTTCACAACAAAGAATAGGGATGCAATACCCAGAAAATAGTTTGAAGTAAAATATACCAAATTTCCAAAACGCTTTATGGTTTGGCAAACTATTTGCAACTGCGGTCTACGGAGCAAGGGGTTCATTACGACAGCAGCAATTAACTCCAGAATTTATCAGGAAGAATGTCTGCAAAAACGACTTCTACCATTTACTGGACAGTACAAAGGAGCCACTTTGTTTTGGCCAAACCTAGCCGGGAGTCATTACTCCATGTCAACTATGGAATGGTATAACCAAAATAATGTGATAGTGGTCCCAAAAGAGGCAAATACTCCCAACTACTCGGAACTTCGGGCTATTGAAAGATATTGGGCTATAATGAAACAAACCCTAAGAAAAACAAAGAAAGTTTCCAAAAATGATGTAGAATTTCGAAAACGATGCCCAGTCTCTAACTAAGAACGTTAAGAAAAAAGTTAAACAATTTTTCAACAGCTAATAATATTTGAATCAATTTTGAATTATAGGCTTAATTAAATGCCTAATAAACTGAACTTTATTTGAGTGAAATCGGACTGTTGGTTGGTTTTTAATGTCTCCGCAAAAATTCTAAAATTTTTTTGGTTCACCCTTATATTTAAAATTGCTTGTGTTAAGTGAATTTTAAGAAATAATTCAAGCAAACTGGGATAAATATTTTTAACCGATTTAAAGTATTCTTACATATTGTAAGAACCTCTGAAGTTTAATTCTGGCTCTGAATCTTGCAGTTTCATCCTCGAACTGAGGATGAAACTATGGCAGGAGTATTTGGGTGAAGAATCAAATACTCTGTCCCAGTTAACCTAGACAGGAAGTAAAAGACGACAAGATACTGCTATCATGTCGGGCAGTCAAGCACTATGCTCTTTTGAGATCACCACGAAATTAGTGTGGGATTATTTGAGAAAGCTCAATCAACTGGACAAAGACAATAAAGTCGCTCCATGTTGGGTTCCTGGACACGTAGAAATAGAGCGGATGAGCTAGCTAGAAAGGGGGCAGCGACTGTATTCATGGGTCCTGAACCATTTTGTGGATAAGGAGAATCGCTTAATCAGGGAAGTACTCAGGAAGGAAGAGATAAACAAGGTATAAGAACTCTTCACCACTCTTCCGGAACTGAGGCAATCCAACGCGTGTCTCGCTAACTATGCATAATAAGAGTAGATATGCATTCCACATTTGTCTTAATATAAATAGTTTGCATATAGTAACTGATATTCAGACTACGTGCTAAGGAAAGGCTAACTCAATATGTAAGTACTTCAACGAGGAGAAGGAACCATCAAAACATACATATTTTAGCATATTGCATCCGGTAATAGTACTTAAATTCTTGAAGAAGGCAAAACTGGATGAGGTACTCTAGACAGAGTAGGATAGACAAGAAGAATAAATGTACAATAAATCGTACAGGACGCGGTACAATCAACCATAATCTTTCTAACAATACAATACATCATAGTATCTCCAAAATTTATTAAATTTGTTGTCTTTCATTTCTTTAGAGAATGAAAGAGAAATATTTCCTTTATGGGAGATTTAAATGCATTACAATATTGAAATTTATATGATAAATGCTATAAAAAAATAAAAATTAAAATTCAATCAATACCAGCACGATTAAAATTTCAAACACGTTGCAAGGAATAATGCGGGAAATGTAGATATATTAAAAAAAAACCTTAAAATGTGTTACGCCGCATTTTTATTGCAGTAAAATAGCTTGGTACCAAAGAGAGATAAAATCGAACGTAGAATCTATAGGTTACACTTGGATGCAACTAGTTTTATGTCAAATACGAAAATATACCCAAAATTAGTAAAATGAGTACAATAACTTAGGTAAGTGTATTTTGAAGCCTTTACTATTTTTCATTCAATTATTGGCCTATAACCTTATGACCTTATAGTAATTAATGAATTTATTAATCGAATATTTCCAATTAGTTTGAACTCTTGTGTACTTATGTCCGTACATATATATACGTACATAACTAGCGACAGTTAAATAACATTGTTCAGAATAAACAAAAGAATTAAGCAACAAACTTATTTTTGGCGTTCTGCCTCGTTGTATTAATTGAATGATTTCTGTTTTTTGCCCTCTACAAACACATACAGTGTGCCAACAAAGGCCGTCCATCTTATGTATAAAATACGAAAATGAATCGAAAGAAGTCTTAAATCGCAAATTCATTAGTAAGAAACATTGTTTTAATTATTTCCAAGGCAAACGTTGCTTAATAAGGAATTCGCTTATCTTTTTCATACTTATAAATTCATAGAATGTTTCGCTAAATAGTTTGTAATTTTTTTTATACAAAACCCATATGCATAGAAATACATTCTACTATCAGTTATTGTAGTGACTCATGGCATAAATTTCACCCCTAGTTTTAACATGTTGTATGTTAACATGAAGAAACTGAATCCTTTTTCTTTCAACACCTTGTTGAAATGAAGTATATCATCAACTACATTTCAAAAGTTGATTAATTAAGTATAAAACTAACCAATTTAACATCAATTAGGCGCAAACGTTAATTGTGATTACGTTCAGGCAATGTGTATAGAACAATGGTAACATCAACATGAACATAAACTTGAACCTGAACACCTAAACACCAAACATCAACACCAATAAAAATAACAACAATATCAAACTAATCACTAGTAATCTTTGGTGTTCATTAGCTTCATTCGCACTAGCTTCAACTCTTCAGCTCAATGTTCATATTAACGTTGTTATGCTCTTCTTGTAAAATGTCTGCATTCTCTTCCTAAACTTGAATACCATCCACAAATTTGTGGATGTCAAATATCTCTAGCACTTTTTGTACTTAATTTTGTGGTTTTTTTTGTTATTGTTTTTCGTTGCTTTGTGTGCGTTTTTGTTTAGTAATTTATACATTTCCTCTTTTTGTTGCTGCTGCTATTGCTGTTTGCTGTTGGTTTTCGAGTTTCTTTCTTTTCTTCTTCATTTTCGTCTTTGCTGATTGCTAGCTATTTCTGCTTCTGCCGCTGTTGTTGCCTGTTGATTCTGCAGCCGACGTATTGTAATTGACCAAAGAACTTACTACCACTTGTTATACGTTTTCAGTCAGTTGGTGAGGAACATCTTCAGTGTCAAGGTCTCAAGTTCATAAGCGGATAGTGAAGCTAAGCGTATAACAAAGACGCGCTAGCGTATTCGACTTTTGAAATTTTAATTTTTTATTGTTGTTATTAAAAATTAATGAAATTTCTTTCTTAATGAAAAGAAACAAAGACAACAAAAGCTGACTTTGTCTATTTTGTACGTAATTTTAAAAATGAGAATATACGTTTACTTATCGTAATAGTATATACACAAGTAATTAAAACAGAAAACAGTGACAAAATGCAAAAGAAAGTGTATGTTGTTAAGATTTCGTTTAGAAAATTTACTTAAAGTCTTATTAAACTCACAAGAAACTCTCTTTATTTTATATGCGAATTGAATGTAAAAAAGAATTACAAAATCATGTTGAATGAAATAAGCAAAGCTTTAAAATGTTCTCAGGATTGAAATATAATTCCCTATGGATCCAATAAGAATATGTAGAGTATATGTTTGATCATTCACTCGAATGTGAGATTAGTAACTTTGACTGTCTTATCATAAGCATTTAAGTCATTGAAATTGAGACGAAAGAACATTTCTTATAAATAAGTCTGCTCTACACTATGACAAATCAGATTCTTCTCATTCTCATCTTCTATATATTTTAATGCTGGGCGAGTTATATTTTTATGCGAATGTTTACCACTTTTGATTTTTAACTGTCACGGGTCTCAAACCTGGGCACCCTGTTTTCGAATTTAATACTCTAACTAATTAAGGAAATTTTATCAGGTTACATATTTTAAATACTGATGTGTTCAGGGAGGAGTCGTTCTTTTTAACAAATTTAAATCATATCAGGTTGGTAACCAAAAATACCGAAAGCAAAAATATTCATTTATACTTATTGAAATACTGCCGAATCATACTAACTCGCATCATACTCATTTATACTCAACCTCACGTATGTATACTATATTGCATAGTTTGACTTTACCGCGGTGGAAAATATGTAAGTATTATTTGCGAAATTGTCCCCCTTATTTTTCTATAAAATATCAACAAAGCAATGCAGAATATTGTTTTTTGGCCAAATTTCAATGGAACATTCTGAAGCCGCAGCAGAGTCTGCTGAAAAATTCATTTTCATAGAAAAATTAGTTAGGGAAAGCGTAAACTATTATTGCCTGCATATAAATGTATAGTGTGTATGAATACCACCTCTACTACCCGGTAAATATCATAGGATTTTGAAGACTTCTTGGAGGAGCATATAACTCTTACCGCTAAATTGCAAAATACTTTCTTTTTAAATCCATTAATCAAGTATTGCATGTAATAAGTTCGTGTCTGAAGTCTTTTGTTTTTTTTTATCAAAGTTGTAATTCAATTTTATTCGAAATTTTTTAAACACTTTATTCCTTCGTTACAACAAACAAATAAAAAACTAAATTACCTTTTATTATTCTTATCGTCTTCATAATGAATTTATGCAATAAAGCAAAAAAATGTATATAAATATATATATTTATATTGTATCACTGAGAAAGCTTCTGCTTCTGCTGTAAAAGAATAATTAAAAGAAATGAAGAAGCACCTAAAGACATACGTACCAGTAAGTATATAACTACTTGCACATGTACATACATACATACATACATCATAAATGTCGCTACCTTAATTTGCTTAAGCTCTAACACGCAGTTTTAAAATTTTTCTGAAGAAACTAAATAGATTTTGAAACTTTAACATTGTCAATATTGTCTTCAAAAATTGTAATGGAAAGTAAAACAAGAGAGATTGTTTTAAACCTCTCTTTCACTATTAATCATAATCTATTAAACACTCTATTTTGAATAGTTATTGTTAGGGCTTTAGCAAGGTAAGATACCGATATTTACATATGTACAGATATATATTTAATACCGCAACGTGCATATGTATGTAAATAAAATGGTTTGCGTAGATTGACTCTCCCAAACACTAACACACACAAAAGTAGAAAAGTGCAAAGAGAGTATTTGTGTGTTTGTGAAGGAGAGGAAGAGTGTTTTTTGTTAAATTTAAGCATTGGGAATTGTGAAAGCGCTACTTTGCTGTTAATCCAATCCAACCCAATCCGAACTGCACTGTCACTGCTTGGCTACTATAACTTTAAACTCTAAGTGACCGTCGAGTGATCAGCAGCAGTGATCAGCTGTGTCGCGTTGACGTTTGCTTCATTTGAATTATGTTGCTTGTTTCATTATAATAGAACCGTTATTAACGATGATGGTCGTCGAACGCGTCGCAGCGTCAAATTCATTCAGCATGTCGACACTTAAAGCAACAACAAGCGCTAACTTCAATCTTTGTGTTTGCTCAACAGCAGCAACTTTATCAGTCGTTCTCTAACATAGTGATTATGCGTATGATAATGTGTGAGTAACTTGGGTGTGTGTCTGTGCTGCTACTGCTACGCAAGCGTACATCTTGCTGTGTACTGTTGCCGAGTCTTTGGAACATTTCTTCTTCTTGACTTTTTTCCTTCACAATCCTCTTTATACTTTTCGTTTTCTTTTTTTCCTCTCTTCTGCTTGTTTGCGTTATTTGACGGTTTGGCAAGAACTTGTACTGTGATTATGCTTTGCGTCATGAAAGTTTTGCGCTATCGTTCAGGCATACAAAGCAGTAAACGCAGACGCATGCCACGCTGCTGCTGCTGTTACTCTGTGACTATTGCTGCCGCTGCTATCATGCTTGTGCGTTTGTCGTTCACTCGTTTGTATGCATGTCTGTCCATTCAACGTATACCATCCATCCAATCCATCCATCTGTTTGGTCATTAAGTTTCCGTGCTTGTTACTTCTTTAACTTCAGTTGCTGTTATAATTTCGGTTTTGGCTGACATGCCCGAACAGCGGATAAAGTTTTGCTTCTTTAATCGTTTCAATTTTTTTTTCGGTTGTTTCTTCTGTCTCGCTGCATGTGTTATAATCGGTTGGAGAATCGGTTATTTTCAAACAAAAAAGTGAATCATTTATCGAGAAAATCGTGTCATTTATCATTTTTTGACTGCATTGGAAACTTACATACATGTAATTTACATATATTTTTGAAATTTGTGCTTGCAAATTGAGTTTCTTTCTTACTTTCAATCATTAAAAAAAAAAAATATATATTCAATGGCTGGAACATTCAAAAAAATTTGATACATTTTAGTTATAATTTATCTTTAATAAATTAAAGTAAACAATATAAAATATATTAAGAATATTGTGCATAAATCCCTTCCCCACCCTGACTGCAACAATGATTTCATATGTCATTAGTAATTAACTTAGGTTTATGATTTAAATTTTTATTTTTTGTATCCGAACATAAATCTTTGCAATTATCTTTCAGTATATGTGTTAGGAATGTTTTAGTTATTATTTTATTTATTATAGCGATGATTTATCTTGTTTCTTCGCTGACAACATTTTGATAGTCATTTCCCATTTGCATTGTTAATTTATTTTCTTGGATAAGGTAAGAAATTAGAGAAAAAGCCACGCCTTTGCCGGACCCGTGATCCCCAACATCGGAAGTCCTTCAGATATTTTTCTCCTTTCATACTAGAAAGTTTTATTTTATTTTTTAATGTTAATGTGCCCTTATGGAAACATGAAGTTAAACATGCTAATTTACAGCATGCTGGTAATAAATCCACTGAGAGATTAATGAGGTTTTAACCATTTTCAATAGAATCACCATAACTGCTTAAAAAACGAAGCGAAGAACAAAGTATTTTTGCATTTCTACAAGCTTATTTCTGCCTATTATTTCTATATTGACAGTTCACTACTGCCTTAAAATTTTGCAAAACTTTCCCTTCCCTATACTTCCTCTCTGGAAAATAATTCTTCATAAGAAAATGTTCGAATATTATTATGATAAATATTACTTATATATCAGGTGTGTGACTATAGTGTTTTGTTTGATAAAGCCGGGTGGTATAAAGTAGGCGGTATCACAATGGACCGTTCTGGCTTTAGTGTGTCCCTGGACTGCCACTAAAGCCAAACGAAACCGTGTTGCGAAGATAGCGTGGGTATACGTAGTATTATTTGGGATTCAGGAACTGAAGCACTGGAACATTATTAAAAGCTAACTTATTTATTTCTTCTTAAAAAACATATATATATTCTTGGAAGCCTTAAACTAACGAAATGCATGCCGGTCAATGAAATTTCATTACTCTAAGCCATTAGATAATCTACATTCTTGGCTTTGTTACTGAAGTTCGTTCTTACAGTTAGGTTCTGCATTTCTGGGCACATTGACTGTAGATAAGTAACTCGTCGCAATTCTTTAGCAAATCGCACTTATTCTTAGCAATCCCAGAAAGATATTGCTGCTTGCATGGGGAAACATAAACATAAACAATTTACTTAATTTCTTAAAATAGCGGAAATAAAAGCCAACATTAAATGTACTCGTATCATTAAAGAGAACCTAAAACTAACAAACGGAGATTGTGAGAAAAAATCCAAACGGAAAATAATAAAATACGAAAAAAGAATATATAAAATTTCAAACTAACAGTGAATGCAAAAAAGAGAAAAGTTTAAGAAACTCATTAAAAGATTTAAGAAAACAAAAAACACACAGCAAAAGCATATAGAAGAAATAAAACAACAGTAAGCAAAAGATTGGAGTGTGTGTGTGTGTGTGTGTGTATTTTAGTGTAGTTTAGTGTAGAAAAGAAGTTACCAACTTTAGAAATGACCTAAAATAGCCAAGAAATATCTGAAACAAAACAAATAAAAAGAAGAAGTTCAAACACTGCCAGCAACATATCAAAGCCACAAATTTAAAGTAACGAAAGATAAAAAGCCAACAACAACAACAGTAATAACCACAGCATACGAAACGCTTAAGTTTTTAACTCCAAGTAAATGCAAAAGCTACACTGTGCTCGGGTGTTCGCATCCCAAACAGAGATACATAACAAAGCTGACCACCGACCATCCACTCGATCAACGGCCACAACAACAAGGTGGAATTGGCTGCCACAGCAACAACGGCAGCAGCAGCTACAGCAAATACAAGTTTAATAAATACATACATACATATATACATACATATATATATATTATATATATGTATTCTCATATGTGTGTTTGTATATACTTATACTTATTAAGTAGTCTTTTTTCCTCTGATTCTACACTTACTTGCCGCACTTTCTACCACTTTTTAGTATAAACAAGTCAATTAAGCTTGGCACACGCACACCGCCAAATGATCTTTAGAGGCTTTTCGTTTGCTGTTGCTTCACTTTTCTTTAAAGCATATTTGCTTAACTAACTGCAACTGAAACTAAAGAAACGCCAAGTTCTTGCAGCAAGGGCAATTCAACTAATATAGTTAAAGAAAACAGCTAACACAAATTTTACTTCTTCCAATTCGTGTAGTTATTGTTGTTGTTGTTGCTACTTTATCTGGCTTTTCATGTGTAGTGCAATACTTACTTATGTATATTTAAATTGCATACGGAAAGTAGTGAAGTGAATTTGTGATTAAGTGTAGCAATTTTATTGAAATTCTTTTCAACTAACAGGAGCATTACAACAACAACAACATCGACATCTTTACCATCATCATTGCCCTCATCAGCCAAAGCAGCAGCAGCCGCAGCAGCATCATCAGCAACAATATCATTATCGCCATCAGCAGCAACAGCAAATAGCAGAAGCAACATCAGCAGCAACAACATTTATGTACAAGTATTTCTTTCGGTTTAACATGGTAAGATTCTTACGATTACACTATGCAGCAATACAATTTTACACACGATCAGATCGACAAGCATTTATATTATACATATTTGTTTTCATCAGTGATAGTTACACTTGCAAAGTTATTAACTCAGGTAATTAAAAGTGCCACCTAGCAATTTGTGATCTTTATTAAATCCTAGATTAGATTAGAGGAGAGAACTAGTCACGTAGTTACACCGGCCAAACATTGGGTCTTTTGTGGCAAACCTTTCGAATTTATTTATCAGCCTTTATTTTAGTTTTCTCCTCAAAAGTGGCTATCTCTTTGGGTGAATTAATTACAATTTCAGCAAATGTCTTCCGATTCTACGTAATCTTTTCCGAAGTATTCCTGCCTAGTTCTGACCAGGGCATCACCGCGGCACTATATGTGGTTCGCTGTTTCATCTTCTGTGTCGCATTTTCGACAGGCACTCTCTCCCTCTGGATATGCTCATTTTAGAGAGATGCTTCCTTCTTTGGCAATGTATTGTAAGGAAGCGAATAATCGCTCATATGTGGTCGCTGTGGCGTAGTGGTAGTGCGTTGGACTGCTACGCAGAGTGTCCGGGGTTCGAATCTCGGCACAGGCAAAATCAAAAAAAAAAGTAGAAAAAATAATTTTTCTACACGGCACCACCTCTTGTCAGGCAATGGCAAACCTACAAGAGTAAAAATTGCTATGAAAAGCTTTTCCTTCGCCGTTCGGATTCGGCTTTAAACTGTAGGTCCCTTCCATTCATGTACAAATATAACACGCACAACATGAGTGGATGCGAAAAGCTCGGCCTAGGCCCTCCATGGGCTGTTGTGCCATCAAAAGTAAAGTAAGTAAGTAATGTGGTATATACTTATCTACTAAGCTGTAGCACTTTCCTAGTCCTTTGCGAAGTCATCATTGGTAGAAAGAATTTAGCCTGTCTATTACGTTCAGTTTCCGCCCAGTATTGTTTGTGTTTTTCTCCCAGCCACATCTTTAGACTCCATGCTTAACCTAGGAATAGTTGTGGTCTAATAAAACAAATTGGACGATCCTTTTCTTGCTTTGGTAACTGCCATTGTGTCGATAATTCCCAACAAGTTTGGAAGTTATTTTATGAGCTTCTAACGCAAGTAAAGCAGCTTTGCTATCATAGAATATATAAATGTTCTTATTGCAAGAGTTACTGCTTACACATGCAATGAGGCATAGTTCTAGGACATGCATTTCGGCTTGGGAAACCGAGTTACCTCAGCAAAGATAATTTTCTTTTTTTGGTTTAAACCCAAACCAACCCTTTTTTCTTTTTAGAGTTATCCCAAAAAAGCTTCTGCTTGTCCATAAATAAGCCGTTGCTTTACCAATGGTTTTGTCAAGATGAGCGTTCCAGGTGAGCTTTTCGTTAAAAGAAATACTCAAATATTTAACGTATTTCGAGAAGCTCTAGCTAGTAATCCGACTTAACAGAGTAACAGCTCTTTTTTATGAAAATAACAATTGTTGTTTTTTTGGGCACACTTTCAGAGCCATATTCGAGACACCATTTAGCAACTGTGTTGAGTGCTCTCAATCTCAAATAATGTGGGGCAGGCCTGACAAAAGATGGGTGGGGGTGAGGGAGATGCCCCAGAATTTTTAAAAGGTACCTTACTTCTGGGGCTTATTAAACTAAATTAAGATATTTTCTTAAAAATAATTTCTGTTGGAATTTATTTATTATTCCTCCATATGTTTTGAACATAAGTTTGAAGAGCGACAAGACTCTGCAAAATACCTGTGGACTTGTGAGGTTATAGTTTCCATATCAAGTTTGTTAATTTATTTAAATGAATTTTCCATTTCAATTGCTAAATAGTTTTCAAGATTATGTAAATTATCAACAAGCATATCGGTTTACCTGACCTTTTAGCAAGGTGCGACCTACTAAACTTAAATAATTTGAGTACCATTTTGAAAGCCAGAATTTATCGAAATTTTGAAAAGTAGATACTTTTGAAAAAGGTTACTAATTATTTTATGTTACCCATAAAACAGCTACTCCCATTTCTACATGTGTCCCACAGTAATTGGACCACTATCAACCGATCTTTATGCAATACCTACTCAAGAAACACTTCGCACAAGTAATTAGAAAGAATAAATACACCCTATGACTAAGAACCATTTCATGTTCATTAAAGTAGATAAAAGTTCATCGATTTCATTGTTTTCAAAAATTTTTTCATATTTGATTGGTCATATGTTGCGTTTCATATACAAATATATTAATATTATTACGCTTCAGTACTTAAATTAAATCAACGCAGTAATTTAATGCGTAATGCGAGAAGTTTGGCGTTGGCTCTCCATGCGGTCCTACGTCATAATAGTATCCACATTAGATTCGTTAATGATAGATAATAATTAGCATAGCTAAACTTATGAGACAAACTAAAACGAAACGTGAAATCAAGATATCGATTAGTCAGCATTTTTAAACGAATCTTGTTGCATAGCGTTTTCTTCTTATATGCATCTTTATATTGTACATATGCAGCTACATATCTGGTGTAACTGCAATGCTCTTAGTTTGCCTTGACTTTGGTTTGGTCTCAAGATGTGCATGCATATGATGAAAAAATGTTTGAGGTGCGGTGCCCGCAAGTGGCATGCATGCATTATTTGCATAGCTTGTTTCCGTTGTTATTGTTGTCGTTATCTTTTAGTTTAGAGTTTGTATATTGCATTTGCTGCATCAGGTTTTCTTTTTCTTTGATTTGTTTCTTTCAGATTTTTTGTTTGTTTGGGTTTGGAATTGCTGCAGGTTATTTGTCGAGCATTCAGGTTTTTCTTTTTGATATAATTTTTGTTTCATTTTTGTTATTTTATTTTTTCCTTGATTCCACACATTTTGCTTTCCCAAGAACTTATCCACATTCAAGCTTACAGTTAAGTTGTCAGTCAAGTTGCACAGCATGCCAGCAAAAATATGTAATAATTATTTCTGTATCTACTACTTACTTTGATTCATTTATTTTTGAAAGAATTTCTTAAGTATTATGTCGCAATATTGAAAAGAGTTTTCTACGAACTCAAAAGAACTTTGTTAACTTTCGCTTGTCGTCTTTTTATTGGCTAATTTTATCACGTCTTGTATGTGGTGGCATAGATTTGCAATGCGGTGTATATTTTTATTGATTTCATTACCTAAGCAAATTTGTGGGTACATAGGCAACATAAAGCTCAAGCGCATAATGTCAAGAAATTGTTGTTGACGCTTTTCATTCACAATCACAAAATTATTAAAATATCAAACAAGTTTTATCTGCACTTTAAAAAATAATAATTAAGTTTCTTTTATAACAAGTTTTATCTAAACTTTAAATAATAATTAAGCTTCTTTTATAATTTAGACTTTAATTAAATGATGTTTTGATTTTGTTATTTTACAAAATAAATATATAATCTTATACGAAATTTTCAGTTCTTAGCTAGATTCAATCGCCACACAACCTTGAAGTTTTTAGTAATGACATTTGACAGGCATAAAGTGTATAAAAATATGTACCCACACTTTATAATTGTACATTTCCTTTGAACAAACGACATGTTTTAAGAATCTTGATAAGGTTAAGAATCACATACATGAAAGAGTAATTTAAGAATATAATTAACAAAATCAAAAGAAAAACAATCCATTTATTATTTTTTTATAGAAAGAAAACATTAATTCACTGTAAAAAAATATTATTTGTCCATACAAATGAAAGTTGCCACCTTACGTTAAAAATTGTATCCCTTCAAAACAAGTTTATTGCGGGAAAATTTAAAGTTGGGATCACAATTTCATAGCTAATAAGCGGGGAAAGTTTATAAGCGGGGTACATAGGGCGAAATAAATTTTGTGCATTTTAAAGAAGGAAAGTAAGCACGAATCTTAATGCTACTAAGCGGGGGGAAACCTAAAAACGATGTGCTTATATGCGTGATATAAGCTGTATTTTACTTTCCTTAAGCAAAACACAAATTCACTTTAGTCCATTTAAATATTTTCCCTATAGTTTTGTATTTATTTATTTCAGTATAATTTAAAATTTGCTAGCGCCAACAGTCAAACTCTGCTACTGTTGAGAAACTCCATAAAAAGTTCTTCGTTAATTTTGTATTTTTTTAAAATTGTATTTTTATTTTTTTTATATTTTTTTCGTTTATTATTGCTAATTTTGTTGTATTTTTTGAGCAACAAAAGCAAAGCAACATTAAGCCAAAATTTCTCCAACTATTTTTTGCTTGGTTTTTTTATTTAGTTTTTTCTTTTGATAAAAGAAACTCTTGACGTTAAAAATATTGTAGCTGTTTTTTGCTTTTGGTAGTTGCTGCGCTGCCTGAAATGGCATAATTCTTTTGTTCGCGCTTTGACATTTTTAGTTAATTTTAATTTGGAATTTTTACTTTCCGTTGAATATAAATTCATTTATTTTGCCAGTTTTTTCGGCAAGCTGATCTTCTTTTGCCATAATTATTTTTGTTATAATTTTCACTTTTCATTTTAATAAATATCAAATAAAAAAATCAAAACTTGAGAAAGATGTGGGCATAAAATGAAATATGACAACTGATAGGAGCACACTCACACATATGCTCACCAGCATATACATATACACTCATACTTCTTACAGATGTACATATAGAAACTTTCGCTTTTATTTCGTAGGTACATTCTTGTTTGAAAATAAATAAAGTATTTAAAGAAATATAAATGCACACATACATACAAAACAAGAAAGAGAGAAAAAAAAATAAACACACACAGAGCTCATACAAATTGAAAATTAATTATGAGTTTTGTTAATAGTTTCACTTTTTTGCCTTTGCTGGTTTTTTGTGGTTTTGTTATTTGTGATTTAAGTGATAATTTTTGTTTATCTAATATTACTTATTTTTTAGCAATTTTATACAGCTACTTCACTTTTCATCGTCACTTTTCATTAATAGTCCAACTGCTCTTTAGTTACTTCGATTTTGTAATACAATTAATTTGTTCCGAAAATATTTACATTTTGTTTGTTTGCATTTATTGTTATTTGTCTGCTGCCTTTAAATGAAAAGTGATTTTATGGCATATTCATTAATTTGATTTTAATTGTTATGACAATGTGTCGTTAAACTATAATTTAACGCTTAATTTTAAAATTACACGCTTTTATATTTATACATATGTAAATTCTCGCATCAGAGTTCCAACATTTTAATTGCGTGCGATGAAAATGACCCACATTTGAAAATTACTTACCATTTTTCTACCTTCGTACATATAATGACGAAACGTAGACGTGGGACGTGCACACAACACACGTGCCCTCTTTTTCCTCAAAACCGATCCAAACATGCAAATTTCGCGATTTTTTCATATTTGCTTAAGCATCATGAATGAGTGACAGCAACAGCAGAAGCTGTATGAATTCCATTTAACTTATACATCTTCATATTTTTGTCAGAACGTGGCCTAATTATGAGCAGTATGCAGCATACAAACGAGAGAAGAAATTAAAGAAGCCAATGGAAGTGTGAATTTTACGATACTCTCGCGTGTATATGATATGCAAACAAAAGACTCGAGGAGCGAACTTACTAAAAATTTATGTGTTCAGTTTTCAGAAAGTGCTAAATTGGTTTTATTTCGCTTGAAATTGATATTCATGATGTTATTACTATAATTTTTATATATGTAAATTAAAGGAGGGCAAGCAATTTCCTATTAAAATTCTACTTATTTATATATAATACTTATCATTTCTATATTATTTCATCAGAGACATAATAAGTTTTTCTGGATCACTTCAAAAATGTTTATTTTTGGAAACTTAAGAATATCTTATTAACTGGTATCTTGATTTAATAGAGTTTTTCGTGGGAAGTCTTTTAATGTACCATTTCATTTGATATTGTAAAAAATTTTGATTCATGTTGCAGTTGATATCTGTTATCAAGGTAACTAAATACTTTACTATTTCAGCCCAAATTAGCTTAAGAGCTTTATAAGTGCTTAAGTCTAGAAATCTTGGTTATGTTGGTTAGGTAAATTTTAATTACAGACAAGAGTTGGAAGTCAGTCAGTCCCTTATTATCGGCATTGCAGCCAGTCTGAAATAAAGTCAGGCAGGTGTATCCAATGGTCGCTGTGGCGTAGTGGTAGTGCGTTGGACTGCTGCGCAGAGTGTCCGGGGTTCGAATCTCGGCACAAGCAAAATCAAAAAGTAGAAAAAAATAAATTTTCTACATGGCACCACCTCTTGGCAATGGCAAACCTACAAGAGTAAAAATTGCTATGAAAAGCTTTTCACTTCGCCGTTCGGATTCGGCATTAAACTGTAGGTCCCTTCCATTCATATACAAATATAAGACGCACAACATGAGTGGATGCGAAAAGCTCTGCCTAGGTCCTCCATGGGCTGTTGCGCAATTAAGAGTAAAGTAAAAGGTGTATCCAATTAGATGATTCACCATATTTTGGCTATGTTTTCTTGATTACAGCTACTATTTGCAAGCGTAAAGAGTGTAGAGTTTATAAATTCGTATTTTGCTTAGGGGAACCTTTTTTCTCCAACAAAGGTAGATTGGAGAAGAAAACTTGTTGAAGATGGCTTCAAGGTGGAATTCTACAGTGACATGCCCCAAATGGACTACGAGGTCTGTGCGGAAGTCTACTCATAACATCTTAGTATTGCCGAATCTCTTACCAGGGCGAACTTCTAGCGACCAGAGAAGCCTGCAAAGCACTCGCTAAAGTTTAAGGAAGGGTTAAAGTAACTGCCTTCGCTGACAGTTAAGCGCCAGCGGTTAAGCCGGACATTTGCCTTATTTTAGGTTACAGCAATAACAAAGGCAAAGAGGCGATGAATTAGCGAGACAAGGATCAGCTCGGGATATAAATCAGGCACAATCAGTAGTAATTATCCTGAAGAAAATAATGGCTGATATATTCTCTAACTTCGAAGGGAAAGACTTTCCATATGCGCCGTTACCAAGAAAACATGGCCAAAATTTGACAGCAGTTCGAACCAGGTTCACACTTGGTCACACTCGATCTGACGTAGCCAGGCTAACTGCAGTACTGACGGAACACTAGGCAATTGGTGGCAATGTGGCCAGTCTTCGAATTTCACACAACACACACTACAGGAGCTGCAATGACCCGAAAAAAAGAGAGACTCTCTCTCAGTTTCTATGTCACTGCCCTGCTCTTGCCAAAACCACACTAAAATTATTCCAAAAACCTTCCTAGAAAACATAACAGAGATACCCAACTTCTAAATCGGAAAACTTATACAATTTCCCAATCTCACAGTGAGTATGTGGTACCAAAACGGCACGCTAGCGATAACTCAATTTCCTCTGTGAGACCCCTACCTACCAGGACGATTGATACCGAGCAATATTTAGAGCTAAGCCCCGCCTTGCTAATTCATAGTTATCATTCACAGAATGTGTTCCTCAAAAACTAAGTTAAAGAGTGCTCTCAGTTTTCAAATCTTTTTTATATATATTCTTACTAGAAAGTTTTTGCAATGATAAATTCATTTCTAAAACAAATTTTTTACTCTTGAAGCAACCATTGAGAAACTATTTGCAATCTAGTGATGAATCAGATCAAAATTCATTTAATGTGCTCGTAATTACTGTACAATTTATAAAATATTAAGTACAATGCACATAGTCACATAATTTGCATTTGCTTTAAATTGAGTAACTTTAGGAAACGGAAGACTATTCTCATGACCGCTGCACCTGTTAACAATCTGTTGTTGTTATTGCTATTTTCACAATCATCAATGTCAATGACCGTATTATACAAAATGTTTTCTCACACACGCACTCACACACATATACACCCAGCCACTTGCAACAATTTGAAATAAATTCCAAATACAAAAGTATTTGCTGGTCACTCTATTTCTTGCCGCCGTCATGATGGCCAACATCGTTATCATCATCAACTTGTGGCTGTTAACATTCTACATATGTATAAGAATTACAACTATACGGTATAAGCCTTCACAATTTCACTTATGGATGGGCGTGTGTATTTGTACATACTTATGTAAGTTTTTTTTATGTATTTATGTAAGTTGTCACCTTTCACAATCTACTTCGACAAAACAAATCAATGAAAGCAAAATAAGAGCAACAGTCACAATGAGAGGGTAAAATAGAATAGGGAAATAATAAAAGTAGCATAACTCAAGGCGGTCTAGACCGATCATCGTTTGCAGTGTAAATAAGTAAGTAAGTAGCATAGGTAACTCATAACAACGTTTCCCTCTTTCTTTTCATTATCTTCAGTTTATTTGTTTACTTCTTTTAAATTGTCATGGGAAATGTAATTTTCTACTATTGTTTGATATCTTCAACATCATCATTTTATTTTGTTATATACCTATTTCGACTTATGAGTATATTTTATGTAATAGAATAATTATTTTATTTTTTTAAAGAACTTTAATTTTTTAAGTGAACTGTAAAAAAAATATTTATACAGAAGTACGAGGGGATATCAATAAGTACCCGTGTCTGAAGACAGGTGGCGTTGCTGAGGGAAGTTGGCATTATTGTCGTGTACTGTCATCTGTCACACGACACCACACTAAATTTCAAACTGATTCATTAGGTTCGTTTTTATTTCGTGTTTCGCGATAAAATGGAAAAAGAACAATATCGATCCGTATTTCGCATTTTATTTTTGGATGGAAAAACATGCGAAGAAATAAAAGCGAAGTTGGATGCTGTCTATGAAAGGTGTCGGCCTGATGGGTGCCGCGATTGCTTACGGTGTACAACAAGCGGATACGGAATTGTCGCGGCCAAATTGCATGAATTGAACTATGAATTGCTGCCGCACCCACCTTACTCGCCCCACTTGGCTCCCTGCGACTTCTTTCTGTTCCCCAACATGAAAACTTTGCTCGGGGGAAAAAAAACAGAAGCGTTTTTTTAAGAGTTTGATAAATCGTATTTGTTGGAGGGGTTAAAGAAATGGCAGAAACGTTGGGAAAAGTGTATTGTACTACACGAAGATTACGTTGGTAAATAGAGAAAAAAAATTTGTGAAAAACTTGCCTCTTCATTCCTAACACGGGTGCTTATTGATCTACCCTCGTATGTAGAAGAAGACTAAATATGTGGAGCCACCGCCTTATGATTCCGCTTTTCTTACGTTTTAGGTTTATTTCATATTCCTTTTCCAACAATACATTATTTTTAGAAAAACAGAAAAAGCTTTTCCTGGACATTTAAATAGGACCAGTTAAAAACTTGTATCACAATTCCGGTTTGTTGTTTGTTATTTTAATTCGTTTAGGATTAGGACGTGGTTTCCCTCTTGCTTTAAAGCTGGACTGCATCTCAGTTGTATTGATTCATTTTTCTTGACTAACAGCCGCTTTCAGGACGCTCCACAAGTGACGCAATGCAGTACTTGCTGCTCACTCCAGTAGGTCTATGCTATTTTCTTCAAAGGAATTGTTTTCTAATACTAGCTTCTGAGCCATCAAATAAAACAAAAACAAAAAAGAATACAAACTTCTTCTCTGCTTCTAGACGAGACGACATTGTCTTAAAACAAATGTCGTTGTCGCTGTGGCTGTCATATTTTGTCTTATAAAAAAAAATATACGTCACATTTATCTTCTACAAGAAATTACATTTTTTGATGGAAAATAATGCGCTGCACTCAAATATAGAATAAATAATTTATGGTAATAGCTGATTGTGCTTTTGTTTTTGTAACAGTAACCCTGTGTAATGCTAAAAGTCTTTTAAAATTAGAAACAATCTTAACAAAAAAAAATGTGTGCATCAGTGGGATGCTCTACAGAATTTTACTTCTTCAGAAGGTTTGCGTTTTGGGTTTTCAGGTTGTAAGAAACAGGGTCTATCGCAGACATTACAGGCGTAGCCGAAGGAATTTTTAAAGAAACTTGTTTTGAAATTGTTTATGTGCTGATTTATGCAAACGATTAGCCTTGTATAATTCATTTTTATGATTCCCTGATCCCAGATGTGCTCCATCTGGATTAACTTCGTTTTGATCGTTTGCATTGAAAAAAACGCTCAATTACATAAAAATATTCATACTCAAAGACTGAAAAATCATCAACTCCATCAAAATATCGCAACGTAAGCATTCGAATTTATTTGCTACGTCATTGTAATTATACTCTTAGCATAATCATTATTATCATGATTTTAATAATCATCATCATCATCATCAAAATTTTCAGGTTGTATGATATCAACAGGTGGAAAATTTTCCACTTGCCAGTCTGAGAACTCCCGAATGTTATGAGGTTAACTAGAAACTTACCAAATCTCGTCTATGTTTTATTGTGCTGATTCGAATTATTTTATTTCCACGAAGGAAACATTTTAAGGCAGATTTTCAAGTAAATTTTCTGCCCTTCTCTTTCCCTGAGCAGCTGGCAATTCGGTCCCCTCAATAACTGCCTGGTGATGTATAGTCTGAGGACCTTCGTCGGACTCAATGACATGAGTGTTGATGTAATTATTGCCCCTAATGACCTCATTTGCCATTCATGCTGTCCCTTCGCATTAGTCGTCGCGAATTGTTTTTCAATGAAATTCGAATTCTGTTGTGTCTCAAGTTGCTTGCGAAGTCTACACTCTCGCGATCCCTCGGTGCTGGTTTGTGGTTTTTTTTTCCACGATAGCAGAGTCTGAATTTTGTTGGACCTCAATTTTTCGACGAAGTCTACATTCTCACTGTCTCTCCACACAATTTTTGCTGGACATTTTATCGTAACACAATCGTCATTTGTTTGTGCCTTGCGTTTGTTTCTTCTGTTATTCTTTCAGCTCTAGACATTTCTGAAGATTTTTGTTTGAAATGTCAAATTTTACTATCAATCGAGTATGATTCATACTCTGCGCCCTCTATCAATCGAGTATGAATCGTACGCGAATCAGAGGAACCCTCTATCGATTCATAGAGGGCGCATAGTGGATGAATATTATAAATACTGCCATTATTTATGTTTATGGATCCTCATTTGATAGATAGCGCTCCCCTTCATTTCCGTGACAATTTCCGCTTTGCCACGATCATGTTTTACCCCCTCGAATATACATATAAAAACGTTAAATTCAAAAATAAGTTACTCGAAGTCAAAAGACAATATCTTAATACTATTTTTTAGAGCTTCCACGCGATACGTGACTTTTTTGACGTGTCTTAAGACAATGTCGTCTCATCTACAAACACCTTAGGTATTTCAGCATACAGGGGAGCATACGCGGTTTAATGTTTCCTCCACCGTGTTGACAACAGTTGAAACAGTTGACAACAATTGAAGTATATTTTGGATCAAGTTGCATGAGTGCAGGTTGACAAACATAACGTTTGGCACCTGAACCTCTCCTGCCGATCTTGGATTCATTACTCCATTGCATAATTTTCCATTGATTTGATGTCTAGTTGACATGTTATGCTACTCTCTCGAATTGCGCTTTTCGATATTGGGGAAAGTCTCCAACTCGGCCGAACTTTGCTTTCGAAATTTTTAAACTTAAATGCTGAAAAATATTTTCACTGTTTGAAAAGATATTATACAAATACTAATTTTTTTATATTGATACATTTTGTCATTGTGACTCTACCGCCACAAAACGTTTTTCGATTCCGAACACTCTTCGTGAGCTGGATATTTTGAGAAAATGTAATGCAAGGTTTAATTTTCTGGAATATCTTAATATTTGGGATGCCAATCAATAGGCCTCGCTAAGACTTATTCAATGAGCACTCATTTAACAAAATCAGATGAAAAGTATGTCTGATGTTTAAAGAACGATCGTGGTGAAAAAATATGTACTTGGTTTTATTATAAGTTATATGTAACCGTTTTTGAAAATCCAATGATGTAGTTACTGCTTATACATAATATTTTTGTATGCTCTTTCTTTTGAAACTTTGAAATCAACTTGCAATGGGGTAAAACCAACAACAAAACAATAACATATTCTCTACAAAAATTTGTTCCCCGGAATAGAATAATTATTTTAGAACAACCAGTTCACGAGGTGTATTCTCAATCGAAAACGGTTTGTGGTGCCCACTTTCATCTTCCTATACCAAAGATATTACCATAAAATTAACAAAACATTATGTAATAACTAAATAAATTTCTCAATTGCATAAATTAACACTTCTACCAAAATACATAACTATGGACTACTTAACATGGTAAAACAAAACTTTCTTTTCAAATGCAAAATATGACGCTAATTTGGCTAACAAAAGCTGATTAACATTAAGACAGAAAGAGGGGGAAAACAAAACACTTTTGTTTTTCATTGTAGCTTATTTTGCATAAATATGACTAAGATATTAAGCAAAATTACCCTTTTAATGTCACCTGTCTTCATTGACCAACATATTCGCACAAAATCACATATATGAATCGTCATCGTATTGTTTTTCGTATTTGTTGCTGCCTCTGTTGCTGCTGTTAACCTGAATTTCAGTACATATACTTGCATATAGTATTTATTTAATCGCATTTTGAATACGCAAAATATTCAGATATTCAAAAATTCCAATTTAATACATTTCCACAAACATTGAGCGGACAAAAAACTTTCTCCCCGCTTAAGTTACTCACTCACTTAGAGCCGTGCCCGAAATGAAATTCTTGCACAATGTGTTTATTGAAAATATTCATTATTAATAATTAAGTGGATTCACACTCTTGCTCTTCATCAAGCATGGGCATGCTTGGAAATGATGGATGATCTTGTGATAAAAAATTATTTAATAAAATTCTCCTTTCGTGATATGCAAATAATAGCTTGCATGCATTATTGAAGATTGTTGGTGTTACTTGCCGGTATAGACTGTGATAGGCCAGTGACTCATGATTTTAATTCCTGAATTAAGCTAAATATTCGATCAAATAAAAGTAAGCTGCTCAAAAGTTAAATATTTTTATAATTATACGCACATTTTTGGGTGAGACTAGGTCAGAATGAAAGTTACGTACAATTATGAGTGAGTTTCTTAGTTTTATTTGATACAGTTCACACAAAAACTTCTTTGTTCATAGTTTTATCAAAGAATTGCTTTGGTTTTTTATTTCAATTATTTATTTTTTGCTTTTAGATGGGTACAATACGGCATCTGCAACCTCCAACATTTCCACCACCTTCAACGGCTTCGACATCATCATCCTCAACATCCCCAACATTAGTATCAAGAACATCAGCAACAGCATCATCAACAACGTCAGCGACAGCGTCTTCAACTAAGGCTTTGAACTTGTCGAAATGTTACTCAGTCAACTCAAAGAAAAAGAACTCAAACACTTCCACAGCAGCGGAAGCAGTAACAGCAACAAAAAAACGCTGCTACTCAAATATGTCACCGTCGAACTCATCGCATTATGAATGCCAACAACACCGCCTGCGCACAATGCTGAGCATTTCATTTATAGTATTAATAAATTTAATGCACACAGCATTAGCGAATCCAGTATTTGTTGATAATCCCATTTTAGCACAATGTAAGTAGTAAATACTCGTAGTATTTCAATGTACACTCTCGCACTCTCGCAAATTGAGGTTAATAAACTTTAGTGTTAAGCTAAGGAATTTATTTATTTATTTATTTGTTTTACTAACAACATTCGAAAGCTATCAAAATTGTGTCGTCTACTTACTGGATTAGTTAGGGGAAAAATAAAAAAAAAAAAGAAACTAGTTTAGCCTAAGTTAAGTAAATCTAAAAAGCCAATGAACCAAAGCTGCCACGATACGATAATTTAAAGATAGTTAAAAAAAACCTGTTCCATAAATTTATTTGCCCAAAGAAGCTTTTAAATTCTGTTTTCTCAAAGTCTTGTTTATTCTAATTCGGAAGTTAATGCGCCTAATTTCTTTTATGATGTGTCCATATCTCTAATATCCACAATTTCAGTTTGCAACTCATGGCGGGCGGCATCATTCCAATACTGATAATTATGAGATTTTGCTCAAAATTTAATTAAATAAATTGTTGGATATTTAAGAACTTCATTTTACAAAAGCAATTCAATGAAAATATTTCAAATGGACTCAATTTTGAAAAGTTTATTATAAAAGGTATCCGCAGTTTTTCCTTACAAGATTATATTCGTACCCACAAATCTGGCAACAGTAGTCCGATTATGTCAAACGAACACTGTTTGAAAAGAACCAACTTGCGATATTCCTAGACTGTTATGGCATATATCTAACCAAAAACGTACTAAAGCACTCGTAAACCTAGACCAAATCCACATAAGCAGGGTATTCTCAATACTCACCGGGTACTGTCTCATTAGCAATTACTTATTCGCGCAAACTAGACTTTCCCTACAATGGCTACTGCAGCAGCTGTAGATATAAGGAGGAGGAAGAGGAAATAATTTCCCACCTTCAATATACCTGCCCTGCTCTAGCAGCACGAAGACACAAAACTCTGGGTGCACCTTTATATGCAAGACTCACAGAACTGGCAGCTTCTGAAATCTGAAACATACTTTGCTTCATCAAAAGCACAAAATGGTTAGTTAAGAGCGATTAAAAGTAAGTAGGGTATCACAATGGACCAAGTAGTCTCCGTGTGTTATTCACAAACAACTCCAGCAACCTAATATAAAACAAAAATAAAAGAGAGTTACACTCTACAACAAAATGGTGTTTTAAAATAGTAAATGACTTGTGGCTCGGTTTTTCTGGAGTATTTTTGGAAACTAATCATTTTATGTATATGAGGGGCCCCTACATGTACAAATATAAAACGCACAACATGAGTGGATGCGAAAAAGCTCGGCCTAGGCCCTCCATGGGCTGTGGTGCCACTAAAAGTAAAGTAAAGTAAGAGGGCCCCTACAGACCTCATATAAAATAAAAATGTTTAGTGGAGTAGGATCAAGTTGTATGAAATAAGTTAATCGGTTATGCGAAAAGTTGTTTCTCATGAAATTCTCGCTTTAGTGAAGCAAACGGAAAGTAATTTCGTCATATTTCATATTTTCATATTTTTTTTATTTTGAAGAAGAATTTCCCCATAGCTAGTATTTACCTATGCCGAATTTCTATACTGTAGCGATGTCTTCAAAAGTCTTATGTTTTCCCTATGGGAACATTTAAATAAATGAGATGTATTTACATGTTGTTTTTTGTTGCTTATCTTTATGACACATATGGTATCGGTACACGTACGCACGCATTCATTCACTTATGCCCACAAATAAACACATGTATCAGCTCATACCTCACATAATAAAAGTGACAACCTGTATGTCATATGCAATCTAAAATCTTGTATCTAACCAAGAATCACTTTACTTTCTCTCACGTAGTAATTTTCAAACATTAATCTAGAAAAAATTAAATAAGCAGCAAATTATATGGAAGCGAGATAAGATTGTTGTCAGTTGTCTTGAGAAAAAGTTTCATTTAAGTAGTTTGTCTGTTTGTTATGTTCACCCAAAAAGTATGTTGGTACATGTTGACGATGGGGATGCGGGTGCTGCAACTGTTGTTTTTATAATGAGACAAGTGAATAGAGAATGTTCATTTGTTAAATGTACAAACATAAGTAGTTATGCTGGCTGTAACAGAAAAAAGATAATTAAAATTTTACTATATGTCAACTTAAATTTTAACACATCACAAGTCAAAATAATAGTAGAGAAAACTCATGATCACATCTTGGATATTGTGCAAAAATTTTTGTAAAAATATTACTAATTATGAAACAAAAGATTTAAGAAACGAACTTCCGGTAGAGAATGTAAACCGAGCGTGTGTATTTAAGAATGCAACAACAAAAAGTTTTAGTCTGAGAAATGAAAGTGAAATACAATATTTTGATTTGCAATCATTTTGATTACCTGCCTTGCAAACAAAAGACTTAAAAAACTAACAAACCTTAGTAACATTACATTTCAAAAGAAATCTGAATTTCCTTAAACCAAACTAATTAAATCAGGTCAAAGCTATAAAAACACAAATTTACACTCTACACTCTTTTACCACTTCCTTTTGGATGCCTGCTATTCTGCTGTTGCTTGCAGTTGTTGTTTCGCTGCCTTTCTATGTTGCTGACAGCGTCAGTAACTTTTTTCTACATCTCTCTATAAAGCACTTAAAGCTGCCAATTTGTCTAAAAACAAATAAAGAAGGCTCATTCATTAAATTCACTCAGAAAATAAGAAAGAAAGAAGAAAAATACACAAAACCATTTAAGGCAAATAAAAGCAACAACCAACCAATATCAATGAAAAAATACCAAAGTAAGAGAAGCAACAAAACTTTCTTATTAACAGGGCAAAAGCAATTGAGGTCAACAGCAAAGAATGTTGCTATAAAATGGAAAACAACAACAACAGCGATTATAACAACAGGCAGCCAGCAGCAACAGCTGAGAAATTTATATCTGCAGAGGGAATTCGGTAGAAATGTTTTTGATTTTAATGGCTGGACCAAACAAAAGGTTTAAGTTAATAAAAGGCAGCAACAACAACAGTAATAAAGTTAATATAAAAAAAATGGTAATTAAGCAAGTGAAAGGGAAATACGTTAAAGAAATTTTTAGGCTGCTGCTGTTCCTAGCTAAAAGCAAATGTTAATATAAAAATTGCATTTAACTTCAATTCAGTAAATCGATAATATGTTGGCAATATTTTCCCAGTATATAAAAATATACTGGTGCCTTAACTAAACTTGGCACAGCGACCTACTTTCATCTCACCCACTAATAAAAAATAAAGACTCTCAAATTAGAACTATTCAGAGTCTAAAATGAGAAAAAAAAGAACATTGGTACAACCACTTTGCATACTAATTCGAAGAAATGAAGGAAAAGTAGGAAAAGAACTAGAATGAGAAAAAGAAGTAGAAGAAAAAGAGGAATTCTACTGGTGAGCCATGTACGCAGTTGTTCGTTGTTGATGTTGTGGTTTTTGTTGTTACTGTATTGCTATTAGCTTAACTGCAAACGACATTCTCAAGTGTTGACCTAAAAAAGCAGCAAACCAAAATCCACATACATACAAACCATTTTATGTATGTATGTATATCAAAAATGCAAGCAAATAACGATAGTTGTTCACTCGATCTGCCCGCTGCTCTCTCTCTCTCTCTCTCTCTCTCTCTCTCTCTCTCTCTCTTTCTCTCTCTCTCTCTGTCTCTCTTTTCATACTATTGCTCTGACTTACGTTACTTACTACGTTATTTTCAATACAATAGTCAATAGTTAGCTATTACAATCTTCTGCCATCGGCTGCTAGCAGCGCTGCTGACGACAACTGCAAAACGTGACAAACGTTAGCCTTATTGTTGTTGTGGTTGTTATTATGGTATTTTAGCTACATTATTTTACCGCCTCCCATCTTAAAAAGACTTTTATTTGCCAAATGAAATTGTGTTTTGCTCACATTTTTACTCAACTTTTTCAATTTTGCTATTGATTTATTTCTCTTGTTACTTTTTTGAGGAACATTGTCGATGTCACTGTCATTTTGATTGTATTTTTCGATATTATGTACATATGTATTATGTAAAAATTCCTTGACTGACTCTTTCAGCAATGTCTTGTGGTTGAATTCCTATTATTCTGCTAATTGTTCGATTGTATTTTAATTTTTAGCTATTTACTTACATAAGTGTTTTATGAGATTTTAATTTAGCTAGTTTGATTCTGCTTAATATATAATTGAATTGTTCTTCAATCATGACAATTTTATATGAAAGTTATAAAGCTATTTTCTTTAACTTTATACATAACAAGAAGCTTCAGCATATGACTAATAAAAATATTGACTAAAATTTAATATATGCGTATGGTTGGCTTCATATGCTTTTAGCCTCTATTTAGGTCAAGATTTTTCATATTCCATTATTTGATTACATAATTTGCATTAAGAACTCCTTAGGTAATAAAAAATAATGAAATTCAGCTAGCTGAAGAGCAGATTCATTTATAGAAATAGGTTAATCCAAGCTTCGACGTGAACAACAATAGAAAAATGTAAATTTTACTAGAATCTATTAGAGTTCATCACTCGAAAACAATAAGAGACTTTTTGCACTTCAATGAACGGTAATTTTAAAGTAGGCACACACGCACAAATACCCACAACCACGAGTAAAAACCGACACAATTTTTAAAATTTATGACAGCCATACACTCATATAAATTATAGTAATTAAATACAAACATAAACACGCACATATCCAGACCGAGGTAGTTAGTGCCGATATGAGAAAGCAATGAAAATACGAAGAAATAAATAAAGTAAACAAACCCAGTCCAACGAAAAAGACAACGACGACGAACCTGGACATATTTCAGAATTTTGCGATCACTTACATTCAAATGAAATTTGGAGAAAATTTAACGTAGGACAATGAACCTTAACTGTCAAAGGGACCCTGTATGTGTGTAATTTGCATGTGCGTGTGTGATTTGTAATACAATGTGTATTAATTTACACCAAGTTATGTCATTCTATTAAAAAATGCAACAGAGAAGAATCTTTCATACATTAAGAAACTTGCAGGAAGTAGAAATTACTGCTGACTTAAAAAAAAGATTGATTGCCGTATCCAGTATAATGGTAGTCAGGCTACTGACTAAGAATTGCATTAATTGTTGTTACTCAGCTTGGAACTTTTTACATAACATCTCATACATAGTATAGCTTAGGTCAAAAAGCCGTGTGAACGTCAGCTCCACAGTTTGTGTCGGAGACCTGTACATCCACTGCGAATGCCTTCGTTTGTGAGTTGTCGGAACAGTCTGCTTAATTACATAGTAAGCGCTGTCCTTGTTAAACCATTTAGTTTTCCATATAAATGCAACCGATATCTCTACTTTCGTTACATATGTAAGACCTGTGAAGAATCCTGACCCCACACACCAGAGCTTTTTCATTTGCATCCTTGAAAATTAACATGAAAAGTGAAATAACGATTCCTTCTTTTCCTCGTCCTGACAACGTTTATATAAACTGTTTGTGGAAATCTGCCAGTAGTAGAGCATTGAAGCATAGCCTCCTGTAAGTACCTGTACTGTACACTTGCTAAGCTCTAAGAAAAACATAGACTCTGTCTCTGCGGTAAAATAATCATCAATTCCCCTTAATTATTCGCGCATTGAAGGTTACACCATTGTGTCGGCTTTGCTTATGTCCCTATCAAAGTTTTCATAGGTAATTCATCCCTTAACTCATTCTCTTCGTTATAATGATATCCGAAAAACCAACATAGGCTTGCTGTTCACAAAAACAGTTACATTCGATGACCGAATGGTGGTATTTTGTATACATTTTGCTGCTTTTCAATTGGGAAGATCTTCATTTGAAGGACATCAGGCAGACGCCCTTCAAGGTTTCTGAGTAGAGGATCACTCCGGTTCCACCATCCGCAACCTCATACATGCAAATTGATATTTGCATGCACTATTTAATGTAGATTTTATTATTTTATATTATTTTAACTCACTAAATTACTAAATTTGGTTTTTCATGAGACTCTACACTAACTTTTCTGTATTAATTGCATGCTAGTTTTTATTTCTGTAATTAATTTTGCTTAACTGTTTACAGTAAACGAAAAATAAAAAAGAGGAGAAAACTCATATCCATACTATACTATATTATACACAGGTGCATATGTCGTAGCTTGTACCCAGTAGCAGGAAGTATACTCCATGGGAAAACGAAATGCAATTCCATTTTTTTGTAAAAATTTAAATAAATTTTACCTGCGGCACAAAAATGTAGGTCCCTTCCATTTGAGTAGAAATAAAAGTCAAACAACATGAATAGATGAAGGTCGAAAAGCTCGGAAACCTTACAGTGACCATGTTTAGAAGCGATTATCTAAATGCGGGTATACTATGCTAGTTCGAACGTGGCTAGGTTAACCCATCGCTAACCGCAATTGTTGCACCATTAAAAAGCACAACAAATTAAAAAGCGGATTTTTTTCTAATAATAATTCATCTGGATAAGCAAGAATAGTGCATCTGCACTTCGTTTGCAATCAGGTTCTATAATAATATGTAGTTCGATACGTCAGAACTTGATTTTAATATTTTATATACAAAATTATATAATTTTATTTACCAACTCTGAATATGAGCAACAAAATAACTTCATTGCTAATTTTGCGAAAATCCTTGTTTAGATAGAAGTTATCATTGATAATGATCTAACTTGTAATCAAAACTTTATCAACTGGGTAAAAATTTCTTCTGCGTAAGCCTAACTTAAAATAAATCTTTAATGCAAAGTATTCTCATTCAACTACTTACTTCTGTACGTAAAATTTTTTTTTTTAATCCTAACTCTCTCTGTGCTCCCCCCATTTTAAGCTTTGGCCAATAGCAATGGGGCAGTGAATGCAGCGGGCACAACGGATAGTGTGTTGACTTCATGCAGTGAGTATTGTTGTTTTTCAAATTGCCGCATTCCGTTCTATGGCCGCATTTCACCGCATGCGGTCAACGCAAATACTCAGTGGCAAACGATATGAAATGCTGCGCTTTAAGTTTTTTAATACCGAAAGCGAGAAAATCGATTTGAATTAAAAAAACATTTTTCCTTCTGCTTACTTGTATTTATTATTAAAGCCAGTAGTGGAAATTGATACAGGCTATGCATGCTGCATTATGCACAGTTTTCTGTTTTAATCATTTTCTTTTTTTACTTCTATTTCGGATCAGTTTTATTTTTATTCGATCTTCATTGTACGTATTTTGCATATTTGGTTCTCACAATCTTATATTCAATTTGTTCTAGACATGCTATGGTAACTAGTTCTTCTTCGATTTCAACTTTAATAGTATTTATAAGTATTTATTAAAAAAAAAGTGGTCGCTGTGGCGTAGTGGTAGTGCGTTGAACAGAGTGGCCGGGGTTCGAATCTCGGCACAGGCAAAATCAAAAAGTAGAAAAAATAATTTTTCTACACGGCACCACCTCTTGGCAGGCAATGGCAAACCTACAAGAGTAAAAATGCTATGAAAAGCTTTTCACTTCGCCGTTCGGATTCGGCATTAAACTGTAGGTCCCTTCCATTCATGTATAAATATAACACGCATAACATGAGTGGATGCGAAAAGCTCGGCCTAGGCCCACCATGGGCTGTTGTGCCAATAAAAGTAAAGTAAAGTAATTAAAAAAAAAGTGCAGTAGATTATGAACTTTTTCAATTCTTAAAAGAAAACTTGAGGTAAAGTTATTGTACTCCCTTCACGAAATACAGATATCATTTCCCATTCCAATTTCACGTTATAAGTATGAGTTCGTAGCTCCACATTCATATTGTTAGTACATACTTATAGAACCAAGTTTGTTACTTAATTCTTTTGTTTTGCATCACAACCAAATTCGATAATAAACAATATGAATGAATGCTGATGGTATATGAAAGTTACATCATACGACATCACATCATTTATGCGCTCATTTTCAATAATCAACATAAGTTTCTCATTGAGACACACACACACATAATAACAATCTTGTGGACAACAGTTGCTACAAAACTTTTCAACCTTTTTCGTTGTCAACATATAATTTTATTTATGTATATGTTATGTGTCTCTTCACTATTACATACTTACATTACATTGTTTGCTCTGCTAATAATTTGTTATGTGAAGTGTAAAAGAAAAATTAATCGGAGTACTTCAATATACACATTCACTCACAAACAAACACTTGTGCATACATATAACAATAATAATAATAATAATAATGATGACACAAGACATATTTATGAAGTATTGTAGAAAAAGCTAAATGTATAAGCACGAATCAAATCGGCTAGCATGCTAGACAAATTGCTGTTGTTTGCTTTATTTTTGCTGCTATTTCATTTTCACTTATGCCAACTGTTAGACTAACGGTTTTGTAGATTCTTAAATTAGCGTTGAAATTAAAGGCGTCAATATGAGAAGAAGCGGAAATGAAAAAGAAATGGTAAATATGTGCAAATCACAATAAAGCAGTTATACTGATAGTTGTGGGTACAGCAATCCCTGGCTAATGAATTCCAAACGCTTTCTACAAAGCATGCAAACTTTAAGGTTTCTTTAGAAGAGAATCTTCTTTTATGTATAACCGATTATGTTACTCCATCAGCATCATCGAGAATAAATCGGTGTGAAAACAAAGGTTCATATACAATTTATACAAAGTTCTATTAATTTTTTTCCTTTTCATCCTTATAATTTTAATAACCAGAGTTCGGGAAATAAAAAACATATGCTGTACAATCGGCGTGACGATTGATTTAAGTTTGAGTGTAGTCCAAGTACATAAACATTGACAACTGTTTTTTGGATCTACAAATAGCACATAAACTAATTGCAGTAACCAATTTGTTTTACTTTTCAACAACTTCTAAATACTAAATACTTCTTCTAAATAAACTGGTTGCAGAAGTCACTTATGCTCACAATGATTTTTGAAGAATAAGTAAATTAAATATTTATATTTATATTGATTTGTACAAAGGGCTTTTGTGTTATTAGTTAAAAACAAGAGGATGATACGAGTATGCGTTATGTATGGTACTTAGTTGGATCCTTGGATTCGTACATTGCGATTACGGTACGAGCGCATGCCATTTCATATGTATCGATTTAATCTGTACCCAGTATCTCTCCGTGAAATCTCCTCACCTATAAAATTAGTTACTAGCAATGTTTGAATTTGGAAAATTAAATATTTATAGTCCGCTGTGGCATAGACTCATGCAATATGCCCGATCACACTGAAAATTATAAATTTTTTTTACACGACTTCACAACTTAGCAGGCAATAGCAAAGCTTCCTAAGAAACGAATTTTGTAGGATCTTTCCATTTGTATACAAATATAACTGAGATAGCCCGGCCTAGGCTCGGAGTGCCTAAAGAGGGCACGTTAAAGAGAGAGTAAAGATTGTACGATTTTGTGTTTTTAGCTTTCTTGATCTTACGACACATTATATGTATACTACATACATAGTTTATTTTCTTTTACATATTCCACAATCTGTTTAGCTATTATAGTTTCTGTAGCATTTCTGCAAGTCTCTTGATACCAAATAAACAAAATATTCCATAATAACTATTGAATAATGATTTCTCTTTTTTGTTTTGCTTTTAGTTCAATCTGGCAGAAATATTCGACACTTGCCGTGTATTGTACGAAAATCAGGTAATTCCGGAGTATGCATGTTTGCCATTGATTGCATCAAACAGAATGGAACGCATTTGGGCACATGTATCGACCGCTTTTACTTTGGCTCTTGCTGCCAATTGAAGGTAAGTAAAACGAATTCGTCATGATTGAATTTGACTTTATTTTATCCGCTATACAGGAGGACACCCCTGCCTATGCTTCGGAGATCAACGACAATAGCATTGATCAAAATACGATATCGCATTTCGCACATGAATCCACCACTTTACCAACAAGTGCACTCTTTAAACTCACCACCGAGAGTCAAAGCCATTTGCATAGCAGTAGCATTATTAGTGAAACAGTTAAAAATGTCACGCAAGGCTATTTGAACAACAATAGTGTCAGCAACAATAACAAAAGCACAACTGCACCACTTGTCACGAACAGTAAGCAGCCAACGAAAAACAGTTCCCCAAAACGTCCGCCTGCACACACCACCCACAAGACATCACAATTTGTGGTGAGAACAACTGCAAAGCCCACCGTAGCACCAACAACAATTAAGCCACCACGAAGAAAAACTACAGCAGCCAGACCAATACTCACCACAGATAAAACACAGAAAGTCCCACAATATGAGCAACGAATTGAAACTACGCAACCACCGACGAAATTTTTTACTTTCCAAATGGTCGAAACTACTACGCCTACAGCGACGGAAGCCAATAATAAAATCAACGATGAAATGCCAACAACACATAGACTCCCCATCATAACCACACCTCGCTCGAAACCAAAACCGCCACCGAGCAATAGCATTGCGCCGGAAGGCACAACTTCCATACCCCATACCTCACCACCTGTGAGAAGCACAAATAGGCCACAGCCACAAGTAACACGCAGGCCAGTGACGACGGTGAATAAGAAGCCAACGCTAACAAAACGTCCTACAACTAAACCTAGCAAGAGGCCCGAGTTCGTAACAACAACAACAATCGTAGATACAGTGCGTCCAGATGTTGCAAATGCCACCAGCCCACAAACTCTAATTCGCAAACCACCAGCAGCCGTAACCACCACTAATGATGAAATTATTACAACAACAGTAACTGAGAAAAAGCCCGCACCAACAAAAGCAAACACGCATACCACGCATGCCACACATGCTCCGCGCCCAAAGCCGAGACCTACTGCAGAAATTGTCAAAGTAACTAAACCAACGTTGGTACAACAGCCTACTGCAGCACCTGCTACCACCACAACCACTACCACCACAACCACTGTTTCTCCTTCAGCAACTAAAACAACAAAACAACCCACTACACAAACGCAAAGTACCAGCCCTAACTATACAACAACTCCCAAACAGAAACCAACCACAACGCAAACAACATCAACTACTTCAACTTCCACTCACAAGACATCAACTGCAACCGCTACTAAGACCCCAACTGAAGCACCTTCCATTATCAGCACTATAGCCACCACGGTTAGCAGTACCAAACTCAAGCCTACCACACTCACCACCGAAGCACCAAAATTACCAGAAATGCCATTGTCGTCCTCCATAGCAGCGATAATGACCACTTTGAAGCCAGGCTTGATTACATGGACAAATGTGGACAGTGAGCCAACAATCATGAATGCCACCGACCCTACGGATACTACCGATGAGAAATGGCAGGCACATCCACCACCGCCAGTTTCCGATTGGGTACCAGTGCCCACAATTGAACCTGAAACTGGAAATAAAACTGCTTCCGATGCAATTGGTAAATTCCCTTGAAAATTTTGTTTTCCATTAATTATTACACGCACACTGTAAATCTCTTGCAGGACTCACCACCACGGATAAACCCATGCTTGTCACCAGCACAATTATTTCGGTGGCAACAAGTGTAAGTGAAATAATGCATAACGTGAGCGCTCTAATACCAAAACCAGAGAGACCAATTCTAATGACAAGCACAATGGCAGCAAGACCTCTGCCAACCAAACCGAAACCAATTATAACGTCGACCAGTAGCACAACAACAACGGCGACAAGTACAACTGATATGCCCACAGTTGAATTAGAATTTTCAACAAATAGCATCGAATTGAATACGGAAAACATAATGGGCACAGGCTCAGATTCGTCTACCATAGATTACTCAACAGAAGACTTTAATGACACGGTATCTTCGGCATCATCAACAGCGGCTCCAGTGAATACGCTGGAAGGAGTGGATTATAGACAAGGTACGTGACAAATAGCACTGAAAGTGATAGGAATACTTAGGGTACATGGAAATAATGCAGATAAAGATAAAGGGCAGAAGCTTTGAAATATAATATACTTATAAAAATAGATTTCTGGATGGATTCCAAATATATATATTGTTGATTTGATGTTCACAGTACCTTTGATTTAAATCGGGGAACGTGAATGCGAACCTCTTTTTGAACAGGGCAAATATATGTAGTTCGTTAAGCCAAGCTAGTTCCCAGGTCTTAAGCTTGACCTCAGTGCAATATATACCCTTGACATGGGCCAGACGCTTTTAAACGTAATTGGCCCTGTAAGGTAAGGTATTCTTTTATTTTTTAGCGTTTACCTATGTTACGTATGTGAAATTTTTGGTGCAATGTGGAAGATGGATCATTTCAGAAGAATTATATCAGCAGATATCGTGGAAAAAAATAGTATTCTTTGGTCATCCAGTATCGTTCATCTAATTGATCTAACTAACAACCAAAAAAGAAACCGAAAGTTTAGATACTATGCCCCACTATAGATGATACGTTGGGCCAAGTTACAAGTTACATAAATTTGTTGGAAATCAAGGTCACTTAACATTAAAAAGCTCCAAAAATCATTTACCTTCAATTGACTATGATTTAAAAAATTAACTTTTGGTAGTAAAAAAAAAATTTGGAGAAGTACAAAAAATGTATCCATACAGTTTTATAGACGTTTCTTCTCAAAAAAGGTATAACTTGTTCCTCATACCCAGTCTATTATTATACAACTAGCAGAGCAATGTTCACATGAGTACATGCCATGACAAACAACAAACAACCAATGCTGCCGGATGCTGCTGATACAAACAATTCGTTTCGTACTTCTTTCCCTTTTTCTTTGTGGTATTCCACTTGGGAGTCTTTTCAGTGCAAAGAATGCACGCAAAAAACGTGAATGTAATGCCAAAGTATAAAAGAAGTGCATACAGCAATAATAAAAGAAGTATGCGTTTTATATGACCTTCATAAAGACTTTCAGGTATGCTAGAGCAGAAGATTGAAAAAAATATGCTAGCAATTTCTGTGCAAGTAAGTAAATATACCATAAGTAGAATTACAAGTATCACAAAATAACACAAATGTAAATCAAATGTCATCTTATTTATCATTATCGACTTTTGAGATTCATTTTCATTTTGATCTTGGTAACCAACGAATGGTAAACACTCGCACAACCATTGGCTTGACATATTTTTTTAGCTGTCATCATTAAGAATTTTAACACGTTTAATACGAGAGTGAGATGCTGCATTAAGTCAAATTTATATTTTACGCGATGATCTGCTCAGATGAAATGATGACAACAACATCCGTTTCGCCTACTTAAGACTTTGACTCTTAAAGGTTGAAATGCTTTTTTCGTATTTTTGTGTTCTATTCGGAGGTGGTCTCAAGTCTATATACATAAACAGGATTTCAGAAATGGACGTAGCACGTTGAACTAAGATTTTTTACTAGAACGTTGGTTAAAAATGCCATGCTACAGGAAAAATGTTGGTACGGTTGAAAAAGTATAAGTATAACCTGAATTTTCATTGTAGTAACCATTCCATGAACTATTTGCCATATGATACTAAAATTTTATACGAAGTTATTATTTTTCAATACCTTTCTGTACAAACCTAGTGCTTTTTTTGGGACATCAATTCAATTTCAATTTATTCAACAAAAATAGAACCAAAGCATCTTACAGAACAGGATGTTATTTCACAATGTCATACGACTGGAAAAATATACATAAGTTAGTTTTAAAAAAGGGGTGTGGCACATCTCATATAGTCTGAAATTCGATTAAGAGATATCACAGAAACCATTTGTGTAATTCGTATGGCGCTATGTGTGAAATATGGATTGGCTTTGGAAAAGTGAGAGTGGTACCTCCATAGAATCCGAATGCTTTTTAAGGTACATTTGTATTTTTATCTCTAGTGCAAGGACGTTACTTGACAATGCCATACTGCAAGAGATATGTGTGTGTGTTTGCGCGCCACAGCACAAAATAATAAGTATACTTTTAGGGTAAGCTTTTGAAGGGAAACTTCAAATTAGCAATAATCAATTCTGCACTGGGATGGTTGATCAAGATGAATTTTTTTAGGAAAATGCTAATTCTACTCTTCCTACTACTATTTTCTGTTACTTTTCTACTACCTTATTACTATTATTTTCTATAACTTTGTTAGTAAATACTACAGGGTTGCCCAAATAAGGTGCAGGAAAGTAAACGCAAATTAAAACTATAAAATCTTATTTTTGAATCAAGCTTGGTACTTTATTTTGAAGGTTCATCAATGCCATTTATGTATTGAAAATGATATCACTCAAATGATCACCACGGCTAGTTTTACATACGTCAATTCGATGGTCAAAATTTTTGATGATGGCATTTATCTCGATAATAATGTTGTTTTTTAGGTCCTGAATATTGGCTGGCTTATCTACGTAGACTTTGCTTTTCAAAAATCCCTATAAAAAGAAGTCCAATGATGTTAAATCGCATGATCTTGCAGGCCAATTCACATTTCCTATACGCGAAATCAAGTGATTTTCAAAAAAATCTTGCAATTCGTCGAAGTGCGCGAAACGTGTTTTTTATTTTTTTTTTTACCGTTTTTGAAGTGTTCTTTAATAACTTTAATGCGGTCTTCAATCGAATACGACTCCATAGCGAGTCTAACAAAATGACATACAGATGACAGAATAGCAGTCAACCCTGCTATTCTTCTACTATTTTCTACTTCTTTTCTACTGCTATTTACTACTAAGTAATTTCCCTGCTACTATTTACTAATACTACTGTTCCGCTGTTTACCCCTTCTCTTTTTTGGAAATGAAAAAGTAACGCATAAATAGTTCATCAAAAAATTAAAAATAAAAGGTTGTTTTTAAATATTGCATTTATTTCTATTTTAATTTTGTAATAGAAAAATATAAGTTTTTGAAAATAGATTTCTGTGTCTTAGCACCTTGAGACCTGGGAAAACCAAAATATGGTACCCATCTGTGCCGTGTGTGTCGCTACTTGTGTTAGTTTTGTTAGTTTTAGTTAGGAAATGAAATGAATTTACTTGGAAAAGCTTAAAAAGGTGTTGATTTACTTACATTCCATTTTGCATTCAAGTATTTATGTATTACGCAAACATTACCGCTATACTGGACTATAATATTTTTTGTCTTTGCAGTAAGCTACTTAGTATTATTAGAATTATTTTTAGATTATTGATTGAACTTAATTCAATTTTAAATTATGTTATCAACCAACCAAAATTCTACGCTGTGGTAGCGGAGGTGACAGATACTTAATTCCGAGTACTTTGATCAGTGTTTTCCATTGACGCCATGCTGAGCTCCCGCTGTAAGTGTAGGCTTTAATTTAAGCACCATCACCATCGTTACAATGTCAGCTTTCTCAAGCTTACTACCTTTTTTCCTGGGTGCTTTAAAGTTACTTCGTAAGCTTTTCCTGTGGAAAGGTGTGGAGATTTTCTTGATCCGATTTTCATGGCAAATTTTATACTACCTTTACTTTAGTTCTCTACTTCCCTTTCGAATTGATGCAATCTAAAATAGTAAAGTAAATGAAAATGGTATCAATTAACATAAATTCACCCCGGATAAGGGTGATGATTGTTTAATTGTTACACTTGCTTGTTATTAAAGAGTGTCATCTTACAATATTATTGCATACAAATGTGAAAAATCACAATTCTAACGCACTTTATGATCTATTGTTTTCCAAAAAAAATGTGTTTCGCTCTTTTTCCTACTAATTTAGCTGTTGCCATTCTTACAGTTTAAATAATAATTTACTCGTATTTTCCAGTTTTTCAATTTGATTCTTTGAAAATTTTTATTTCTTTTCGATGTTGTTTCGTTTTTTTTTTTGCCAGTCCTTATGTCTTTCACATCAAATCAACATACGCATGCATGTGTGTTTGTATGTAACTCAGGCATTGGATCAACGCGATTCAAGTGAATTCATGGCGCACGCCGATTGACCGATTTGTGTTTTTAGGCCATAATCTTGATGCACGATGTAGCTCAAACAATGACGGTGACGATGTCGACGAAGACACGAACAAAATGGCAGGAGAATGCATCTACATAAACTTGCATACTATGTAGCTACGTGTAGACAGGTAGACAGACAAGAGGGCAGTAAGGGGCATTATATGATTGTACTAAAACACACAAGCTAGAGCGCAGCACAAGCTTAAGTAGGTCTCTGACAGGGAAACCAATTTTTTATATTTCTTCTGATTTGTTTCATGCAGTCAAAGTCAAGGTTTACTGGGTTTCGTGCACTTCGTTGTTGGTTCTTGTTGCTGTTATTATTCATGAGATATAAAAGTTGCTGTGTGGTGGTGATTAACATGGTAACGTGCTACATACCGCATGCTGTACTGACCGTTTGGCCATAGCGGCTTTTTATACAACATATGTATATTGTTTTTGTTTTTCTCATTACAATTTAGTATTTTGCTGTCGAATGTGAATTAAATCTGAGCTCAAGTTATTACCATGTTAAATAGGTTTTCTGTCATTAATTTCATTGCGAAGTTCTGTCTTTTGGCTAATAGTCGCTGCTCGATAATGATTCAACGGAATTACAGGCAGGATGAAATATATAGCTCTTATTTACGGCATAGCTCGGCATGGTGTTGATGCAAAGTTATTATATTCGTTATATGTAATTCGATGCAAAGTGGAGGTTTCCAGGCAGTTTCTCAATTCCCTTAGTTTTGTTTTACTAATTCTTTCGAAGCTTACTTCTTTCCTCTTTGCTCAGTATCCACATTTTGTATGGATACAATCCCTTATTTAATGATAAATGGCTTCTTTGATTCTTGAGTCTGGAGCAATACAAAGGTTGCAATAAAGTATTTTAATATTGTATGTATATTTTCCAAATTGTTTGCATTTTCAGTCTGTGGTCGTCGCATGTTCCCAGAGCCGCGTATTGTCGGTGGTTCCAATGCAGCATTTGGACGTTGGCCATGGCAAATTTCGCTACGTCAATGGCGCACTTCAACATATCTGCACAAGTGCGGTGCTGCGTTGTTGAACGAGAATTGGGCGATAACCGCGGCGCATTGTGTTGACAAGTACGATAATAAAATTCAATATTTTACAGTATTCTTGGTTACAGTTTTATGGTTCTTTGATTAGTGTTCCACCATCCGACCTGTTGCTACGTTTGGGAGAATATGATTTGGCTGAAGAGGAAGAACCGTACGGTTATCAGGAACGTCGCGTTCAAATTGTCGCATCGCATCCACAATTCGACCCAAGGACTTTCGAGTACGATTTAGCACTGCTGCGGTGAGTCACATTCGGCTATAATTTGCGTGAAGGTCAAATTTTAAATTTTCTTCTTTCTACAGTTTCTATGAGCCTGTGGTCTTCCAACCAAACATCATTCCGGTTTGTGTGCCCGACAGCGATCATGACTTCATTGGGCAAACTGCCTTCGTCACCGGTTGGGGACGTCTCTATGAGGACGGACCACTGCCCAGCGTGCTGCAAGAAGTCGCAGTACCAGTTATCAATAATACCATTTGTGAGTCGATGTACCGTTCTGCTGGTTACATTGAACATATTCCGCACATTTTCATTTGTGCTGGCTGGAAGAAAGGAGGTTATGACTCATGTGAAGGTATGAAATAGACTAAGAATGAATAGACCAAAACATTAGAGTATTCTCATGCTAATGACAATCTCTTCTTTCCTTCTCTCCGACAAAGGTGATTCTGGCGGACCCATGGTGTTGCAGCGCGAGGAAGATAAACGCTTTCAGTTGGGTGGTGTCATTTCGTGGGGTATTGGCTGCGCGGAGGTCAATCAGCCTGGCGTTTATACACGCATCTCCGAATTTCGAGACTGGATTAATCAGATTTTACAGTTTTAGTATAATTCATCAATTTGATTTTGTATTATTTGCATTATTATTTATTTGTAGTTTTATTTGTTAATTTAGGCAGCAGAATTAAGAAATTCTTCCATTTTGAAAAGCCTTCGTGGTGCAATAACGAAATAACGCAATAACGTGCAAAATTTTTCATAAATTATCATTCTTTAACGATAGTAAATTTTCTAACTCTTGCACACTCATTCAAACACAGAAAAAGAAATAGAAGAAACAAACAAAAAACAACTCGTTCCTTGGTTATAATAATTTTTGTGTGCCAGTTGGCAACTCTATTCTCTTGCTTCAATTGCAATTTATAACCAAAGCAACGATTTTCGTTTTCAAATGCTTTTAGATAATATCCTTAGAATTACTTTGAAATGTGATTAATGTGAAATAATCATGAAATAATTTAGAAATTATTATCAAATCGAATCTTCAAAAAAAAAAAAAAAAAATACTTTCGAGAAAAAGAACCACAACATCGAATTTTCGATAATAACGAATCGATCGTGAAGTAAATGTAAATAGTTATTAAACTTTAAATTTAATTAAAAGCATTCTATTTTGAATTAATATTACTATAATATACATACTAAATAAATTAAATTCATTTATTTCTAAGATATTCTGAAATTATTTTCTAAAATTTTATTTCAGTCGTTATTATTTCTAAATTATTTATTTAAATCAGTTTAATTTTTAATTTATTTTGTAAGATTATTTAAATATAAAATATAATTAAATAAATTATTGAAACAGATTTTGAAAGGCGTTAGTACGGATCTCCCACCAGCGAAGGTAGTTTTTTTTGGTAACAATTTCTTTTCTGTTATGGATGCACCAAAGCGGAAAAGTAGGTACAGGTAAAATGAAACGTTCTTAGTTTCATAGTGTTCTTAGAACACTACTTTGCACAAAATAGGGCAAAGGTTTCAACATATCTTTTTTAATATAAATTGTCGAGCTGTTTACGAATCTGGCGTTTTACCGCGGTATGTCCAGTTTTTGAGATATTGAATAAAACGCAAAAAATTGAAGTTAAAAAAGTAATTTTTATTTTAATTTCGAAAATAAATACTAAATAAAGTAATAAATAAAGTATAGACTAAATTGAGCTATTCCCTCGAAAAAATCGGATTTTCTTACATTTTCCAAAGTTTGTTTTAACACATTAACAAAACTTTGCATAAAAAAAAATTTTCTAAAACTTTATTTCATACAAATTTCACTTGCAATGCATGCAATGCAATACATTTCGAGTAAGCTTTTAAATAATGAGATTTGTATGAAATTAAGTACGCTAACTTGTACTTTAACTAGTTTCAGTAAATTTAAGAAAATCCGATTTTGTTCGAGAAAATTTATGCTGTAGAGACCAAACCGATATAGTCCGATTTGGTTCAATAATATATAATATGCACAAGGGCTTCTAGTTTCATATTTATTCAGTATTGTAGCAATTTAGTAAAATTATTCATTTTTACTACTTGACTTTTTTTTCTCTTTTATCTGTAAAACATATTCGAAATCAGCGCAAAATATTAGAAATTTAGTACTTAGATATGTTGAAATCTGAGTTGTAACTCCTGTATTTATTAATACTGGAGTTACAACTCAGTATTTATTAATATTGCCCCTGTGGACATTAGATAGAACTCCTATATACAGCAGAATTAAAACAAATCGACCCTGAGGGGAATAAAGCTGTTATATCAAACGGAAAGAATATCAAACCAACATATGTTGCTATTAAATCTCTTCCAAATACTGTCAATTCAACAGACAGTGTGCTTTTGTTTTACATTCAATAGTCTAAACTATTGAATGCCGTTCTTTTATATATAATAGTGAATACTGTGAAAACAATGGAAACACTCTTTTTATGAAACTGACAGTAAAAATTGTTGAACTAACTAGACTTCTATTCGTATTCGACAGTAAACACCGTCGAATTTATTATGTAAAATGCTATTATTTTCAATAGCAAAATCTGATACAATAAATTTAAAGACGCATCTGTAAATTATTATGTAACAATTACAAAGAGTTCTTTCATTAGTCCCATACAAAAACATGACATGCATTAAGTATGTGTACAGATTTTTGTTAAGCAATGAAATATTGTATTGGTGTTCTTGAATAGCTGCAGTAGGCTGCAATGAAAAACTGTTTTGTACCTGAAAGTAAAGCACACAAGTTGAACGTCGCTGCACTACAGCTCGACCAACTACAATGGCAGATCCAAGAGGAGGCTATAGGAGCTTCAGCCTTCTCCCATTGGCAATTCAAAACAATAATATTTTTAGTCTAATTTAGAAATTTGCCATTCGAATTACAAGAAGAGTACAAGAAATAATTAATAATATTCGCTACTAAAATCAAAAAAAAACAACAAAATGGAAAGGAAATTCAATTTGTGGAGCCACCTGGAAGTGAGTTTTGAAAAATAATTATTTATCCTATAGAAATATTAATTTCCGTCCGTTGAAAAAACAGGGCAAAAATGTTTTGTTATAAAAAATTGTTACCTCATTTCCGTCTCAGATGAACTGGCTAATTTGTAGAGCCATTACATGTATTATTAAAATATCAAAAATATCAAAATGCCATATGATATACGATATACGATACAAGTCCACTGTACTTAGTATCACAATGAAAAAATACATACGGCAATAAAATTGTCAGCATAAAAGTATGCAATTGAAAACAGCGCACAACCTGTAAAACGATTTCTTGAATTCATATTTATACGGTTTATTATCTGAAGACCACTCAATGTTTATTAGTTTAAAAAAATTACGATAACACTTAGTTGCAACTTTTTTCACTCCATGATCTTAACTACAAAAAAACAGTATTTACATATGGCTTATAAAAACTAATCTTTTTCTAGTTATTGAATTGAACAAAAAGATCTTTTTGTCAAATCTGATGGGCGAAAAATATTTATTTATGTATTTACTCCAAAGAAATCTTAATTTCACAAGATATATATTTTATGTGTTGCAGATATGATTTAAAATTAGTTTTTATTCAAATCTTATAAATAAAAGAAGATAGGATAGGGATTCTATAGTAAACTCCAATTAAGAATATCGGTTTAACACTTTCGAGGTACTTAAGCACTCAAAAGAGAGGTGATCAACCGGGGTTCACTTCCGTGGCTATTCGGCGGAGGTTTCAAGACATATGTAAGGAAGATTGGAGATATGAGCTTGACACCTCCCACACAATCTTAATGACTTTTTGAGTACATTTCCATAACTACTTACTTACAATACAGTACTGAGATTCGGTACAAGGTCATTAGTTGACAGGTCATACTATAGGAAAAATGTTGGTGGTATTATTATATCAATTTTAATTGTAGAATTACTAAGGAATCAGTTGTGATACGATACTAACATTTGGTATTAAGCGTTTATTTGCTAAAAGTGTGCTGTGGAACCATACAAACCTAATGCTTTTTCTGGGTACATCGCCAGAACTTCTTACATCACAGTACTAAGCTTTGGTACAGGAACGAGGGCTGACAATGGCATGATACATAAAAAATATACGTGTGTTTCAAAAATGGGGTGTGGAACTTTTGATATTGTCGGAAGTTCCATTAAGGGAATTGATGTAGTCTTAGTGCAACAGGGGCAAGTTTACTATTTCACTACTAATAATTCTACTACTATTTCTACTTCTATTTGCAACTATTTTCTGCTACTATTGTTTACTACTACTACTTTTGTACTACTTTCTAACACTACTATTTTCTACTTTTTTACAATACTAGTTCCTACCACTCCAACAAATTTTTTTGTTATTATTATTTTTTTTTTTTTTGATACATTCAACACACAGGGTGCACCCCTATGAGTGAATGTGATCATACAGGACACCGATAATTGCTTTTACTACTAGTTTCTAGTACTTTCCCCTACTATTTTTTTTTTAATTAATCTGCTTTTAGTTGAAAGCGACTTTCAGAAGTGCTAAAGTAGATTAATTTTTCTTCAACTACGAATGCCCGAGAATATTCTCAGGACTGGGTTGGACTAAAAGTTGCCCACAGGTAACAAAATGTGGCATTCTGTAATTAAATTCATTGATGAGTTTATATGGTGTGGAAGTTGCGGCCCTGTATGTCACTCAAAGAAGCAAAGTGAGGTGACCAGAGGGGCCCAGCTTAATTAAGCAACTGATATTAATTCTTATTTGCAAATGATGAGTTTGGTTAGCATTGACAATTACTCTTAACTCGACGTTAAGTTCGTCTTCGCCTTCCATTTTACATATGTTTGTTCTCACGCCAGCACTTTTTTGTGTCCAGAGTTTAAGCAAGAATTTTTTTAATGTATCAACGGTGACCCGAATAAAATTATTTGATATATGCCAATGTGAATAGAATTACTGTATGTACTGCAATTTCCAGTTTATTTGTTAACTCCGACTTGTTTGGATGGACTGTCAAAGTTTTTTTGGTGAACATTTTTGCATTGCTTAAAATTTATTTAAATTGTAACGAAAGATCACAATTATCAGCGCATGTGTGTGCTCTGACAAATGACAAACTTGTAACAGTTTCTATTGGGCAACGCCACGACTTTTGTGCTGCTTTGCTACATCATATCCCATCAATTGTTGGCAACACTCAGCGCACAACTTACAACATTGTGCGTGCATAGCTTCCATAATGCACTAGCTTTCTTTCCTTCAAGTTGGCTTATCAAAAATATACAATATGTACAATGTGTGAGCAATATAGGATTTTCCAAATTTTTGCATAATTCGTGCGTGAAACCAAAAATAGGAGAATTTTTTAATATCTCAAAGATAGACGTGAGTATGTACTTATGTGTATATAGTAAGATACTAAATTTCTGATTTTATGAAAACTTTATTCAAGTGAACTCAATTAAAAATTCCAAGCATGGCATACATAAAAACAATTAAAAATACCAACAGAAAACCTCAAAAATAAAACAATTGAAAGTGATTTGTAAACAAATGTAAAACAAGGTGAATACGGGCAAAAGTGCACTTGAGATTCTAAATGCGTCGTTCAGAAGAAGAAAACTTTCTTCGACTTCGACTTCGACTTCGGAGTACTTATATCATGTCATGCACTATCTTCGTAGTCAAGCAATTAATCCATCACCGCTGCTGTTGTTCTGTGTAATTTAATTTGAATATTATTTGATGTCAAAAGTAACGCCTACAAATCATTGAAAATATATAATCATTCACAAAATTGTAATTTGATTTAAAGGCATTAATAACATGGAGAAGTAATTTTCATGAGAAAATTACATAGAAACACAAATAAATGAATCGAGTAAGACACACTTGTCATGATCTAAAGCGAACCCTCTTCATTTTCAAGTGGACCTCTTGAAAAGCAAAAAAAACAACAATAAATAAAACAAAAAAAAATAGATTCCAAAAACTTTCGCTTTCTTTGCGCTTCTTAGCATTTGCATATGATATTCAACAGCCGCTGCGATGATAATTTAATATTTGGAAAGGTTGCTGCTTTCTTATGCTTCATCATCATCTTCCTTAAAAACAAATGAAGCCAATGTGCAAGTGCAGCATCGTGAGGGCCTCTGAAAGCATATAACGAAAAAACAACTACAACACGGCAGCTATGGTAAAAAGCATAAACACCAACACGTCCAAACAACAAAAACAAGAAACATGTTAAATGTGTTGTAAATTTTATGGCATCTCACGACTTTTCAACTTGCAACATCGAATAAAGAAGTTATCGATATTTTTGTGGAATTGGCAATCATGCGCAATTGCTCAATGGCAGGTACCAACAACAGCAACAACACAAAGAGGAGCTAGCCACCATTTTCATACACATACCTACTACATACATACTTATATTCGCCATAATCATAGTCGAACATACTCATGAGTAGGCACTTATTAGCAATCATAGTCAGCTCAATACTCATTGACCGTCTGTGACGGACTGATTGCTACGAGACTATCTGTCAAATAACTTATTGGCAATCAGATCATAATTGCTCAAATCACTTTCCCATGATTTTTTTTTTGTGGTTTTGAGGGTGTAATTACATACTGATTCCTTTTCGAAAGTTGCTTTTATTTTTCATTACTCTTTATTAGAGTAATGGTAAAATAAAATTTATTTTGTTTGTGATTTTCACTTTTCTCTTTAGTTGTGGCAAAATATGTATTGTAAATAATTATAAGTAATTATATTGATATATCGAAATAATTGAAATAAACGACAATTTGTCATGCATTTGTAAATTTTGCAATGAATTTCTTCTCAGTATGCATGTACAATTAGTAATGTAATCCACCTACATTAGCTATGATTTGGATACGCTGGAAACCTTAATTTTGTGAGAAATCGCATGAAATGAAAAATTGCATGAGCAAAAAAATTGGAGCGAAGTGGTGAAGGTAAGTGGCGTCGCACAGCGGTAAAGTTGAATAAAAAGCATTACAAATCAGAAGCTAATCAGGAGTCGCTTCTAGAGGGTCAAAATATAAGACCGAAATCCATTAATTTTCACTTTCCAGCATTTTACTCCAATGTAGGTATGTACATACTCCCCATTCCCAACCCTGTTTATGAAATCGACCGACCTCAATTATTCTTCACTCTGCATCATTTTCATCAAACACACCTGATGAAAATGATAAAAAAATTTGCTTGTTATGAAAAGGCTCCCTCCGCTTCCAGGATGACCTCTGAGGGGTAAAATATAAGACCAACCTACATTAATTTCCCTCTTTTAACATTTCACCCGATTGTACTTACTAACATCTTCAACCCTTAGAGGGACTCCCATACTTAGGAAGGATTCTGTTTTTTTCGAAGGCTGGTCCTTTGCTCTTAAATATGCCTTATAAAAACAGCAAGAAGATTTTCAGTTTTTCAATGGCAACGAGAGACCAATTGGAGGCCCGAATTGAATGTAATCATCAGACAGTGGATTTTGTTCACGTAAAAACTAATAACAAGGCAAAATTAAATAACATAATATGCAAAAAAAAACACTTAAAAAGATAACATTCACGTAAAAACTAAAGAAAAGGCACAAAAACACTAGAAAATTAGAAGAAGTGAATAGCAAATGAGAGCTTTACTTAATTTTTCTTACTTTTTTTCTAAATGCCTAATTCAATAGCCCAAAGTGTCAGTTATTATATGAAGATTACAATTTTCTACACAGCACCATCTCTTGGCAGGCAATGGCAAAGCTATAACGTTAAAAATTGCCTATGAAAAGCTTTTCACACCGCCGTTCGGATTCAGCATAAAACTGTAGGTCCATTTCAGTCATGTACAAAAAGTCATGTCATGCGAAAAGCTCGGCTTAGTCCTTCCATGGTCAGTTGTGCCATTAAAAGAAAAGAAATAAGAAGAAGGGCTTGAAAAGCGTGTAGGATTAAACAGAAATAATAAGAGAATTCCTCATAATCCGCTCCCTGGTAATCATCCTTCTGCGGTTTGGAATAAATACAACTCTCACTTCATGAGGGAGACAAGCCATAAAGATTTCCACACCTTTATCAGAATGTCTCCAACCTTCATTAGCATTATTCTATTCAAAGGACGAAATAGAAAATCTAATCGATTCTTCTGTGACTATCGTGGCGGCTGCATGCCTGATCATAGACCTAACTATCTTGCAATCCTGGAAATAGCTCCGATTATGAGCTAGTAAAGGAACAATTCAGCTTTTTGCATAACTTGGTTAACTTGCATTGATTAACTCATAGTAAGACTTATTGTTCTCAAAAAAAGTAACACAATACAAATATGAAAATTTGCCGATCTGATCGACTATAGTCAAGTCGGCAGTCGATCCAGATTTGATCTTTTTCACAGTGTTTAAAAAATTGCTCTCCAATACATTTGGGACCACTTTCATGTCACTATCCCCGTTTAACAATTTATTATTGTAGAAAGGTAGAAACTGCTGTCAGCGTGAAGATAGCTACGATTTATAAAGAAGTATTCAGGAAAATTTAACCAATATAAATTTTCCTGTAGATCATAAACAAAAAAAAATTCTAAATGGTTAAATGTTCTAAATGTAATTTAATAAATACACTTACATAAAAAGTAGAAGAAAAATAAGACAAAAAATGCAAAACCATGCATTTATGTGCAAAAATATGCACCAACAAATCAATGCCATTTTAACAGAAATTTGGTGATTCGGAAAGATATATGGTTTATTTTGTTTTAAAGAAGTTCAAAAAAAAACATGCATTTGTATGGAAATCCGGACTCGGCCTTAAGTATTTTCTGAGTTTGACAAAGTAGAAAAATTAAATACGACTAAGTGATGAAATTTGGAGAAACTCTCAATCAATAACTACTTTAGAAATTATATAATTAAGGTTTTAAAGGTTGGAAGTTCTTTCGTTTATTTGCATTTTTAGTTCAAATTTTTAAGCCCAAGTCTTTAATTTTCCAAGCTACATATACAAGTATATAACGAATTGTCCTTGAATCCTCAACTAAGGATAAATGTGATCAACCTAAAAATAGCATAAAGTGAAAGTGACTACATTTCACGCAATTGTCATTGTCACATGCCAGTTGTGTCTACATTAGGCGAAACCAACACACAAAAGTGACAAACACAACCTCAATTGATTGCTACTCACGATGATAATGAAATGAAAAACTTACAATTTTACGAAAGCTTCAAACGCTTAACAAATGAATGACGTTTCACTACTCATTTCTAGGAAAAGCGAAAGAACAACAAAAAATCTAAAATTGAAAAAGAGGCAGTAAAAAACAATAATTTTTATTCACTATTGGTAAATATTGAAATTAAAATAATAAAAACATAATAAATAGAGGCTAATTTGCCGAAAGTGAAAATGTCATATTCACACGGAATGAAACTTTATATTGAATAAATAAATAAATAATTAAATATATCGAATTTGTTAGTTGTGGTAATGAAAATATCTTGATGTGTAGGAGGAGGGGCATCGGGTACTTAACGCGAGTACATTTGTTTGTATGTATTAGTGAGGTGACTTTCGCATTACTAAATTGAGTAATTTATGATTTAGCAAAAACGAATTTATTTATATGCAGCTATGCAGCAGAAATCATAATTACTCGTATACGCAATGAATATGAAAAGAGAAATTTTCACATATTAGCACACAAAACAATTTAGCAATAATTCCGGAATCACATTTAATTAAGGGGGATTATGGTAAATAGACACACACTGCCACACCCACTCGTATTCACGTTTATTTCATAATACTGGTAGCTGCCGCTGTTGACGGCTAATAAGTTCGGACCATATAAGTTGTTGCTGCTGATCATCGAACCTTAAATTATAAATTTATGTAATGGATGAATTTTTAACTCATCTATAATTTAAACATAAGCTAACGAAATTAGCGCTTGTGAAAGTAAAAATAATTTCAGATTTAGATTAACTACACTGAATGTATGTATGGTATAGACGGACCGAGACGGGTAAAGTGGCTGGCATAAAGAAAAACACATTACTCCTTTTCTCAATGGTCCCCATCATCCACTTTGACTTTTAGGCATGCACGAAACTAAAGCCCGCCCCATGAAAAATATACATAGTTCACAGTTTAAAATTACAGCAGCAACTGCCATTGCCAGCTACTGTTGTTTTTGCAAAGCAGACGACTGGGTATAGTCGTACAATATTAATACTTAATATCTAATTCTCACAACAATTTAATTTATTACCAATACATCATCTGTAGGGCTGACAAGAAGCGCAACCAAAAGCGTATTCCCGAATTAAAGCGTACCACAAAGCACCAAAATTCGACCGATAGCGTAAAAAAGAAAATCTCCAAAATTAAATAGTTATATACAATCAACTACAATTTTGTTTCCGCTCTTGTTTTTTTGATTTATTGAAAATTAGTGTACATAAGTAGAAGCAATTTGTGTAAACTCAACACTTAGAAAAAGAGTTAGAAACTAGAAAACGAAAGTTCCTCAACTTAAAGTACAAAACCAAAGTGAAAACCAAAGTGAAAACAAAAGTGAGAGAAGATTTCTTATAAGTATGTAATGAAGCCCGCATTTCATATACAAATGCTGCCGAAGAATGCAACTGCTGAAAGTAACCAAAAGTCAATAAAAGCATTAAAAAGCAGAAGCGCTTGAATCGCGAATTTAGTGTTACTGCAATCGTAAATAAAAGGAACTGGAATTAAAATCAAACGTCGAAAAAAGGTATATTTCGTGGCAGGATTCAGGAGTAAAAATTAGTAAAATCGGCAAGAATATAATTTTATTTTTGTACATAGGAACCTCATCTATGTCAACTTTGTGTGTCTGTTTTTTTTAAGCCAAGAAACAAATTGAGTGTGTGCATGAGCAAAGCTTAGTAGAATTGTTGATTTTTCTCTTGTACTGCAGATTAGATTTAGTTGAAACTTTGTGTGCCAGTTTTATATTTGCAGGGATCATGTTTTTAATTGATTTAATCGTGATCTAAAAGTTATTAATAAGAGGGCATCGAAACAAAACTTAGTACGATTGTTGATTTTTCTCTTATAATGGAGACCCTATGTGGACTGACCAACTACTGATTTAGTTGAAACTTTGTGAGCCAGTTTTATATTTGTAGGGATCATGTTTTTAATTGATTTAATCGTGATCTAAAAGTTATTAATAAGAGGGCGTCGAAACAAAACTTAGTACGATTGTTGATTTTTCTCTTATAATGGAGACCCCTATGTGGACTGACCAACTACTTTGTAATTTCGTGTACTAAAGATTCTTAGACTATCGTTTTTGAGCTTCGATTTGAACTTAAAATTATTCCTGAGGGCCCTCAAAAGATAACTAGTATTAAATAAAAGTAAAAATGCAGTTACGTACATTTAAACAAAAAATAAATGTATCAAACATCTTGTATTAATCCCTTTTCCTAAACAAGCGATGTCATGAGTGTCCTGTATATCGATCCTCTCTAATGTATAACCATTTGTTTTTTCAAGCTCTGAATATTTCAAGTTTTTTTTACATGTGTATATGAATATGAATTAAAAATTTGACCTATCAACACATATATCCATATTTAAATTTTAAATCTATATATTAATTCGCTAAGCAGAAATCAGTTACCTCCCTCTTTACCTACATAAATATATTAACGTCAACGTATGTATGCGCATGAAACTTACATCGTTGAAAGAATAAAAATAGGTATGAAGACTACAATAGATGTATGTACACTACAATAACAATAACAGGTAATAGAGTAGTTTTTTTATTTTAACATTCACACAGTACAGAATCACCGTCGATTCTGTCACACCCTCGAAGAGTAGAATGTTGTGAATATAAATGTACGCTCTCACATAACCCACTATACGAACAAAGTGTTTTATTTTTATTTTTTGGTGCTCAAACATTTTGTTCGTCATACATCTTGAATGTTCTCAAATGATTCTGTAGTGTGAGTAACAGTATTGCTGTTAGAATAGAAAGCACCAAAATATTGAAATCAACTATCATTGTTTTGAGTTTTTTATTCATTAGAGAGTGTGCATATTGATTTTTTTATTGGTAAAGAGCGATCGAATTTCAATCACTGAACTTTCCGACTAGTGTAAATAAACAGTGAATAAAAAGAAATAACAGATTTCGCGTTATATATGTTTCACTGCAATTTTCTACAATAACGTATGAAGGTGTATAAAAACTTCATAATTTTATATATATGAACTACATTTTTTATGACATATTTCGAAGTTTTTGAAAGCATAAAAGTCCTTGGCTTAGTTATTATGCTATTTTCAGCTTACGGGCCCCGTAATTTTTAAATATGCACATACTCGTACTCGTAGAGCTTAGTTTTCAGTCTTAATACTTTTTGATCCATTATGGATATCTGCATGGTTTTCGGGACCGCTATTTTGAAAATTCGACAAAAAATCATTTTCCATATTTTTCCAAAAGTACATAAAAACTCATTCTGGCTTTCAAATTACAAGTAAAATATTAATAATTATTAAGTCTCACCTTTCTTAAAGGTCAGGTAAAACAGATATGCTTGTATAGAAGTTTGTTTTTTTTTTACTGATTTTGCAATTGAAAATTCATTTAAGAAACTTTCTGTTGAAATAACAACCTCAAAGGTACTCTTATATTGTTTTAAGACTATAGCTGACCCAATTTTTAAGAAGAAAATAATAAACGGAAGATATTTCTAAAAAATTTATAAATTTTGCTTTCGGTAACTAAGAGGCACGATCCCTGGGGTTATCCTAGGTGTAGATAATTGGTTCAGATAATATGATTTTTACTATTTGAAAGTACAATCCTTCCGATTGTGGAACACTATTTCATTCAAATGAATTCCACGGCTGGCCATGCAGTAGCCCATACGATCAACTCAATTTTTCAGTATATTTTCTCTACTTGACTTATGGCTTCACTAATTTCGTCCTTAAGAGCCTCTATAGTTGCTGGAAGGTCTTTAACGGCTTCCCGGAAATAATAGTCCAACGCAGTTAAATCGCAACTACGTGGTGGCCAAGGCACATCACCAAAGTGATTTCCGGCTAATAACACGATTTTCAAAAGATCGACTGTTGCACGGCTCCTGTAGCACGACACGCCATGCTGTTGGAACCAAATGTTGTCTAAGTCCATATCTTCCAAAATAGGCCACAAATAATCTGTTATTATTCTGCGGTAGCGCACACCATATTCACTGTTACGCATCTTCCTTCTTCTGAGCAACAGCAGCAATTTTTTCGGTTGTGTGTACTGTAGGAATAGTGTTGTTTTATCCTATAAAGATCCAGTTTTACGCACACGTCTCACAAATTGATCCACAAATTGCGCGGAAAGCGATCTTACACTTTCGGTAGAAGATTCACGTTGTTCAAATGTTTATCGACCCATATCGTTAACCGCAAGTATAAAACAAATTTTCCGTCATAAAACGAATGGCATTAGAGTTGCCACACACAAAATAGACAATAGTTAAAATTCCAAATGTTCGATGGACCACCCTTTGTATGAGTACACGTACACAGAGACATATAAAAGAGCATGAGCCCATGAATGTACTTTCCTTTTCTACTATTGTAAGTTAACTAAAAAATAAAAACCTTTTAAGATCTTTTAAAAATATTAACTTTATTTTCACACTCATACATTCGCATGTACTCGTATGTACCGTTTGAACAACAAAATTTCGCTAACAAACGACAAACAAAGATTTATAATTTTCGCCAATTAAACGTACCCACTCTTTTCATTGGTAGCCAGCCAATTTGATTCTTTTGGTTTGGGAATACAACAATTAAACCAATGAAGATGAAAGTTTCAGGTTTCGCAAATGAAAAGTGTGTAGAGATAAATAATAATGAAAAAAAGTAATAGAAATAGAAAAAAAATATAATTGTGCAAACTTAAAGGTGTTTTATGCCTTCTTTTAAGTATTTACCTATATATGTAGGAATAATGCAATAATTTTCCTTTCTTTCGTCGGTATTTCTTCTTTTTTTTTTGAATTAAACGCACAAACGAAATCTCAATTGAAATTACAAAAGCGGTCAAATTTAATTCAAAAATGTATTTGTCTTGTACTTTCTTTGATACAATACAGATATTGAAATATTTTTCTTTTTGTTGGTGTTTCTTTTTTTGTTGTTGTTATTTTCGGTCTTTATTAATGCCAATGTGTGGATATAATAATAGTGATTTCCTTGTATTTAAGCAACCAGAAAGTTTCTTGTTAATGAACTCAAAATCGATTGTCATTTACGATACACGACCACCGATACCATTTCGATTCCGAATTCGTTTTTAAAATGAGCCCCCCTTACGAGGAATCGTTGACGAACAAAATAAGGTCGTTTACGAACCCGTTACAGCGCTGTAGAGTTCACCTCTATAAAACACAATTCTAATAACCTTTATATTCAAAATGTGCAACAACAAAAAACAAAGACTTTTCAAAATCTCGAATATGGAAGACCCCTTTTACTCTATCGTAAGATATGATTTACTGGTGAACTTTTATCGAATTTATTTTAATCGTAAATAACTCGTTAAATACGATTTTCGTGAAAGCCCGATTGGTTGCTGGCTGGGTTACTTGAGTCGGAGCAGAAGCCAGAGGAGGAGAACAAATATATCTTTAGTTATTACTTGTTTAATATGTTTATGAACTTTCCTCAATTATTATTTATGTTGGTACAACTAAACAAGGTTTCCAAGTTGTTGTTGTATCTACAATCATGATGCAGATCTTGACAATGCTAGTCGGTTAATTTGGCTAGCGCGAGTACGTGGCCAGCTACTCGTTCGCATTCCTACACGTGCTAATTGAAAGTGCAAGTTGGTAATTATTAACATTTTATATTAATTTCTTCAAAAATTCCAACTTTAATTAATGTTTACAAGCGTATTATGTTTACTGCGTACTACCTTTGGTTACTTACTTTCATTTCTAATGAGTTAATTTTTCAAATAGGTACATAATAAAATCAACATAAAAAACTGATTTTTACTTATTATTCGTCTGAAGCTCATCAAAACGTTTTACTTTTGCTAAAAGTGAAATTATTTCATTAAATGTGAAATAAAAGGGTAATAAACCTTGTCGTTAATACTTGAAAACCGTACTTGTATTAACCTTTTTGGAAGTCAAGTACGAGCATAATGAATTGCGTAAGTCTGAGCATGTTGCTGATTTTGTAGGTACGTGCTAATGGCAAATGAAACCGATATGAATAACGAGTTCGATTTCGGTTTCTTAATTTTTTTATTTTGTGATGCGTTGTAAGCCTGATATTCAGAAAGTATTGTGGAATCTTATTAAAATTTCGACCGTTAAGATAATGATGTAAAAGTTAACGATAAGTAGTTATGGCAGCACTTATTGACCTTTTAAGAGTTTTTTTTTTTTTTGCGGTAGCGCGTATTGTAAAGAATTTATCTAATACATATATGGGAACTATAAACTAAATTGAAAGCATTGTATTTGCAAACGTTTTTCTATCGAACCGTAAAGGAAAGGAAAAGGACTATTGGCAGCGTGCTAGATATCTCAACCTTCACCCAAAAAGCTATTCTAAATATCTTTACGCTTGTATGCAGTCTGAGCACTGCTAGTCGACTGACTAAAGAAATTCATTATAGACAATACATACACAAACAGTGACATCTCACAACTAAAGCCATGCAAATCAAACAACCAAAATCCCCATATTCACCTATCTGTAAATGTTGTTGTGAAGCGTTAACCCAGGACCGTTTACGGCAGACAAATCACCTCCTCAGATAGTAATAATAACACAAATAATAATTAATAATAAGCACAGAAAACCTATGCTCCCTAGAGGAGTACCAAAAACCAAAAACTGACCATTTAGGCTCAGTGACCGATCGGTTGTAAAATTTCAAATAGAAAAAAATTGCAAGGTGAACCACTTAGACGAATAGTGAATAAGATGTACGTAAATTAGTATTCTATGGTTAAGCAGGATCCATAGCAAATAACTGGACTTAAGCACTGCGAGCTTGGTTGTGCATATAGCGAAAATGGGCACACCAAAGTACACACATCACATATACACCTGAAGTAAATTACCTAGCTGCCGAAATACCAATAATTTCTCTATAAAAGGATAACTTTCGATTATGACTAGGAAACTGCTATACTTCACTAACGCGCGAAGTGGATGCGAAGCCTACAGCCAGTATCACGATTCATTCAAGTTTTAAAACATATCCAACACAAGGCATTGTATAAGTAATTAGCATTTAAATCCAATGGAATTTAGATACAAACTAAAACTTTCATTTCGTACCATATATTATTCATCAAAAAGTATTTAGAAAACCCTTAAAATAGATTGGAGATTAGAGAACATACATATGTGCCTAAAAAAATATTTAAGTACTTGTTGGGTGAGCTTGATTACTTCGAAAGAAAATATTACAGACTCTACAGTAGAAGACTCTACATATTACTTAGCATATACGAGGTGTGATAAAAAAATTACGGTTATTTTCAAATTTCGTGAGTTACGTATGTTCGATTTTCGCATTTTTTTTTTTTGTTATGTTGGTACACATGTCTGTTATATATGTTGGCAATACCAACCATTTTGGATTATTAGTTTGTTTTTGACAGATAAAAACGTTAGTCGTGTTTTGGTGTGCTCTTCGATTTTTTACTATTCGAAAAAATGGATCAAAGAAACTGTATTGAAATGTTGACTGTGGCCTTTGGAGTGTCTGCTATGAGCAGAACACAAGTTCAATTGTGGTATAACCGATTTAAGGAAGGCCGAGAAAATGTCAATGACGATGCTCGTCCTGGTCGCCCGAGCACGTCAACAACCGATGAAAACATTGACGCAGTGAAGAAAATGATTTTGGATAATCGTCGAATCACTATCAGAGAGGTTTCTGATGATGTTGGCATATCGTTCGGCTCATGCCAAGCAAATTTTACGGATGTTTTAGGCATGAAACGTGCGGCAGCGAAGATTGTTCCAAAATTGCTAAATTTTGAGCAAAACCAATGTCGCTTGTGCGTAAGTTTTTGGCCAAAAAAAAACCGTTATCATGCCTCAACCACCGTATTCACCGGACTTGGCCCCCGCTGACTTTTTGCTCTTCCCAAAACTGAAGACACCGATGAAAGGAAAGCGTTTTGCTGCGATTGAGGAGATAAAAAAAATCGCAACAGGAGCTGTTGGCGATACCAAAAAGCGCGTTTCAGAAGTGTTTCGAGGATTGGAAAAAACGTTGGCATAAGTGTATTATGTCTGAGGGGGATTACTTTGAAGGGGACAATATAGTTGTTGATGAATAAATAAATACTTTTTGAAAAATTTTTTCATTATACCTTTATTATATTTTTTGATCATACCTCGTATATCCCAATTAAAGACTTATTTTAAAAACTATTTTAAAATTCACATCACATTACTATTTATATTTTAAAATATGTAATTTCTGAAATATTTTCGATCGTAACTCGACTGAAACTGTTATTTCTTGTCTACACAGAAATGTAGATTGTCTTTAAAGGATTTTCTAAATACACTGTTAAAAACATAAACAATTTGCTATATCGATTTCGTTACTCTTATAGAATGATTCATGTTTTCATTCAAATCATAAGGTGATGAGCCATAAGGCTTTCGAAAATGAAAGTGGACATGGAGGTAACGTAAGGGTAGACAAGAATAAATGAAGCACATGCCAGTAAAGGTGTTCCCCCGAAAACTCATCTCGTATACATCTAGATAAAGGTAATTCACAAGAACCACAGTGCTCACTATGGTGTAGTTGATAGTGCATTAGCCTGTTATGCAGAGTGGCCGAGATTCAAATCTCGGTACAGGCAAAATCAAAAAGTAGAAACGAAACTACTTTTCTACACGGCACCACCTCTTGGCAGGCAATTGAAAACCTACATGAGAAAAAAATTTCTTGGAAAAGCTTTTCACTTCGCCGTTTGGATTCGGCATAAAACTGAAGGTTCCTTCCATTCATTTACAAATATAAGATGCACAACATGAATGGATGTGAAAAGCTCGGACTAGGTCCTCCATGGGCAGTTGTACCAGTAAAAGAAAATAAACAATTAACGGATGTCGTATTCAGTGTCGTTTACTCTTAATTATCGTCAATTCTCTCGTTTTTCATTAAAACAACAAGACAACTTTATGACAATACGACATGATACGACACCTTTTGAATCATCACTGGCTAAATATATGTCTACATACATATATACTTAATTACTATATTTTTTTTTCTAATGCATACTCGCCTAATTCTTGTACCCACACATATGTACTTCATCCGTGTACTTATGAGTATGTTTGTAGAGGACACAACTGTAAATGACAACTTCGATAATTTATGCCAAATTGCCAAAATAACAAGCTGTGCTAAATAAAATAAAATTTCACATAAATTTCGTGTAATTACAAAAGATAAGTGTGACTTTAGCACTTAAACATTTATACTCATACATGCTCATACATTTCCAGTATTTCATTTTTCTTCTTCATTTGTTAGTATTTTTGGTTTATTTTTATTTTTTTTTTTTTTTTGAGAAGAAAGTACATACTACAATATTTAACCACTCTGTTTCTCCGCAATCCACCTTTGATTATAAGTATTGGCTTTTTCTTGCGGTCACTTTCATTTTTAGGCAAACAATTAAAAAAATTTTTAGAAAAAATATATGCTGACAAATTAATATGTATTTGACCAACGAGAAAATATAAAAACATTACAGAGAAGAAAAAAATCGATTTGTTTACTTGCGCACACACACACATAATCATTTTTGCTGTGGTTTCTAGTGGCACATACTCGTAATAAGTGCACACACACACACGCCCCCTTAAGGGTAGAGTAACCAGCTGAAAATGTTATAGCTGGAACAAATAAATCATTAAAATTTCTCACACTTGTCGTAATTGTTGATGATTATGATGCTGTAGACATATTTATTGTTGTTGTTATTGTTGTTAATGATGTTGTTGTGTATTTGATTTGTTAATGTTGAAATTTTGTTGTTAAAATAAATGTCCGACATCTGTCTACAAATGTTTGTGTTGTATCCGCACAAAATACATAAGCTAGTGATCGACCAAGAAAGCGATCAGCAAACAGCAGGTTTGCTTGTTGTGCCCGCACGATCATTTTTGTTTCTTTATTAAATTTTTTCTTTCTTTTGTAAACCAATTTCATCATGAAGCAAGACTAGACTCACAGTTGCTGCCGCATTGATTGATCTTTGTGTGTGAATTTTTATTATAAATTTTTTTTTCAACTTTAATCTGTTATATACGGTACAAGTTAAGATACAAGATCGCAAATGAAATCTGTGTGTTTGTTGTAATTTTCCTTTTTTGCTGCATAGTTAGTTTTCGAGGACATAGTGTCTAGGTCTTCCTAGTGTCTAGGCCATCTATTCAAAGAAAGATGACTATTTTGAAAATTAAAAAAAAATATTCATGCATACGTGGATTAATCGGAGTGCAAGGAGTGATCATGCTTTTGTAGATAATCTGAATGTCACTCCACATCGAAATGCTTCTTAATTATTCTAGGTCAATAATATAAGTCAATCAGCCCTTTAAACTACGTGTGTTTTCTCAGTACCCTCTATTCTACGGAACTCACATGATGGTGATCTTATGTTGAAAATTCCCAACATGAAACAAAAATTTCTATTGGAACTCTGAACATGAATGTCAAACTACTGATTACTAATCTAAAAACGTAGCGAGATACTCCTTAAAAATGTTAAAAACTAGATTGGGTCTGTTATATTAAATCAGCTCTTTTGCATTTTGAAAATTTGATTAACGTTCTGTGATCCAAGAAAACGAAAAATAGGTAAGTTTTTAATTACATCAGCCATTTCAAATTTCATTTGTAACTTCAAAAGTATAGAATACATATATTAGAGTAAATTGTGAAACGTCAAGGAAATCGGTCTCTGAAAATTCGCAATTCCCACAATCCATCAATGAATTTCAAAACTCCATCCGTATACCTGATGCCATGTATCTCCAAGGTTTATATTTATCTCATCTTGTGACATCCAACTCACATAAAAAATCATCTTTTCTACCAGGTAGGCGATTTTCGCTGATTCTGTTTCGACATATCGCTAAATCTTTTTGCAAAAATAGCCCGCACAAAAGCGAATACATTAGAAAGATGCAAACAAGACAAAAAAGACAAAAGACAAAAATGTTTGTATTTATATTTTTGCAATTTTATTAATTGCCTTCAGGGAGTGTTTGTAATTTGACCACTCACTTTTGTTTGTTTTTGCTTCTTGTTTCATTGAATTCTTTGACGCTGAATTTTATAAAACAGAAAACAACAAAACAGTATTTTTGTCTTGTTTGCACGTGATGTTTGTCTGCTTCTTTTTGGCATAATAAATTATGTATTGACTGTCTTATTTAAAACATTTATCGTCGGTTTTATCAATGAAAGTGAAATTTCTCGTTTTGCCTTTACCAAATTTTTCTAAAAATAACCGTGATTTTATTATCATATCAAATACATACAAACAGCAATCATACACGCAGGCACACATGCACAATTTACAATCAGTGCATTTTCATAATTTGATTAATTTCATTTATGGATTTACTTATGTACTATGTGCGTGTGTACATAATTCTAATTAATTTTTCCTCTCTTTGAATCGACTAAGTCAAAAGTCTTGACTGTGCATGAGCTAGTCATAGATTGTTATATAATTTTCTATTGTTACAGGAAAGAATAACGCAATATTTTTTGAAATTATTTACTACCTCTTTCTTTGGTTAATTTTAACTTAACGTCCAAAAATGTGCTTTTCTTCAGTGAAAGTGTTTTGATTTGTGTTTCATTTTTCCTTCTTTTATAGCGCTTGCTTTTTCGAAACCTTTTTTCTTTCTTCTATTTTGCTTAATGCTAATATTTTTTTCTTTTTTATTTTTTTTTTTAGTTTTTTTTATGCCCAAAACTTTTTAATGTTTAAACACAAAAAAAAAAAACAAAAACTAAAACTAAAAAAATTATAATTTCTTGTAGTTTTGAATTGAATTTTAATGTGTACGATGGCAATAGCGATGGCGACGTATTACGCCATTTACGCATTTGTCTGCTTCTGAGTTAAAAAAAACATAATAGTTAATAGTATTTTAATAAAGATAATACCATCTGATGCACACATTCATGTTTGTTTTAGCTTTTCTTTCCAAAACAAAGAAGAAATTTCCATGAACGGTGTAATTTTTATATTGTAATTAAGTTAAGTAAACAAATTCATGCTTAGAAGAAGCACAAAAGTAAAAAAACAAATTAAAAATTAATCACCTTTCGCTACTTAAATCATAATAACTCGTCTTGAACAGGTACCAGAAGCCGTGCTCTGACTTTAAATACTTTTTTCCATATGTCTTCTACATGACATTTTGACCTCTTAAAAAAATTATAAACATTTTGGGAATTTTAGATGGACAGAGTGTGGAAAAAAGCATAAATTCTCATACGTAAAAGATTATTTTATAAATTAGCGAAAGGTGTCAAATTTACATTTATATCGTTATTTTGTCACATTTTATATGCAAAATAATTAAATTTGCTATTTTTTTGTTGATATATCCCAAAACCACACCTAAATTGCGATAATTGACTGGATTATTGTGGCCCGTCTACAATACTGAAACTCATTACTTTTGTTCACTTGTAATGCGTTATTTCTGTACCCGAGGCTTTTATTATTCTATTAGCAAATATATACCAAGTTTGTCCAGATATACTAAGCGTTCTGGTCCAGTTCTATCTTCTGAACGTAATCTTTACTTACTTACTTACTTTTAATGGCACAACAACCCATGGAGGGCCTAGGCCGAGCTTTTCGCATCCACTCATGTTGTGCGTGTTATATTTGTACATGAATGGAAGGGACCTACAGTTTTATGCCGAATCCGAACGGCGAAGTGAAAAGCTTTTCATAGCAATTTTTACTCTTGTAGGTTTGCCATTGCCTGCCAAGAGGTGGTGCCGTGTAGAAAAATTATTTTTTCTACTTTTTGATTTTGCCTGTGCCGAGATTCGAACCCCGGACACTCTGCGCAGCAGTCCAACGCACTACCACTACGTCACAGTGACCACTGTGAACGTAATCATCTTTTCGTTAACTGTGAGTCAGAAACCACGAAATTTCCACATTTACAACGATAGCGTTTTCCCTCTCTCGTTAGCCCGACTAATGTTGTCTTCATATCGCTTTTAAAGAGGAAATGTTCTCTTTCATCCCTTAATGCTTTTCCCTTTTCATAAAAATTAAAGTTCCGTTATGTTACCATTTTTTTATATTTTCATAAATTTTAAAAATTTTTTCAAAAACAGGTCAATAAAAAATATTTTTTTCACTTTAGAAACCAATATCATGAAAATTACATAGATGATTTATTGGCAATATTTTGGAAGCGCTTTTTTCTGTTTTTGACATTCTAGCTTTTTCGTTGGTTGCTGTAACTAATAATTTCTAGGATTTACAGAACCATCTACTCCTTTAACGGCGCGAAAGCTCATAAAAGGCCTAGACTGAACTTTTCGCATCCATTCTTGTTTTTTGTGGCAGCTCAATTTAATAATTGATTAATAGTAAACCTCAGGGCATAGTTTTTTAATAACATGGAATCTAGTGCCAGAAGGCTTATTTATGGAAAAATATACATTTATCAGGGTTTAGTTTTGTTTGTATTAAGTAATTTTCTTTCACATTCAAGTGTGAAAATTGTAAATACTTAAAATGCTAAAAATATATGAAAAACTTCATTCACAATTTCGCTTCATAGTGATAAAGTAATGTTTCAAGTGAGTGCTAAACTTCACATTTTCGCAAGTAACTTGCACTAGTAAAGTGCGATGCGCAGTGAATGTCAGTTCCCAGTTCAATTATTTCACATTTACATTATTACTCTCGCGCACTACTCTACTGAATAAAATATTGTATGTTTTTATCATTTCATTAGTTATGATGGTGGGAAGATTTCAGCTTTTTTACCATGTTTGTCATGTGTTTCTAAGTAGTTAATTTATTTCATTGTCACATTGCATGTCTTTCTCACAATTATATTTTATTTTTTTTATAATTTTATTTCTTCAATCGGATTTTTATAGATTGCTACCTTCATTTACTAAAGTCCTAAGATGAATTTTTTTAATTTTTTAGCAGTAGCTAAACAAATTTTGGAACTCAAATATTTTCAGTATGGTTTTAAAAATTGTTTTAATTAAAGTCAAAGTTAAAGAAAAATGTGGTGAATGGATCCAAAATTTCTGACAGAGATGCGATGGATACGGTTAATCATAATCCATCAACAACTCGATTTTGAAGTATTTGATGTTAGAGCTTTAGCAAATAAAGGTAGCGAGGTATACAATGAAAAGCAAAAGAAATATCTTCATTCAAGAAGAAAGTGAAATTCTATTTACGGGAAAATTTTTCGTAGTCACTACGCTTGAATAAGCCCGCGCACCTATAGACAATGAGGTTATTATTGTATTGTATAAAGAGGTCTAAGTACGAGGGAGGGAGGGCGGAGGGAAGAGGAGTTATCCCGTCCTTAGCATATTTTCTCATATTGATCTGACAATCCCTCCTCCTTTTTTCAGCTGTTGAATTAAATCATGGAAAATAGCCTTCCCTCTCTTACCCCCTCTTCCAAAATCCCATTTACATCACTAATTGTATACATATTCATGGATTCCTCTTTATGTCTGCAACAACAACGGCTACGACTATGAACACAAAAATCGCTAAGCGCAGATGAAAATAAAAATAACGCTTATTATAGCGATAATGTCGTCGTCGATGCTGACGGTGAAATTTAGGTCAAGGAAATATAAAGCTGCAAACCAAACTGCAAAAGGCCAATGACGACAACTACTTGCTCATTCATTCAATATTATTGTCTTCTCCATGTAGTTGGTGAAGCGGCTGCTATTATTACTGATCACCATTGCTATTAGTATAGTGATATGACCATTGAGAGCATTATTCTAATCTATGTAAAAGTAATCCAACTGCTTGCTAGCAACTGCTGTTCATTGCAGCATTAAATACTATTGATGCATTATCAAGTGGATGTAGAACAGTGATTAAGTATATCGGACATAATTGCATTCAATTGTATTGTTGAAAGTAATAGTTGTAAAATATTTCTATTCATTTTTATTTTCTTGAAATTTCAAAATATCCATTTTCCGTCCGTCCGCATATTTGCCTTTGTATAGAATAAATTGCAATATACTTACCGCACATGTACTTTTATTCTCATTCCCATATACTGTACATATGTAGTAAACAATATAACAATAAGTGATTTTACAAACAAAAGACTTAAGCAACAAACTTGATCTCACAGATTTGAACATATTTAGTTTTTTATATACTAGTTATTTTACATATATTTTTGACTGTTCACTTTACTCGTACAGGGTCAACGTATCCATTTTTGGCACCCAGAAGAGTACAGCAAAAAAAACTATGAAGGGAAACAAATTCACGTTAGCTTTTCCAAGCATTTTTTGTATTTGCAGCTGTTGTTCTGTATATTACTTAAGGTTCGCTGCTATATACATATTCATGAAAACATATAATGTACATGTGCCACACTGATAACATACTCTTAACTATGTAAGTATGTGCGCATGTATGTGTGTGTCTGTAGTTGGTAAGTACATATATTGTAATTCGCATGCATATCAGGCACATAAATCGCTTAAGTGCCACACACTCACTACGGCTGTTATTTTTGTTGCTTTTATTGTTGTTGTTGTTGGTCAAGCAAAAGAAAGTTAAGAAAGTGCTTTTTATAATAATAATATTTTTTGCTTTATTCTGTGTTGCATGTTAATATTACCAAGTTTTTGCTTGCCTTCTTTTCCCCCTTTTTGTACAAATTTTCAATACATTTTGGCTGCATTGACCCTTAACTTGGCAAAACTGCGCAAATTGGTTTGCTCATGACACCACATGCACGCACAATCGGGGGAATCGGATTCCAGTTTATTAAATGTTTACAAACAAATTACAATTAATTGGAATGTAACGGTGATGAAGTGGCAGCGTGCTACACTATCATCTCAGGAGTCCCGGGTTCAAGGGCATGGGCGTATGCTTTCTTAAAAAATAATTTTCCATATTATTTAAAATTTTTTTTTAATATCATCAATAGTAATAAATACCCCAAAAAGCTCTTCTATCTCCAAATAATAAGAGTTCCTATATCTGTTGTAAAGTAAAACTTTTTGCATTTTTATATCAGCAATTTTATCAAGCACTTATACTTGCACAAATACATTGAAATACATCGACATACTACTTCGTACTGTAAAAATTAGCGTTCTACTCGCTGTATTTGAATAAACACAAAATTATGCTTTAAAATAACACACAATCAGCAGGAGTAGCAATTGAAACAATCATCTTCAACAAAGCAATAACAACAGCAACAACAAAAATCACATCAACAACTGATGAGGCGTAAATTGCTTAATTGCAGTGAGTGAGCGAGGAAAGAAAATAATAAAGGTATAATTTACATAGCTATGTTTGTGTGTGTGAATTTTCTTTATATGTGTGGTATAACTTAAAATTTTAGATTTCAATATTCATGCCAAGAAAAATGTTATATTATGGGCAGCAAATGAAAGCATGCAAAGCAGATAACGAAAGGAAAGCATTAATGTATATACTTGTTGATCTTTACATATGTATATACACACACACATACATACATATGTATACACATAGGAGTTACATGGGTAGATTGCAAAGAAAACGTTTTTCCTTAAGTCTGATATAAAATACTTATATAAATACAATGTTGGCATTTTTGTTATCGATTGTTATTATCTTGTAATATATTTTATGGTAGCTGTTTACACTGATGGAAAGCTGTACGAGAGAGACAGGTAGAAAAGTAAAGTAGTAAGAAAAGGAGCGCACAACTTCTATCACTCTCTTACTACCTTACTTTTCTACCTGTTTCACTCACACAGTCTTTCTTGCTATGCATACATAATATAATCTCTATAAAGAGACCGTGTAAATCGACGCAAATTGTGGTCTCGTAACTTCTGAAAGAGTCTCTAGTTGTTGGAAAACCTTAAAACTAATTTCACCGTTGGTTTACTCAGAAATACATATTCCGAGTGGCTCCTCCACACTAACTAATCAAAATTTAGCTTTGTATTCTTTTGTGTTTAGTGTTAATTTCTTATGGTGATTTTATTTCATCATTTATTAAAAACTTCATATTATTTCAGTTCAAAAAATGTTAATTTAGCGAAAAACTAAAACTGTAACTAGTGAGCGTTATAGAAAGTGAATCAAGCGTCAATAATTTGATTTAGGACTTGTCCACTTTGATTGATTGATATTTGGAAAAACACAACTGAAATTTGAATTACGTAACCAATCAACCAATTGCCTTTTGTAAGACAAAGCTAAGATATTGAAAATAGGTCTTTTAAAATTTATTTCATTTTATGACAATTGAGTATTGGATCCTCTCACCAATTATGTAAATATGATATAAAATGTATCGATCTGACTGAAAGATCTGACATAGATTACAAACGCCCAAACGTGAAGGAAACCATTCAAGCAAATTATCTCGTAATCGGTACATAAAGTTGTCAGTTCACAAATCAATATCGCCGATCGCAATGGAATAACCTTAATGTATAACTTGGAGGGTTAAACGGAAGGAGTTTGTTGATAAATAAAGTGAAAATTGTTGGCACTTTTAAACGGTTTTCAACTTTTTATTTGCGATAAGACAGTATATACATGTCATTTCCATATAAATATCTTGTAGATGCTGATATCAATGGCATTATCAGATCCGTGAGAGATAAAGTCACCATGATTGAAGAATACCGTTTTCCTGTTTTCCGAGTAGCTCCATACTCTTGAATCCTAAAATCGACATGCAATAAATCATCGAAATTAAAGATGTGTTCAGAGCAACTTTAGCCGAAGTTCAATGGAATTTCGCATATTTGCATAAACAACACATAATTTTAATGCTTTTTTCCAGCAATATAGAAAAGTATCTGATTAGTTAATTATTTTACTATTTTTCGAAAGAATTTCTTGTTTTCAACTCTGGAAGCAAGATACTCAAATTCCGAAATTGGTGAAATTGATCAAGTGAGCATGGTACCTTCCATATATGTGACATATTTGAAAAGCGACATTGATGGAAAGTCTGAAGCAGACTAAACACAATCTAATAGACATCATTGATTAGTTTCCAAATTACTCCAGTGAAAATTAGGCAATTACCACGTCTATCTGCCATGTATATGAAATGTTCAATTGGGAATATCAAAGGAAATAGTGAAGCACATTTAAAATTACAATTAAAAATAATTGCTTAAGAAATTATAATCATTGGTAAAGTAAAATCTTTAAAGGAAAATATCACAGGAAATACACAGGAAATAAGAAGTTACATTTCGCACGCTAACTTTATTTGTTTTTGTATTGTATGAAAAGAACAAATTACAACGAAAAACGTGTGCCAACTTTTAGGATTGAGTGAACATATCAGATTTATTTTCAACAATAAAAATAAAATCAAATATGGTTGAAGTAGATGTTAACTCATATAAAACGCAACTAAAGGTAATATAGAAAATGATTTAAATTAATCGCCACTAGATAGCGGTCGACGTGCGTAGTTGATAGTGTGCTGGACTGCTATGCAGAGTGCCCGGTTCCAGTCTCCGCACAAACAAAAAATTCAAGCCAACATTCAAGTAATGGATGCGAAAAAGTCGGCCTAGGGCCGCCAGGGACAGTTTTAGCTATTAAAGGAGAATAATAAGAAGAAGGAGAAGATACCGGAAATGGAATACCCTCGAAGTGGTATTGCTAAGAGTAAATAAACAGCATATATAAAATAAATTATAGTCCTCTCGTGAACCGTTTTCTTGAATACGCTGCGATGGAAAATTTTAAAATACATCTTTTTTTTCTTGGTGTAACCACGCCTACATCTTAAACAAATAGTCGGGCGTAAGACAAAGTTGCAGTTAAACATCCCTTACCATAAAGTGCAATGGTGGCCTGTTGTTTGTCGGGGAAAAACAGCTATAAAAAAAGTATATACAATCATGTTATAAAATAGTCTTGAGTGTATATTTTTCTTCACTAAATATTTTATTCTTGGTTGTTCAGTGACCCCTTCTATTTTTTTCTAAGTAATATTTATTTTAAATACTGTTTTTACATCCGACCATTTGTTTTGCATGTAGGCATGGTTTGTCCAAAAAGAAGCAGTGAATTCTTGCAGTTTTGAATCGTCTTCAAAAACATTTCTTTATCAAGAGGGCACAAGATTCTGATTCTTTGTCCTAAAAATTATTCGTTCCAAATTCAGTAATCAACGATGAAGTTAGGCGTGAATTTATTTTCTTTTTTGTGATTTTTAATAAGCTACTGCTGCTCTAGTTGCATGTTTCTTATACGCTCCTTAGCAAAGTGGTTATTTCATAAAATAAACAACAATTTAGCAAGTAACAAGAACAACGCGAACAACAATTACAAACTAACAATGCAACCAACATGCAACGTGTGGCGCGCTTAACAAACATTTACTCAAAAACCAAATTAAATCATAGAGGAAACAAAAATTCAATAGTCAAAATAAACTAAGCAAAACCCAGCAATGAATGAGAGAAAATAAGAGAAAAAGATCACAGTGCTCTGTTAATGTTGCTGTTACTGTTACCACCACGATAACAAAGCATTAGCTAACGACAACATTTCAGCGGTATGTGGACTGTTGTTGCTTGTTGTTGGGCGAAGTGTGTTGCTTTTTCTTCTTCGTCTTCGTCTTCCTGTATTATTAAGTTTTATGTTGTATGATCGTAATTACGATTGAAGCTACTGCGCACCCGGGTTGAGCCGGTAGTCAACTCTCAAAACTATCAACACAAGTTGTAAGCCGATTCAGTTGAGATTGGCAAGTAAACGCGAGCGGACGGCCAAAAGAAGTTGAGACGCGTACGTTGTGCGTTACAAGTCGAAACACATACAAAACAAAAAAGGGACAAAAATACTAGAATACCGTTAAAATATTTACATTTCGAGAATTTTTGAAAACGAAAATCAAAACAAACAAGTTACCAAAGTTTATTGAGAATTTATGTTGTTTAGCTACTCTATTTGTACGTAAATATTTCTCATTTCTTAGAAGGTTGTTGAAATTTTTGTTGCCTTCTCTTTATCTTTCTTTTCTTCTACATTGGCGCATGTGATACGAAGCTTTGAAAAAGATCGTCGCTCTCTCCAACAAATTCTTCGTCGTCGACGTAGTTGTTCGTCATTGTCGTTGTGCCGTTGCCGTTGCCATTGCCCGCTGCTACTAAAGTGAAAGTTGCACAAAAGTGAGGAGGTCCGTTATCTTCAAAAGCGCTAGCTAACGCGCTACATACTGAAACATAAGTCTTTATTCACACACTTTGGCTCCATATGAAAAGTAGCAACAGCAGCCAAACACTCATACGCTGAACGTCCAAGTCGATGGACGCAAGTGCGAACGCTAACGGGTGCTGTGCGGTATATCTTCTTCTAGTTACTGCAACGATTTGTTGTTTTTGTTGAATGTTTTTCATTAAACGTGTGTCGAAAAAAGTGTCGCGTTAAATGTTTTATTTGTATTAAAATTACGGTAAAGATTTTGGTGTGAAATATAAAAGAAAAGGCGTTAATTGCTAGTAGTGAGACTTTAATAACGATTTTTGCGCTGCATTTCACAGTTACTTATTGTTGTTGTATGTCGCTCAAGCTATTCTACCTCAACTTATTGTAGTTGTTACTGCTGTTGCTGCTATTAGTGCCTGAAAGAAGCAGGCATAAATTATTAACAATTTCATTGATACGTTATGTCCATCTTGGGCAAAAAAAAATATCAACACGCAAGAACAGCAGCAAATAAGTTAACAGAAACGAGCGAGCAGCAAGAAAAAAGAACGAAAGAAATTTCTACATGCAGGCAAAGGAAACAAAAACACGTTCATTGCTTAAGTCTTTCGTTTGATTGGAGCAAGATGAATTAAGCAAAAAAAAGAACAATATCAGAGCACGCAATTATAGCGGTATTTTTTTACGTTGCGATTACGAAAACGCAGCGGCGTTTTAAAAATATTGTTTTCAAATTGAAAAGTGTTTTAAAGTTTACAAATTTTGTTTATTTGCAGTTGTTTTTTTTTTAATTATTTTTCCTCTACGACTGAATGACAATTTGAATATTTCGAACCAAAGTGTTTCTGACATTCTTAAAACAAAATTTTCAATATTAAAACTACTGCAAGAAAAAACGAAATAGAACGAAACAAAAATATAATACATAGTGCTGTTGCAACTTTAAGGCACCACAACCATGATAAATTGGGTTACACCGGTGTCGCTAGCAGCGACGTCGCCGAAAACTAATAGTCCGCAGACGCTGCTCAGCCGCTACATCTTTGCAGCAACGACAATGACATCAACCAATTTTGTGCTAACAACTCTAATTATAATAGCAGCATTAACGCAGACAACAAATGGATTTAGACCAGTCGAACTGAATGGCAGTGGCGGTAAGTACGCAAAAGCGAAACAGTATTAAAAATAATAACAATAAAAGTAAATACGAGTAAATACAAGTATGGTAGTACGTACATAGTTCGAACAAAATTTTTGAAATGAAAGAAAGTTAAGCAAAAGCGCATTGCAACTTCTTTTCTGTCCGCTTTTTCATTTTGACCAAGAAACACTTGTTACCATTTTCTTGCATCTGTGTGTATGTGTGTGTATATGTGTCTGACAATTGTCAATTTAAAAATGACATTTTCATGTACTGAATGTACTCTTTGTTGTTGTTGATGTTGTACTGCACACATACTTACGTATTTTTGTAAAGAAATGCAAACACAAACACACTCATTCATGACTTCTCGTTTTTGTATATCTCTTTTGTTGCCATTTATTGATCATTTGCAGTGAAAGCTTTTGCTACTACTCCATACTTCTTGCTTACATACCTCTTCTTTGCTACTTTTTATGTGCTCATTGCCTTCTTCTGCCATTTCTTCTTGAACGGAACAATACGAATTATTACTAAGTATAAAGAAATCGTACGTTGCTTTCAAATGAAAGAAAAAATTCATATAAATTACTTTACTTATTGTGCGTAAAAAATGTTCAAGTTGATGCTGATTTCGATTTTGTTTTGTTATCACAACAAAAGTCACAGTCGCATTCTACGATTGTATCTCAATTTACACTCGCATGCTTCTTCTTGCAATTACATGCGAATTGAGTTCATTTAATGGTAGATTAACTCTTCTTCTTCTTTGTCTACTTCTGCTGCTGCTTCTTTTTCATCTTCCTCGGCATCCTACTATTCCAATAAAATGCCAAATAGTTTTCTTAACGTGCTCCAAAATAGTAAATCAAACTATATTTTGATTTGAAGATGTTTTCTTTTCCAAAACATTTGTGTGTTAATTGTTGTCAACCTTTATCTACTATTTTTTCTAGAATTAATGCTTCAAAATTTCGGGAAACATGTATGTAGTGTATTGTAGTATTTAAAAAGTGAAACAGTTTTAATAGGTTTCTTAGCAACAAACAAACAATCACACTTACACACACATATACACACACATAACGCTCTTATTAATGGAAAGTAGGAATTGAGACGCGAAGAAAGATTAAAATGTGCAGATTTGATTAATATATATAATTGCATATGTACACCGTACACAGCAAGAAAGTAAGCAAGTTTCTTGTTTGTGTCTTTAGTTTTATAATTGTAAAAATTTATGCTTTATCAGGTTTTTTGCGTCTGTCTTTACTATTTTAATTGTAAAAATTTCCGCTTTATCAGGTCAGATTTAAGAAGTGTAATAACAAGAACATCATGCCAACAACACTCACTTTCTCAACTCAAAAGTAAACAGAAATTACAAAATTAAAAAAAAAAAGTCGTATATAAAATAATGATTTTCTAAATAGTTGATACAATTATAAATTCTTATTCAGTTTTCTTTTCAATTTCTTTATAAATTCCAAAACTCGACAATACTGGCAAATCATCATCATCAGTTTCTTTTTGTTAAGGTGCACTTGCTGGTACAATACTTGTAGTCAGTTGAATATGCGCGTGCGTACCTACTACTTACTTACTTAGTTATTACTATTTTTTTTATGGTGTGCTAAATGAAAACGTTTTGGTATTGTTGTACATAAATGTTGTTGTTGTTGCTGTTGTTTGTATTGTGTTTTTGTTCCTGTTGTTGTTGTTGTTGTTGTTATTATTGCATTTTCAGAGCTAACACTTTGTGTTCCACATTATGGTCATAAACAGCAGCAGCTACGATAGGAAGTAGGTATGAAACAAAATACCAAACATCACCAGCAATAACAACCATCGATTGGTTATAACTTATAAATCACGTTTTCAATTCACTGCCATCACATTGGAGCCAGACAATTGTACGCACTACAAGTTAGTACGCGTATGTTATACAAATTCTGGTTTATTTATTCTCTTTACAACTACAGGCATACTGCCAGTTAGTGAAAACTTTGATTTGTACTATTTATCATTCGATATTGGAAAGAGCTAACTGCCCCTGCACTACATTTAGCATTGAAATGTCAATGCACAGCAAAATTGATCCAAATATAACTATTTGATTAATTTATCACATTTCTTTCATGCAATTGTTGTCATTTTTATTCTTATTTCTTTTCTGTAAACGTATAGTTAGGAAAAGAAAAAGTTTTCAACTGGAGAGAAAATTGGAAAACGATCAAAAAAGTTTGGCACCCTTACAAATTCGATGAACAAAAATTAAATCTTTACTAAGTAATATAGGATCAATATTGTCAAGTACCATCAACCTACTCCAACTAAAATTAGCTCCTATAAACGTATTCACTGAGCTAAAGCGGCCTCGACACTTATGCTGAGATGCCATTAAATACATAAAATTAAAAAGTTATAGCGTTGGCAAGCGGGTGATTGCTTTTGCGCCACCTTGTATGTGACTGCTGGCATTCTAGAACAATGTACATACACCAAATTACAGAGTTCGAAATTAATTCAAATCATCCGCCCACAACAAGATAATGAAACAATTCTGCAACATTTTAAGAATGAGTGAAGTCATCACACCAAAAAAGATCTGGAGGCACTAATTCAACTAAATACTTAAACTTAAACGGTTTGTTTTAAATTTAATATCATTTGACGTTAAACTTTATTTTCAACAATGATTGTTATAGCTTTGCTCTTCACCGTCAATTGTTCCGTTTTGTGTTGAAAAGTCATACATTTTAATGCGTTCTCACATTACATGTCCTGAGTTTCATAGCAAAAATAGCTATCCAGTTATTGGCGCTAAATAGTGGAGATCGAAATTTATACACTAAATCCCCGGTCTTTGTAAAATATATTAAATTTTGCTGTTCAATAACGAAAATATACAAATATTTTGCCACTTTCTTTCTGAAATATAATGCAAACCAAATCTTTCACAAAAATATTTAATAAATCGATTAAGCTTTTGAAATGCTTATACAAATGTAAATTAAAAACAAAACGAAAATAAAAACCACATTATCATGTTGTACATAAGTATTTAATAAATCATTGGTTTATACCGAAAATCAAAGAGTTTTGGTTTTTTATATTTTTATGTAACCAAAAGAGAAGGTTCAGATATGACAGTGTACCATAATGCTAAAATAGATGGCAAAAATATCAGAAAATTAAATACACAAAAATTAAATAAAATAATGCTCGGATTTTGATTTGATGATTCCTGAGTAACTCCACAGCACCAATGAAGAGCGTAGGCATTGATTTGAATTTGTTAACGAATAGAAGAAGCCTACAGTTTCATTTCAAGTCCAATTGGCGGTTTAAAAAGCTGTTATTAAGTAATTTTAACTCTTAGAGGTTAGCCATTGCAAGTCAGACGATGTGCCGAGTTACGAATTTGAGTTATGGTATCGTAATTTTCCATCATCCTGAGAGAACATAAGAAATTAGCTTTGTGATTATAAGTATACAGTATGAGTATTTACATATTATAAGTAATCTACTTTTATCATTGGCATAAACAACTAACCGTTGGGTTAGGTTGTAATAGTAACCTTCTATATGAAAGCACACCTAATCACTTAAGCACAATGGTGCGCCGCAACTCCTCCATTAACGAAGTGGAGAACTATGAGGATTCGCTTATAAATCTGACTATGGCCTTATTAATTATAGATTATAGCTCAGACAGAGTAGTAAAGAAAGCTGAGCCTAGGAGTCTTAATCTTCTCCTAGCCAGAAATGGACATTCACACACAATGTGTAGAACTGCATCCTCTCCTTCCTACTGGATATTTTAGCTTCCTCAAGATAGTTTGGCTTAAGTTTAGTTTGCAAGAGGATGAGACATCGCAAAGCAACGTGCCCCGTTTGGCTAAATCGTTGGCCTCCCAGTTGCATTGGATATCCATATGCCCAGGTATCCAGAGTAAGTGGATTTTTAACAAGATGTTGAGGGCAGATTGGCAACAACAATCTTTGATGTAGTGAAACTACCAACCATTAACTTGATTGCTGCTTGGCTGTCATTGTATATACAAATATTTGTGTCGAATGAATCGTTACAGATAAGCTACTTGCCATTATTACTTCTGGAGAAGGAGGGCTTGAGGAGCATTTTCCTAGAGAACCCTGCCTATCTGTATAGATGTCGGTAGAATTTCCAGTGACCACCCTATTCTCCATGGAACTCTTCTCCATAGGTAGAACTCTTGTGTTTTTGAATCGGAGTAGGGCTGATTAGTCTATATTTTTAGGTACAGACTTGCCTCGGATAAGAATCTTGACATCTTCCAGGTGCAACTTGGACTAGCGAGATATGGTAATGAGTCTGGCAGCTGAGAACTTAGCTTGTTGCTTAACCAGAAGTGAAGAAAGCACCCAGTAAGAAATTGCAAAGAGACAAAGAGAGCTTTCGTAGTGGTAGTGCGTATTGCCGAGGTAATCAATATAGCCGCTATTTTCCCGACCTTTTCCAGTGATTTCAGTTTGACCGCCTTTTCAGTAGCTGGGCGCCAGAAGAAGGAGCCATAAAAAAAATATCGATTCGAAATCGAAGACCCCATCTGGCACTCAAAACTTTTTTGCAGAAGTAGAGAACAAAAGAGGCCTTATGCACCCTTTCCGCTATGTTAGTTTTCCATTACAGCTTAGCTTCAATGGAGCTTTAACTTTCCCAGAAGAGGGATCCCAGCATACACCACGAAGAGGGGATCTATATTGCAAACCTTCTCTTATTTCATCTAACCGTAGTAGTAGCAGTAAGCAATATTTTTATTTTGTGGGGACTCCTATTGAATTTAGATAGATAGGTAGGTAGTTCTTTAAAGCACCACGCCACACCAACAGAATTTATATCTTCTTACATTTGGTATGTGTTAGGAAAATTTGCATTGTGTTGTTTAATTGTGTAGATGAAAAAGTAAGTCAACCTGATTAAGTTTTATACGTAAATTGGCAATGATTATAAACTATAATCGCAATTTTAACTTAGTACATATGTATACAACGAATGTGGCATTATCAAAGTCATTATAATTTCCTAAATTTCCCCCATCATTAACCAGTTAACCACAGCGTATCAACTATTCTTTAGCTGCTGCTCAAACTCAACGCCTTAATTCAATTAAACACATTTCCACACTCTATAAACTTAATTCAATCGAATTTGCCTGCGTAGCTACAGCTCCAACTGCCACAACTCCGTCTACCGTCTACCATTTGCCACTACCAATTGAATTATTAACTAGCAAAATGTTGAATTTGTTGTGGCTGGTTCAAGTGTGTGGAATGGAGTGGAGTGCCATTAAAAAATTTTAACGTATCATTAAGTATTTTTTTGTTTTTTCTAATATGTTTTAATGTTGATGTTATCTTTTAAGCTCATCAAACTTTATCACTCGAGTTACTGTTTGCATTGTTTTTTATACTTGCTGTTACTGTTGTTTTGTAAATACGTAATATATTGAGCGATTTGTATTTGAACCAACTGAGTGACAGGCTTATCGTGGATATACATACTTAAAAATCTATGATGCTGCAGATTTTCCTATAACCAGCAGCAGCTCAACTCTCAGCAAAACAAATTATCAGATGTCAACAACGAAATCAAGCAACTAACTGCAATACTCGTACTTGCTAACAGGAAATATCATACGTAAATTTAAAAAATTATTTTTTTTTTTTTTTGACAAGCGGTGAAAGTGAAATGCTTCTTCCTTTTCTTATTTTTCTACTTCTTTTTCATTCATTCATACATGCATTTAGCCATTCATTCATTCGTTTTCTTAAATTCTTTCCTTTATACCTATTATTTCGTTGCTTACTGCTCAAACAATATTATTTTATTGTATTTTTATTATGCATACATTCATTCCATATTTGTTTTGTTTTTTGTAAACATTAAACAACGACAATGTGATATTTGCTAAACACGATTGTTTACATTTGCGAATTTGTCGCGTTTGTTGCTGCTGTGAAATACTTTTTGTTTCGGCCAGTTCGATTTCTAAGAAAGTTAGTACGCGTAGTTTTATATACGACATGATGATTTGTGATTAGCATATTAAATTTTGGTTTGTTTCATGCCATTTCCATAAGCCGTGACTTTGCAGCCCAAAACAGAAATGTATGTACAACTTGTGCTTGCCAAACTTCCCTAATTCCCTGCTTAGTCATGCAGCTAGTAAATACTTTCCATTATTTTTATTTTTTATTATTTTGTTTAACTTTTTTTTTTGTTAGTTATAGGTTTTGCATGATTTTGTCATATCGATTCCGCGGACAAAACTTTCACTAGTGATGACGCTTCTGTTTTGTGTGTGACTTTAACTTTAATGAAACACAAAAAAAAACAAAAATAATCGCATAATGATATACAAATAAACTTAATATTCGTATTTAGTTAGTAAAAACAACAACAGCAGCAGAACGGCATGGTTGTCTAAACTTAATTTCATAATTTCAGTAAAATTTAATTGTGGCATCTGAGCGCTTGATCTACATCAAATCACAACTGTCTTGCTGAAATTTTTGACAAATCCTACAAATTTCGATGTGTAAGAGAGAGAAAGAGAGAGCACATAAATAAAACTTTAAAACCTTCTTATATTACCTATCTTAAATAAAACTGTGTGGCATGTTATGATTTATAAAACGCGAATGAGATCTCTCCAATCTAAAAAGATAAAGGATTATGCAAATAACAAACTTATTACTGGAATTTACTCAAATTCGCAACCTAAATTTTGTATGCAGGTGTGCCATGGTAAAGTAGAAGAAAAAAAAATTATATAAATTTTTACTTTGTCCAATATCTATTTTTTTTGTGTTCTGGCTCACTGTGATAGCGAATGATGTGGGGAAAATAGTTGATATTATAAATTATTTCGGCTATTCGAGAATAATAAATACCTGCACCACACCCCACCCGTTAAAGGATTAGGTTGAAAAATAATTTGCTTATAGAACTTTCTTGTAAATTATTATATAAAAAAATTTTGAATGTGGTCTTATAACCATAGGGTCAAGCTCTATTTTGCAGTAAAAAAAGGGATGGCTGGATGATTTCATTATCGACGCTCTCATACAAATTCGAATCTTTAAGTGGATCTTTTATCAGGAACATCTTAGTTTCAGACATAAAATCTTGAGCTAGATATGTGGCCATTTGACAAAATAGCATGTCTCTGCATACGAGATTTCGTCTTTCCTCTTCGAATAGCAAATTTATATTATATTATATTTATATAGAGACCAAGCTGCATAACGCAATAGCATAAATTAATAAATTTTCTAATTTAATAATAGAAGAATAGAAAATGATTTAAAATATTGTAATATAAATGAAGCAATTGCATAAACTTTTATAAACATAAAGTAGAAGATTGCAATTGTGTTGTAGTAAAATTGAAGCAACCTATGGTGATATTGCTCCTACGAATCTACATACTACATACATATGTACATACCCCAACCGAATGTCAACCGTTTAAACGAGCACAACTTGTTTAATACATTTGAAAGCAACATTTTGTAGTTGTATGTTGCAACCACAACGCCTTCCTCGTTTTCTTTTTCTTTCTGTCTTTTGTTTCTGCAAGGCAACATTTAAATGTTGTTGTTGGTGCTTGCTGGTTGCTGTTACATTAATTGTCTGTGTATGTACAAACGAATTCTCGTTCTGTAGCCAACAACTTATGTTGCTGTTTTACCGGTCCCCAATAACAATTTTTCACAGATTTGGGTTACTGTTACAATTCACATTGCCACCAAGTGTGTGTGTGCTAAATGTTTCCACATTGACAACAACGACGACAAAAACAACGACAACAACAGCGACAAAAACAACAACAACAACATGTGGCTGCAATTGTGACTACAAAAAGAAACAAGTTACAATGACATCGTAAAATGCAAGTGTCATTTTGTTCATCACATTGACATGAGATAAAACAGAAAGAAAAAAACTTTATAGGCAAATAATAAAAACAAACTTAAATGTGAAATTGGGATTTTACACGTAATAAAAGGGCGAAAAATAACAGCAACACCGATATCCAAATAACTACAATATAATTTTCTATGAATAAATGTTGCTATCGTGAACCAATGTTGCATGTTTGTCCAACGATTCGCACAGTCTAAATGGCATTTAGTCTGAATTTATACGAATACCAAACTGCACTGCACTGCAATTGATTTTCAAATATGTAGATGGTCTCAATTTTTTTTAACTTCGCCTCCATTTGCATGTACTGGCAAAGCACTGCTTACTTACTCTCATGCATGTGTGCATTTTGTATGTAATTGCTTGCTCCTCAATTGATGCGTATGTATGTACGTGTATGCACTTATTTGCATGCTTCGCTTGTTTTCTTTACTACTCGTTCCATTCTTTAATTTCATCCCTCAATCACTTATTCATATATTCATTCACTTACTCACTCATTTATTCATTCGTATTTTCGTATTAGATAATTTATAAATGGTAGACAATGGTAGCATTTATAGATAATAGAAAAATGTAAAACAACAATAACAGCAACAGTATCTAAAAAGCAAGTGAAGTAGCAATGAACTTCATTTCTTACACAACACAAACACAATATCACACACACACAACTGTATTTGTTTTACACAATACAGCGCATGCCAACAAGTGTATATTGCACATCATAAACTTGTAGTCATTGATTTAGTTGCAGTTTCATGCTCCAAATATTGTCTACAATATATGTATTACACTTTTCATTCTATATACGAGTATGTATTCGTACACATACAATGGAATTTCCATGCAATGATGGAAAACTATATTAGATGAAACTAGTCGGAAAGCTAAGTTCGGGCGCTGTCGAACTTTATGCACCATATGTAGAACTTCCTTGAATATCACTCTATGAAAGATTCACTTGTATGGGAGGTACCACTCACACTTGAATGATTTTTCCCGATTCAATAAACGAGAGAGTTAAGTCCAAAATTAAAAAAGTACAAGTGAAACGGTTATTTGAGGGAGCGTTCGGGTATTCGTGATCGCCGTGACGTTGTTGGTGGTGTGCGAGACTGATACGCAGGATACCCGTGTTCAAATCTCGCTTCAATCAAAATATTCAAAGTGATTAATTAAAAATGTCTTAACATGAAAGGACTGGGTCACTAGAAGAAGATAATGAAAGAACTATTAACATTCAGAAATATACAGTAAGCGGCGTGAAATTTCATCAGCTCTTGGTTGCAGTAAAGACTGTTCGCCGGCGGCACCCTTTCAACCAAACTGGATGAGTTTCGAGTTTCAGTTACAGATACCAGACTCGCTCATTCATAACTCAATTCAACAGCTTTTATAATTTAAGTCCGCGTAGGGTGATTGTCATAGATTTTTGAATCCTGAATATGAATCCGAAAGAAATTATGTTAGTATCACATAAAGTTTACAAGAAATTTGAGACCGAAAATTAAAAAACGAAAATACCCCAAATAATGGCTTTTTCCGTTTAAGAACTACAATTACTCTTTTTCCCTAAAAGTGGACAAAAAGCAGTGGGCCGATTATGCAAAGCGTGGCGCATTGCATTTGAAGGTGAAAACTAATTTTGGTATTATAAAGTTCGGTTCGAAATATAGTTACTTGATATGCAGAAGGTAAAGTGGTCTTGAACCATATTTAATTAATCGCCTTTGTGTTCTTTCTTCTTTTTTTCTTTCTTCTTCCTCTTTTAATGGCATAACAGCCAATGGAGGGCCTAGGCCGAGCTTTTCGCATCCACTCATGTCGTGCGTGTTATATTTGTACTTGAACGGAAGGGACCTACAGTTTTATGCCGAATCCAAACGGCGCAGTGAAAAGCTTGTAATTTTTCTTAAATTTGATAATTCTTTCACCTTTTCTCGTTCTGCAGCCAAAAATACTCTCACGTCATCCATTCTTGCATTAACTTTCACTATCATAAATCACCTTCGGTAGCCATTGATGTTGCATATTGTATATTATAGACATAACCCTTATATATTAACTAATATTGCTTTCAAATTACCAATAAAATATTAAAGGAAACTGATATTGCAAAAACATTTCAAAATTTGCAAATCTGTTACTCTTCTTCTTTACTTACTTTTCGTTTCATTCGCAATATAAACTGGGAATCTCTTGTCAGATTTCGAAGAAATATTAAAAAAAAATATTTACCCCGTTCGGTTTTCACAACAGTATACTGCGAAGCTAATCGCACTTGAATATGCAGCAAATGAACGATCCGGTTTGAAGAGTTATGTCAAAAGTTTGGACAGTGCATGAAGAACAAATGCATCAGGCTTTGATTTGAAGAGCAGTGAATCTTTAATATTATAAAATTTGTACATGAAAAACGTTAAAAATTCGCCTTTCTTTAACTAACAATTATTTTTAGCAATTTATGTATGTGCAACCAATTAATTTGCTTAGTAATAATCAATATTATATCCACTGGGTAGATAAGCTAAATGTAACAGAAATCAATTATCACACATTGAAATTATTTTTAATTGTGCAGTGCACGGTGATGGTATTTTAGTTGAAATTTTTTTAGGATCTATTTTTTCTACTGCAATGAAATAAAAATTGTAATCCAACAATTTAATTAACTAAATATTTAAGAAAATCTTGCTATTTGTGAATGTGAATAGCATTGATCTTTAAGCAACTTTCGTTTTCGAATAATATGAATTTTATTTCGATTTTATTGCACGACATTATTATGGTTAAATAATTGTGGAATACGATAAAACTACTGCTACGACTATTTTACATTTTAATTAATGTTAATGATGAAAAGTTATAATTAAAATGGTTAATCATGTGAAGAAAAGTGAAATGGAATCTGGTCAAAACTGAAACGAAGTAAAACGAAATTAAAGTTATTCTTCTATACACACACAAACACATATAGACATATAGACCATACCATTCACACAAATGAAATGAAACAATGCATTTATGCAAATAAGAACTTTCATTTTCACTCATGCATTGTTTACAGCGCTGTCACAGATATTTTGTGTGTCTTTGGAGAGAAATTTATTCAGTCATTCATTCAATATTAAAGCAATAAAATACACGCACATATTCATATGCTGAAGCCTATGTGAATTTCTATTTTATTAAACAATTTTTTATAATTTCGAGGGCTTTTAAAATATGCGATTTCATAGCTTGTGATCAACATGCAATCGTAGCAAATATATGTAACTTAATTTGAATTACAGACGAAAGCTAGAAATAAGGCAAAAAACATTAAAGCGAGCAACATATATGCCCTAATTTTGGACAATATATTTATTGTTTTGCTTGCAATGACTCTCATAATATATACATACCTCTAACCTAGAAATAGAACCTATTTCTATATTTAACACTTTCACAAGCAATCAGAGCGCTACTTCTTCATCTACTTCACTTTATTTGCGCTTACTTTACTTGGCATCTACATACATACATAAATCTGAATTCTACATTCTGCCACTAATTAATCGATAATAGTTTCCCATTTTACCGTTGAATCGCCTCGTTTGTTTGCATTCTTTGCATACAGCTGAAACCACTTTACAAACAAACAGCCGAGAAGAGATGGAGATGGAAATGGAAATAGAGATGCCAAGAAGTGCACACATTTTTCCATCACATTTTTCCTATGCTCGAATAATTATGCTGCTCATAAATTATTTACAACAACAACAACAACAACAACACCAGAGAATAAACAGAAAATGGAAAATTATTAAATAAAACTAAACCCACATTTTGAGTGGACTTGGTAGCTGAAAACAAAACCAGCTTACCAAGCAATTAAGTTTACAAAATTAGCCGCACCAGCATGAAGAAAAGTGTGCGTGGAAAGGTATCAGCTTGAGGCTTTGGCACATAATAGCCCAATGCATCATTACGAAAGGAGAAGCCAAAGTCATAGTCAAATCTTGAATTGTTGCTTTTCTTTCTGCTTACTTTTTATTTAGAATTATTTTTATATTTCCTTGTGTATGTGTTACCAGTGACCATGCCACAATGATCGATGAATGACTATGCAACCAAATAAAAGACATTGAAACAAAATACATTTTTTTAACCAATTTTAGAAAATAAGTCATAAAAGCAGTTAAGCCAATAAATTTCTTCTTTCCAGCACAAATATGTACATATGTATATCGTTATACAAAAGACTTAAGCGACATACTAAGAGTAAAAGAAATTTCTTTACTGCGCTACTATTTCTTTTCAATAGAAAACTTGGCAAAAGAAATTATTAAAATTTTGTTTGTTATTTCAATTTGTGATTTTAGCAGCCGTTAAACTAAAAACTCAAACGCAAAGCAACAACTAACAGACGCAGAAGAAGAGCAGCACAACTTGTTATCTCATTTTCCACTGCTTTTGTACGACTTCTTCATTTCGTTTTAGCGATAAGTGGTAATCTGAGTTAAATTCGCTCAGGCATTTGACATACTTTACATACATACTCGTACATATGTGTGAAGGTATCTGAGTTTGTGTGCATGTGTGCGAATATATGCGATGCTGTAACCTATTTATTATACGATTATGTTAGCGTTGCATTCAGTGCAAGTTGCACAGCTCTTTTGCAACACAAACAAGAAAATTAATTAAAATTACGCATATACTTACTGTCATTGTATATGTAGTGAACATATGCATTTATGCATGTGTATATGCTTACATACGCATATATAGTATATGTACGTATGTGTAAATAAAACAGTATGCAGACGAATCTGTCAATAATATATGTAAATTGGTCTCAATACAAATCGGTTTGATCTATGTTTTTCTAAACTTTGGCGGAAAAAGGTGGACTAAAGTTTGGGATCACACCAATTCTGTGTTGGAGGTCACAATGTACAAAACAATAATAAATGACCACTAAACACTAAATACTTGGAGCAAACATAACTTGGATTTTGTCAGCTGTGAGTCAGGTTTCCCAGCCATTTAGCAAATCAATGTTTCACTTGAAAATTGTGGTTTTAGTGTGGAAAGATTAATCCAGATTGAACAAAGCTGTGACTTTGCCGATCATGGTCAGACTGTCAGTTCTTTCTATAAGGACCCATCGATGTTCAATCCAAGCCTTTCCTAAATTTAAATTTACAATGCGGATGGTGTAATAAATCCGCCCATAGCAAAACCATTCTTTCGGTCGCTGTAGCGTAGTGGTAGTGCGTTGGACTGTTACGCAGAGTGTCCGCGATTCGAATCTCGGCACAGGCAAAATCAAATAAAAAACAAAAACAATTTTTCTATGTGGCTCCACCTCTTGGCAGGTAATGGCAAACCTACAAGACTAAATTGGATATGAAAAGCTTTTCATTTCGACGTTCGGATTCGGCATAAAACTGTAGGTCCCTTCCTTTCATGTACAAATATCAAACGCACAACATAAGCGGATGTTAAAAGCTTGGCACTTGGTGCTACATACGGTCACAACCAACATTGATTAAAAAATCTGAAGTTCATTGTGGCAAAGGCATAACACTTGCCACAATGGCTGTCTATCTCTTTATCGGTGTCTTGTGATTGCATACCCTCGCTTTCTCACCCTCCTTCTTCCTGAAATTTGACATAACTAAGAAAAAAAAATATTTTAAAAAAATATTGCCCGTTTTTGGCCCTGCCTTCCTACCTACACCACTGGTCAGCACACCCATCGTAAAAAAACCACAATACAATATTGCAGAAATGGACCATCATTAGCAATTTCAAATTTAAAAAGTTTTACAATTTTAAAAATTGGGGAAAAAATTTGGTCAAGTTTGGATTGAAACCCATTTTTTTCAATCACTTGCTTCGAAGACGCAAAATGGCCAACGTTGCGTGGATACATTTTTGTGAGTCTGGAGAAAAATATTGAAATTTTCAATAGATTTACAACCGAATTTTATAAAATAATTATCGACTTTACTTTACTTTACTTTTAATGGCACAACAGCACATGAAGGGCCTAGCCCGAGCTTTTCGCATCCACTCATGTTGTGCGTGTTATATTTGTACATGAATGAAAGAGACCTACAGTTTAATGCCGAATCCGAACAGCTAAGTGAAAAGCTTTTCATAGCAATTTTAATCGTGTAGAAAAATTATTTTTTTTACTTTTTTGATTATGCCTGTGCCGAGATTCGAACCCCTGACACTCTGCGTAGCAGTCCAACGCACTACCACTACACCACAGCACATATTACTTTATCTACATATTACTTTATTTTTTCAAACTATATGAAGATTTAATTTCAAGTTGGAGCATGAGAAGTACTTAAAGTGGAATGTGGCTATCAGAAGTTTGATTAAAATTATATGGATTTTTTATTTCAGAAATATGTACTTTAAGTTTGTGCTGTAGTTTGTGAGGGATAAATACAAAAGTTATATATACTTTTTTACTGTTAGAAATACGAAATCAGTAGATCTAGCCATGTTCGGCTGAAATTTCAGATTGTGACTTTATTTACTAAGAATATATTTGAATAAGTTAAATTTTGTTTCATCCGAAATTCCGTTACTCTTCTTTGGCATAATTCTGCTTGTTCTAAATAATTGATTAAATAATTGATATAACTACTATGTAATTATGTATGGATGTATGTAAGTATGAATATGATCGTATGCTCGCTTTGGCTGACCTGGTAAATCATCAACTAATCGGTTCGGTTTAATTCTTGTGTGCCATTGGTGTTTGTATGTATTTACTTATGCAGAGTATATATGTAGTTATGTAGGTTGATATATACATGTATGTAGATATGATATTAAGGTACAATATGCATGAGATGAAAACTCAAAACAAGTTTCTCATCTAAATCTTATTTAATTTCAAAGAATTTCTATTAAATATCAGCCAAACATCATTATTACGACATCCAATTAGCATAGCTTCTGTTTTCTCTGTTGCCACAATCTCTAATTCATTACTTGTTTGTCATTGCCATAAAAAAAAGCAATAAAAAAATTCCAACTCTATTAGAATTCTGTAAAAAACGAAAAACATTTTTACCACAACAACCACAGAGCACGCGTCGCTATAATTTTCACTGTCAATGTCTGTCTGTCTGTCAGTGTCACCTCAGCTTCAATCTCAAGCTGTCAAACGTGCTGAAATACTCTGCGACGCAACAACAACGTGAGACTCCCTAACTCACCAGCGCACTCAAATGACTGAGAGAGTAATTCGCACTCTCTCTTTATAAATGCGACCGTTGTTTTTTCCTTTTCACTGATTCAATACCTGAGTTTCATCTATATTCCATTTGTACACCTGCACACCTGGACCTACTCTCTCTCTCTCTTAATCGTTTTTATGTTGTCTTTTTATGTTGTTTGTTGTTGTTAACCGAGAAGGCTAATAAGTCAGTGGGTCAGACAAGAGATACTTATGTACTCGTACTATAAGCAAACCGCAACGAATGAGTAAAGCAGAGAAACAATTAAAATTTTAAGAATGCGTGAAAAAAGGGTGACAATTGATTTATGAAGGTATGTAAATAAATAACTGCATACATATGTACTACATATGAATGTTTTGTATAGAAAAATTATTTCATGTTGTCAAAAAATTTGCGCGTCAGTGCACAAAGTGTTTGATTTTCTGTGAAATTAAGTTTTTTTTTGAATTTTCTTTTGCCTTAAGAGTAGGCATAGAAGATTTACATTTAATTGAAGAAACACTAAGTGGAACACATTGTAGTCGTTCGTTCTCGTATATTTGTATTTAATTAAGACGAACATTGGTTATTTCGGAATAGTTGTTTTACATTTTACATATCAAACATAAGAAATAGGTTTTAACAATTTATAATACCGATACTAAAATTTAGTCCAATCTGTTAGTCAGGCACAAACCTTCTTCTTCTTCTTTCTGTAGTAGAAAAGAAGTAAAAAATTGTAGTAGCTATAGTAGTAGAATGTATGTGTTAATTGAGAAGAAGTAGATATATAAGTTCGCGCCGTGCAGCACGAAAATTACACCTAGAAAAACCATCCCTAACACCGTGGAGAAACTTACTGAACAATTTTACCAAGCCTACCCATATTTTTCCACAGAAAGCTATTGACAAATAATAACTTAATACAAAATTTTATTATTATACCACAAATAGTTCCTAAGATCACCTACAATTTTTTCTGTAGCACGGCATTGTGTGGAAGGTGCTACGCTTACTTCCCCAACCCTCCTTTTGTATGTTTTGAAACCACCCTCGAGTAGCCACGAAAGTACGTACGTAATTGAATAAAGATCAGATGAGATTTCTGGGAGCTATTGTATTAAAACACAAACAGTCTAAAAAACGTTCGCATTAATTTTTATATAGCAGATTTAGCAATTTTTATGTTGGACATGCCACACATTAAATTACATAACTATACTTATAATGCGAATCGGGCATCACATATTTTCTGCTCTTAAAAGAAAAAACTAAAAACTGAAATTCTTTTAACCTTGAGTGAAAGTTTTTTCTAATTCTATGCCGCTCCAAAGCCATTTTACAAACTCATACATAACATTTGAAGCCTCTCACTCGCTCTTCTTCTTCTCCGCCAGCATACATACATATCTATACCATATGTATATCTATGTTTTATCTTTCGAGTACACTCAATGGAAATGTTAAGTGCTCTCTTAAGTATTTACATACGTTAACATTACTCTGTTAAACCTTCCAGCCACTCTAGCTGGGTATACTCATACTTAATGCCACCATTTGTGTTGGTAGTCCATTGCTAGCTTGCGGCAAATTTCACATAATTCTATTTCATTTTAATGATTTGTTTCTTTCTTTTTTGTGTCTGTGGTTTTTGTTATTTTGGGAGAATGCAAGTAAAACTTAAGGGGCACAAACATAATAAAAACCAAACAAAACAAAATATATGAAAGGGAATAAATTCATTCGACCATTAAAACATCACTATCACTTTTCTTCAATTATTGTGTGAGTGTGTGCGTGTGTATATGCATGAATGTAGATATTCCTAGTGTTAGTAACAACCAATTGAATCGTGGTCGTTAAAAAAGATTCACTTTTACTTGCGGTTTTCATAATTCAATTCTTAATACCAATTTTTTAGTAATTTAAGTAATTTCCATTTAACATTTTGCTTGCATCACTTTCACTTTGTGCTGGTCACTGTTCATTTCGTTGTTCATTGGAATTCGCAAATTTTAGTTTGTTTGTTAATCTTAAAATATGGCTGCGTTTTATTCGCCTCTTGCTCCTAATTATGTATAACTAGAGTCGATAATTGTATGGGAAACAACAACAAAAGCTGCAGAGATAATGCATATTTATAGCTAGCATGTTGATTAACATTCCTGTTTTCAATAACAACATTATAGTTAACTGTTAATAATGAAAGAAGAAAAAGTGGGGTAACACTGCCGGCCCCCGGTACATTATTTTGATTACATTGTAAAAATAATCAGATATTGTTACTTAACGACTGGATTGAAATTGAGTATTTTAACTGTAATTAAGTAATTACAATAAGTGACATGCATAGGTAATCGCATTTATTGTTCACTGTGATCAGGCCTGCCAGGATACGCAGCTCCTTTCTCACCAAATGGAGAAGACATTTGTTCTATTTTCTTGTTAAGTTCTGCAGAGCCAATTCCTCGGTCCTAACAGTACCAGGCATCCCGAAACGGAAAAATGCGAAAACGTTAGAAAAATGGTGGGGCCTTCCAGCGCCTTTATTGCAGCCTAAATAATCAGGCACATACTCCTACACATTTTCCTCGCCAGCGGGCTTCGATGCAAAATGACAAAGATCTTCGTTTCAAATATCGTTACCATCCTCTACTGTAGCGAATAAGCACCTGTAGTGGTGATCAACTCATCAACTAGATACCAAACAGAACCGATTTCAATTATTTTTCTGTAACCATCTGTATAGAAAATATGTGTAAAACCCTTTGGATTGCTCCATTTGTTTCGATCAAGATAATTTTAACAATATTATTTGCCGAATTGCTGTAGCTGCAGCTAGGTCTTTAACCTTGAGGCCCAGTGCACGAGTCAGCGGGGCTCTTAGGCTAAAAAGTTTGGTGAACCCTGATCTAGGTCAAATAATTTTTTTAAATATGATAACTCATTGTTAAAAATAAGCTTCTTTCCCCCTAGAATAACAATTTTTATGAGTTATATTTAAACAAACAAAAATTTAATATTTATCTAGTTAACTTCATTCCGGTGTACAAGTATGAAACCGGGAATTTTTGTTAAGAAAATACACGTTTATTTAAGAAAAATGGTTATAAATTCAATCTTCAAAGTAATGGCCATTGCTAGCTACACATTTTTACCATTTCACTGGCAATTTGTGAATGCCTCGCCACAAAAATGTTCGTTTTTTAAGTCAAACCAATCACCATTTTTACACATTTTCGTACGAATCGAAAAAACAACCATAACTTCGTGTTGCCCACCTTGATATTCTGGAAGTTTTTGGCGCAAAGCACGGTTCACATCGGCCTTCTTTCCGAAGCGATTTGGCTTTGCTTTCGATGTACCGGTCTTAACATATGATCGTTTACATTTGGGATTCTCGAAATAGATCCATTTTTCATCGCCAATAACAATTCGATGAAGATATAATTTTATTTGTACCTGGCGAGCAACATATCACAGGTAGTTTTTCGATTTTCTTGCTGTCTTTCAGTCAATTCGTACGGCACCCATCTTGTTACATTCAAAATCAATCCCATGGCTTTTAAAAAAATGCATTGTTGGGTTGTTCTTGCATTTGACCATCATCCTCATCGAGTAAAGCTTGCAATTCGGCGTTTTCAAACTTTTTCGGTGGTCTTCCACGTTCTTCATTTCTCACATCAAATTCGCCACTTTTAAACTTATTAAACCACTCGTTGCACTGTGTTTTGCCTAGAGCGTGCTGGCCGTAAGCTTCCACAAGCATTCGATGAGATTCCAAAGCAGATTCTTTAATTGGAGACAGAAAATCAATAATGTCGGCATATCGTAGTTTGTAGGCACAAAATTTAACGAGCGAAAAAATATATGTTGTTGCATGTGGTCGCTGTTGCGTAGTGGTAGTGCGTTGGACTGCTACGCAGAGTGTCCGGGGTTCGAATCTCGGCATAGGCAAAATCAAAAAGTAAAAAAAATAATTTTTCTACTCGGCACCACCTCTTGGCAGGCAATGGCAAACCTACAAGATTAAAATTGCTATGAAAAGCTTTTCACTTCGCCGTTCGGATTCGGCATTAAACTGTAGGTCCCTTCCATTCATGTACAAATATAACACGCACAACATGAGTGGATGCGAAAAGCTCGGCCTAGGCCCTCCATGGGCTGTTGTGCCATTAAAAGTAAAGTAAATGTTGCATGAAACTTGATTGTTTATGGACTGAATATTGTTGACAGAAATAATGCGGAGAAATAGCGCCAATGATATGGTTTGACAGAGCGTATAGTTTTACCTAGCGACACAGAGATGTCATTTCCGGCTTCATACTTGTACACCTGGTATTTTATGAGAGCCAAAATAACAAACAATAGTTTCAATTTCTTCTTACATGTGTTCTACTCTCTTGGATGTGTCAAATTTGTCGCGAGTAACTTAAATTACTCTCTTCATGACAGATAGAGTATTAGTTGACAGCAACCAATGTAGCGATAGATAAACTTTCTATGAAAATATAGCCTAATTTATTTAATTTCTAACAAAATGGCAGCCGATTTACATTATGGCCCACCTTATTACGATCTTTTTGAAATATTTATGTTATTTAGAAATGGCTAATATTCATGTGCAATAAATAAATAAAATAAAATTTCAGCGCCATTGATATCATTTTTAATTAGCGCCAAGTTAATTGAATACCAATTCCTCGTAAAAGAAAATACTTTTTAATTCAGCTCACTATCTTACTTTCATTTCCACTAACATGGTTTAAAATAACTAAATCTAGGGCAAGCAATACACCGGTGTTAACTTTTTAAATAAATAACACAAAATAAATTTCAGCATGAGAACTAAAAAAGCTACTAAAATTTCTTATTACTAATATACACACACACATGTAAAACATATTTTCGAATTATAGAAGCAAAAACCATAAAAAATCATTAAATATAAAACATAAATAAGTTTTCAATTGAAAAAAGTGGGCACGCTTCAATAAGTATACCATAAACATTTTTCAATGTAATGTTTATACAAAAACAAAAAAAAAAACTGGCACAATTTTGACCGTTCTGAGTAATCAATAATCAATAATATTCAATAATACCATTCAATGAAAACATTTGAGATTCTTGTAATTGTAATTCAGCCTTGTGATCAACCGGAGATTAACTTTAACTGACATAGTCAAGAGTATAAAAATCCAGCGGCTTCGCTGGCTGGGTTATGTTGATCGAATGGAAAAAAGTGCTCCGGCTAGAAGCGTGTTTTATTCGAACCACGGTGGAGGAACACGCAGAAGGGGACGTCCTAATCTCCGTTCGAAAGACCAGGTGCCGGGTAACCTGACTGCCCTTGGCCTTATCAACTGGCGCCAGCGCCAGCGTATAGTAGAGGCGACTGGCGAAGCTTTATAGAGGCGGCCAAGACCGATCATCTTTTATAGTGTCAGTTAAGTAAGTAAGAAAAATGGTAATTCTCGGGTACAATTTCAGATTATGTGTAGCTTATATAGATTATTAAAACACAAAGAACTACCGCACAGTTCACTGATAAGGAACCGTGGCTGGTGCCGAAACGATCATCTGATCTGCCATATTTTATATACATTGTTGATATTCGCTCTGGCAAAATCTTAGGTTCATTAAGCCTATTTTTAAATACATTAGATATACCCAAACAACAAGAACTTGCCAAATTCGTAATAATTTTCCAAGAATAAAAAAAAGAAAAACCATAAATTTTTTATAACAATTTACTTGGACATTGTTGAAAGTGAAATATAGACGAATCAATTACAAGTTTCATCGTGTGTTCCAAAGTTGCGACTAAATAGATTTCGTGATACCATTACGAGTGTATCGAATCACATACAAAATTCATCTATGAATCACAAATATTTTACATTTCACATCATTAGATAAGCTCCTTTTTGAGCCCCTTCACCCGTTATCATCCTAAAAAGCGTACAATTACATATCTCGCACTTACTTAAGTAATAATATATTTGCATTCTTAATGAAACTCAAACTCAAAGTAATACTAATGACAAAACTATCCAAGTACAACATAAAAAAAGCGAAAGTGTGACTTTAGTGTGATTTCATTATTGTTTTCTTGTGGTGTCTTTGCGACTAATACGCAAACAAGACAATGGAAGAAATGCACATAAAATTTAAAACATTTACAAAATACTAAATGAATGACCCCCAGAGAACGAACGCCTCAAGTACTGGGGCTTAAAAGCGCTTGCCCAGGCAACAACAAAGAAGGCCAAAACAGACACGAAACTCCCAAACTAAATAAGTAGAAAAGAGGCATTAAAAGCATTACTTGAAATTATCATATTTAGTCGAAGGGGGCACCGAGAAGCTCGAGTACTATCACTTACTGCGCCGTAACCACTTGCGCCACCATTCATGCGCGCACAAGCGCCGCAAACATGAACTTTAACGTTACTAAGGGTCTTCTTTTCTTTTGCAACCTTGTGATTCCTTTTGCTTTGCCGTCAGTTTAATTTGAATAATTTTTTGTTTGTTTGTTTTACGAGTGCGCCCGCAAAAATGCCGCCGCCTCAAATTTTTTCAGCTTTAACACTTTCACTTGGAGCAAAGTGAAAAATCTGCTACTACTTACACACTTACACATTGTTTATCATTTTGTTGAGCTTCAGCTACATTTAATTGCTGTCCGTCCGTCTGTTTATCGCATAATTAACATTATCTATTTTTTCGCAATTAAAAATCAAAGGTACTCATGCCCATTCGCTGCTTGCTCTTCTTTAAATGATAATGTTGCTTTCTTCTGAATAATTTTACACTGAGTTTAACTTTTACAATTTATGGAAATTTACATTTTGTTGTTTCGTTTGTTTTGTTTTTTTTATTTTTATTTTTTTGTATTAATTTCAAGTGAAATCAAAATTTCTTAATTGAGTTTTTTTCTTTGATGAAAAATCTCAATTTGAAATTTACTATTGACTAAAATGAATTTAGTTAAATCTAAGCTACTGACAAAACTGGCACCTGCCATTAGCAAAGAACCGGTTAAACTATTTTAGAAGACTTAACTAAGCATAACTGAGCAGCAAAGCTCTTGCTACTTTCCTCTTTTAAATTTCCCTACAATATATTGTAATGAAATTTGGAATGCACCCCGAAAACTTATAATTTAAGTACACATGTAAATATAAAAGTATTTGCAAAATAAGTTAATTTCAAGGTTCATTTGCTTCAGACGTTGTTCACAAAGTCAACATTTACCAAACACAAAAAGAAAGCAAAATGTACAAATTACATTTCATAATTTAACGTCTACACGTTTAACCAAACAAAATCGCATTAACGTCTTCACGTCTAAGGAAATATTTTTCATATTAATAATTTGCGAATTGCCTCACATTAATCATTAGTCAGTAGATGTTGTAACATGATTTTTAGTTTATTTGTGTCTGTGCCTGACCCCAGTTAATTCAAATTTTATATTTTTTATTATTACAGAGGGTCGCAAACTGTTCGGTGGATATCGGATAACGCCAAAAAACTGTCGTGCCTCAAAAACATTACCGACTTCAGATCCTCGGACAAATGGTCCAACCATTTGTATGTTTAATCATGAATGTGCGCAGCGTAATGGTGAAGTGGTTGGTGCATGCATGGATGGTTTTCTGTTTGGCGCCTGCTGTCAAATTCCAAATACACAAGATCTGGAGAGTACTCTGATTAATGATGCACAAAACGCTTACTACCAGCAACATCATCAACAGGCACTGCAGCTCCAGCAGACAATTTCCAATCCAGCAGCAGCCCAGTCCTATGAAACCTACGGCGAAAGTGTGCATGACAATAAATATCAACACAGTCATCCAAAACCACAAAGTAGCAGTCACTATGGGCAAAGTAGCAGTCACAACGGGCAAAGTAGTAGCAGCAGCGGTACCACACAGCAAGTTATCTATGATCAAGCGAACATCGATAAAGTGTATCAGCAACTTGACACAAGCAGTAGCAGTAGCAATAAATTTGCTCAGTCACACAGTACTAGCAATAGCTATCAAACGACCCCAACCACAAGCAGCATCACCTATGATGGAGATTCGCTGGAAGCCGGTAACAATTACCAAAGTGTCCGACCCACCTCACCAAGTAGCATTTCATATGATCAACAGCAGCAACAAAACGACCAGCAAGATATACCAAATTCATCTCAGCAATCGGATGCAACTGCCAGTATTGAATTGGAAAACGAAGCGGATTTGCAAGCGATTCACGACATGTCCAATACAATTTCGGAAAATCAGCCACCGAAATTCCACGTTCATAAGAATTCGGTGAAAGTTTCATCACCATCATCGCCACCACATAGTGATGATTTCGTGATGCAAGTGCTCAGTACTTTGCCACCAGATCGTGATAGCGACCACATCACCTTCACTACAGAGGTGCCTATGAAAATCGCCAGCAATTTGGCCGATCAAACGAGTTCCGAATCGAATTCATTTGAAGAGATGCCTGCTGTCACACAAATTCCAGTCATGCTGCTAGAAAAGCCGCTTAAGAATTCACAGTCCCATATTGCTGATCAGAAACATAAACTTCAGCTTCAGGCACAACAGCAGCTACAACAACAGGAAAATATGCACAACCACAATCATTTACTGCTTGATGGCGGCGAATTCACACATAGTGACATAACACATCCTGGAGCTGATGCTGACATCGTTGAGGACGATTTACAATTCTCAACTGGTTATGGTCCACAACCTGTCTATATTGAATCACCAAATAAGCAACCTGCCAGCTCGAGCTACAACTCAAATCCTACTACGACGCCTTCTACATCCCCTGAAGACAAATATGTCCTGGTGCAAACAATCACAAATGAGCAGACCAATAAGAGACCTACTACTTCGCCATCGATAACTACACACGTCGATTCTATTGAATCGATTATACTACAACTAAATGGCACAAATCATGGGCCCACCTACAACGTAGTCAACCAACAAACAGCTTCTTATGGAGAGGATGGAACGGCCAATTCTGTCAACAGCTATGAACAACAAACCAGTTATTATGAATCTACTCCAACATCGGCAACCACCACAGTAAGGCCACTCACTGCCTCGCCCACAAATATTCCTAGCACTTTTTACGAAGAAATCGAAACTAAACGTCCAGAAGACTATTACACAGAAAATGGTGATCAACAAAAATATCCGGCTGCTCCAGCTCAAGTTCAAGTTCCTGCATACCTGGAGCCAGTTACAAGCAGCGTTGTTACATATGATGCAATTTCAGATGATAACGAGAATCCATCAACTAATTATGCACAAGGACCCTCTCCAACATATGGCGATGATGTAGCCGCGGTATTAGATGAACACACAATGCCTGCCAGTAATTACAACGATACATCCGCCTCTGATCACCTCACCTCCGAATTTAATAAAATGCCTGCAGTCGGAATTGCTTACCCAGTCGATATGTCGTATTTAGATGAAGAGGGCAACTTAGTAATGGACGGCGAGGAGCAGCTCAGCCCCACGAATAGTTACCAGCAGAAAGTACCTGCACAGACGAAGCCGCAGAATCGTCCCTCCTACAATGGTGTTGTAACATCACAAAACTACAACAATCAGCAATCACAAGCTTCTTCATACAATAAAGTACCCGATGAAATTTCAGTCTCATCATATACCACTAAAGTGCAAGACGAATATGACTCCTCATCTTCTCATCAAACGACTCAACCGCAGATATACACAACCATATCCTATTCTGAGAACCCCACTGCAGCATCGCCAACCACCAGCTCGTACATATCGTCAACTTCCTCACCAGTCGCTTCTCGACCTGAATATGTAGCAACATCCTCGGTACCATCCAGTTCTTACACCGGAATCATTACATCGAGCAGTACGAAACCGAAGCCTAGACCAAGACCAACTACAAAACGTCCAACACATACAAAGAAAACATCGAAACCAAATAAAGTACAAGCACATCCAACGAATTCGTATAATCAAGACGTGTATCAACTCGCTAACAACCATACAGAACATCAAGTAAATGGAAAGAAACCAGCAACACAGCCAGCAAATTCGTACAATCAAGGAGTTTCTCAGCCCATTAGCAACTATAATCAACAACAGGGAAACGGAAAGAGGCCTACAACACAACCACCAAATTCGTATAATCAAGAAGTTTCTCAGCCAGCGAACTATTATAATCAACAACAAGGAAACGGAAAGAGACCAACAACACAACCAACAAATTCGTATAATCAAGAAGTTTCTCAGCCAGCGAACAATTATAATCAACAGCAAGGAAACGAAAAGAAGCCAACAAAACAACCAACCAACTCATATAATCATGAAGTCTCTCAGCCAGCGAACAATTATAATCAACAACAGGGAAACAAAAAGAGACCAACAACACAACCATCAAATTCGTATAATCAAGAATCTCATGCGGCAAACAATTATAACCAACAACATTTACAGGAACCAGCAACGCAGCCATCAAATTTGTACAACACACAACTAATTTATCAACAGAAGCCAGCCTCGCCACCTGCCAATTCATACACCAAACAACCAGTTATAGCTTCATCGCATTTATATCAACAACAGCAACAAGCACAACCACCTTATAATACGATTCCCGCTCAACCACATCTCTCATATAACCAAGATCAACATGTTGTCAGTTCGCCCACAAAACGTCCGGGTAGCCATAAGCCAGGTCATAAAAATCCAATATCCACAAGTTATGTGACCGGACCCACTACCCCAAAACCACCCGCGACGTTCATTTACCACGACGATCAAGTTCCGCCGCTTGTTGTTGCGAATAACAAACTTGACACTTTCGTATACAGCACTGCGCAAACCACTGTTGCAGTAACGCCATCTAGTGGCACATATCAATCTTCAGTGTACGCCAATTCAGTGACACCGGTGCACGTACAACGTCCGCAAAATACATACAATACACACAAGAAACCTGGATTTGTAAAGGTGCCATCAACGGCTAAACCACCTGTGCCAACCGTACTCATTACGCCTAAACCAACGATTATCAATTCTGCATATCCTCCAACTACGCCCATTCCTAGTTATGGTAGTACGTCACTTATTTATACATCATCCGGCACAAAGACGCCAAATGATTTCGATGATCCAGGCTATTTTGGCCACCAAAATGTTCCACACCCGGCCTACACACAGGCCACTACAGAAGCCGTCTATGGAGTACCATCTGATGATAAGCCTTCATTCCCCGGTTATTACGGGCCTACACCAACTTATCCCGCCTTCCAAGTACCCAGCGATAAGGTCAGCGCACACATCGAAGAAGAAACATACACATCACCTACAGACTTTGTTAATTTCCCACCTGTGCGCCATCCTAATTTGAATATGTCAGCATCCTCCAGCGCTGTCACTACGGATCTCGAGCTTTCGACACCCGCCTTCGTTGAGGATGTTGTATTGAAGGACAAGATGAACACTTTGGTGCACAAGATCGTTGAATCACTACAGGGCAACTTTGATGCTTTAGCTGACATGATCGACGATGCAAACAACACAGCAATACCAGTAAACACTTACCAAGCCGGCAGCATACAGTCCACCGCCGGCACAACAGCCATTACACGAAAACCAACACGCAAACCAGCGTCATCATCATCCACGAAACCAAAAGCTACCACCAAGAAACCAGTGACGCGTGTCACAACGCGACCTCCTTCTAGGAAACCAGCAACAACAACACGAAAGCCCGTCAATCGTCGCACAACAACAACAACACGCAGGCCAATCACACGGAAACCCACAAAAAAAACAACAACGACCACTGTGAGCTCACAAACCGTAGACGAAATCATTGACGAGGAAGATGAAGAAGATATCAATCCCAGTGAAAATGAAATCAACGAAGGTGAAACACTCAGCTCGGCAGGCGCAGGCGGACGTCAAATTAGTAAGTTTCACTAGCATAATTCCTTTTAGTTGTAATGCATAGATCCGAAACAACTGTTTCTTTTCTTCTAATTTGTCACCCACTTACACTAATGTCCCTTATGTAACATCACTACTACTACCACTACTACTTCATCACACTACACCACTACTACTAAATCACACCGTAATCTCCTTAGTTCGTCTCTTCAGCCAGTTGTATGAGAGCTTCTAAAACTATGTAACATTCACCACACACAACTCACCTCCAAAGCAATCCCTTTCCACACCTAATCTTTCCACTTCACCATACCCTTAAACACTCGTCTATGCTGTTGCTATACTCTCCCTTCTCCTAACCTCACATTTCACTCCCCATCAACAGAATGCGGCGTTCGGCCACACGTCAAATCAGGCAGAATTGTTGGCGGTAAAGGTGCCACATTCGGTGAATATCCTTGGCAAGTTTTGGTGCGCGAATCAACATGGCTGGGGCTTTTTACGAAAAATAAATGCGGCGGAGTACTGATAACGAATCGCTATGTGATAACAGCAGCACATTGTCAGCCCGGGTGAGTAGTGACACGAAACGTATTCAGCCTTTTATTAACTGAAATTGCTCACTTTTCCCAAAATGCTTTATGCACAGTTTCCTTGCATCATTGGTCGCTGTTATGGGAGAATTTGATATATCCGGCGATTTAGAGAGCAAACGTGCAGTAACAAAGAATGTCAAGCGCGTTATTGTGCATCGACAATACGATCCGGCGACATTTGAAAACGATTTAGCCTTACTGGAACTGGAGAGCCCAATACAGTTCGATACGCACATAGGTGAGTGCTTTAATGTTTATATACCTATATAAGATTTAAAACAATATCCAAATAAAAAAAGTTCGGTCTCCCCAAAACTAATTCGGCGATTAGCTGTCAGCCACCGCAGAAAGGTCTAGTCTGAAATTAGTTCATGTACCATAAACAACACGTGTTTGTTACTAAGTTATTTTTTCTTCTCTTTTAATGGCACAACAGCCCATGGAGGGCCCAGGCTGAGCTTCTCGCATCCACTCATGTTGTGCGTGTTATATTTGTACATGACCTACAGTTTTATGCCGAATAATTCGAACGGCGAAGTGAAAAGCTTTTCATAGGCAATTTTTACTCTTTTCAATTTTGCCTGTACCGAGATTTGAAACTTAAACTCTCACCACAGCGACCACCGTTACTAAGATACAGTATGTACAAATATTTTTCACACCCCAACGAAAATCAAAACTTTTGAAATCAATACAGCATGTTGGTCCAACAGCTGGTCTCGATCAAACATTGATGTTGTGTTGTCAAATTGCTGTATGCTGTTATCAGAAAACCTACAAATTTTCTATAATAGTCATTGAATATTGAGTGATTAACTAGAAATTGGCTAATTTTTTGCCAATGTAATTTTTCCGATGCTGATCACGCTCTTTATCGATGACCAGCTGTCACATTTACGGATAATTTGTATATCATTTTTAAAGAATAATCGTCGATGAAACTGCAAATACGCTTTTAAGAAATAAATCATTTGAGTTTTGGTTCGTTATATTTACTACTGCAATGACTTATTCAACAATTATGGAAAAAGTAATGACGTATTTCGCCACAAGGGTTGACTTCTTTTCTGTACAATTTCAAACCTTACCCTTCAATCTACACAATTTTTACCCTCAAATAGCAAAACAATTTAAAATCACAACAAAGTTCCCTAAGGATATGTGCGTACATTTACTTTGTAGCAAACTTGTTAAATATGCTACTGTTCATGAAGAAAACAGAAAAATGTATTACCAATTTCAGAGCGCCAGTGAAAGTTATGCTGGTGCGCAATCTTCCAAACTTACTGAAACTGTTCGTAAACTTTCTTACTTATACCACAACTCTCTTGATGCTTTTGCTACAGCAAAAGCAAAAGCTTTCATTTATACAAACCTTAAGTAAGATACATATTTTTATTTAGGTAGCACTTAAATTTAAGCTGGAAAAGTTTTTAACTGAAATTGTGATAACAAAGGAAATTTAAACTTTTGACATATATTTGCAACTTAAAAAGAGTGAAATTAAATATTAATAATGTGATATCTAGAATAAATACTTCATAAATATCAATTTTCAAATTAAAATCTTTTTATTCATCATAATAATGCATGCCTTTTAAATTAACTTATCAAAATGGAATAGCTTTACGGCAGAACATGTTCCTGCGCACTTAACGTGGGGAAATGAGGGTTAGCTGCCGTGGATAAAATGTGTGTGGCTGCTTCTTATATAAAATGAAGAATAAGTTTTTCTTTAAACGGCTATATCGAATATTGATGCCAAAGAATAACCACGTTCATAGAACAGGCAGATCATACTTTCATTTCGAAACTGACCACGGTCCTCATCAGTGATATTTCTGATAGATACAGTATTTCAAAAATTCACATAAGCAAATATATTGTAAAGTAAATGGGATTTACTAAACAATATTAAATGTCCTATTCTGATGGAGCCTCTCAAACGTCTAGCTGATGGTAGCTGTGCAAGAAATGATAGCGAAAAAGGGATAGAATTTGTTTATCATCTGAAGTCTGTCCGTGTAAAGAAAATTGACGTAATATCTGTAATCTGAAATGAAATCAATCACAATAAAGTAGCAGGTCGTGATTTTGTAACAGGAATATGGTCAAAGCTTTCAATGCCATGCTTCTTATTGGCTCTTATCCTCGAGTCTGGATACAATGGTCGCTGAACCAGGAAAATATCCCACAAAAGTAAACTCTTACTGACCAATAAATCTCATGTCCGCTCTCTCCAAGCTATTTGAACAACTTCGTATCAAAGTTCTTACATATCTCGAAAATAAAAGAAAATTTCCACTCCACCAGTTCGGTGTTAGGCAGAAACATGGTACTATAGAACAAGTATATCGTAAGTATTGGCAATAAAGTAAGACTAGCTTTGGAGAAGAATCAGTTCTGCTCCTCAGCTTTCTTAGTCATAACCGTCTTAGTCATTTAATAAGGTACAGCACGATGGCCCAATTTTCAAAGTCAGAAATGGTCTCAGCCGTCTGGTCTCGGGACTCAACCCGGAGTATAAAATTATGTTATATGTGCAAGGTGATTATAAAGCCTGGGGCACCGTCCAATTTTATCCAAAAATATTTCTTCGGAATGTGAATTTTTCTTATGCAAAAACTGTCTAATAAAACATAAATCAATTCCGGGAAAATTAACTTGAAATTCGGAAAGAGTTGCTGCAATCTCACACTCAGCGTTGTAAGAAACCAGAAAAAAGTAAGATCTACCGCTACAGTAGTAATTAGGAAGAAGAAAGGATAAGCTTAATCCTAATTATTCAGTGAATACCGTCGGTATAAAAATATTCATATCATATTCTCGGAATCACATAGTCTCTCGAAGGAAAGTAAGTGATAAAGTTGCGGTCGAAGAAGGATTTGCCGTGGATGTAGTCAATTTTCTCTGATATTTTGTGAAGGGTATTCCAAAATTTCAAACTTTTGTTGCATATTTGAAAGTAACTTTAACTCATTAACCTTTTTTCAACTTTTGTTTGATTACTTTACTTTCTTCTTACCGCAACAGTGCCAATTTGTATGCCGAATGATCAGGCAGACTTTACTGGACGCATGGCAACTGTCACCGGTTGGGGTCGACTGAAGTATGGCGGCGGTGTGCCATCAGTGCTGCAGGAAGTTCAGGTTTGTTTATGCTTATATGATTTGAAATTCATTAACCCTTTAATGTATACAAAGCCGTTTATGATTTTTCATATATTACCTTTTTTAATTATTTTTTTATTGCACAGTATTTCGTGTAAACATCTGAAAGTAATGATATTTTAAGTATCAATAAGTCATTTACTAAAGAAAACTAAAAATTACTAAGATTCTTCGACATATACTGCTCTGAAAAAAGTTGAAATGTGTTGAAAAATGTATTTTAAAATGAAATGAATATTTAAATATAATTCCAGAGCTTATTTTTCATTGAAAATTAACTATATTTTAAGATAAAAATGATAATATTACTAAATAAATTTGTATATGAGATTTTCAGAGAAATTTTTTAAACTCATAACAGTGCTTTTTGAATTTAAATTCTCAAAATTATTTTACTTATGGCTAATAAAAAATACCACAAAAGCTAACATCTGCTTTTCCAATAATGAATGCACTAAAGGGTTAAATTTAATTTGTATTTCTCTCTAAATTCAAATTGTATTCTTAACATTGTCGTTTAGGTTCCAGTAATCGAAAATAGCGTGTGCCAGGAAATGTTTCACACAGCGGGACATAATAAGAAAATATTAAGTTCATTTTTGTGCGCTGGATATGCCAATGGACAAAAAGATTCATGTGAAGTAAGTATGGAAGTGGTAATGAGCGCAAAATGCTAAATAAGATATCTAATTATCAAAAGCTAATCTTACCAATTTATTTTCTACCCTGCAGGGTGACAGTGGTGGTCCACTTGTTTTACAGCGTCACGATGGACGTTACGAATTAGCTGGAACCGTATCGCATGGCATCAAATGTGCGGCGCCATATTTGCCCGGAGTCTACATGCGTACCACATTCTACAAACCATGGCTGAGAAGCATCACTGGAGTAAAATAAAATTATAAACGAAATGTACAATCCTCGTCTTTTTCCCTCTATTCTCCAACCCAACTTACCGCTACTACATTACAAGCAAAAAAAAATGCTTCTAATATATAGTACTATTAAATAGTACAATTTCTTGAAAAACAATAAATTAAATGACAACAACAACGACAACCGCTTACCCCCAAGACTGAGACCAATAATCTTAAATGTCGCATACGCTGCTTTCAAATAAAAGAAAAGAAGCTTTAATAATACGCACAAAAGCTCCAACCGAATTAAACGTTCAATTTTGAACGCCACTGTTTTTTTTTCCTACTCGTTGCTCTCGGCGGTGGCGGCAATACGGAGAGACTTAATTAGCATCAGGGGACATTTTTTCTATTGTATGGCATGATATTTTAGATTTAACCAAAATAAGCAGTGAAAACAACAAATGAGCATTTTTCTGTCTAACTTCTCGTTCATACCATCAGTGCCCCTAGCAATAGTACAGCTTTTACTTTGCGCAATGCTACGACGTATTGTCTTCTTGCTTTGGTGTTACTGTTTCCTTTCATTATTACCCTTCAAAGCGTTTTACGTACTCGTATTTCGTAACGTTCTATTTAATTTGTTTATAAATAGATTTTCATGGTCACAATTTCTGCTCGATTGCTTCTAAAGCAATCTCTTTTTCACTTTTTTCAACCTTTCCTTTGTTGTAATAATAAACTTTTTTTCTTCTTTCTCTTGTCGTTTTTCATATTACAATATTTTCTTTAGCATTGGCAAGAATTCATATTTAAATTACTTTTTAGTATCCCAAAAGTCCTCTACCTCGCACTCACCCTCATTTACAGAAGTGTCGTTGAAAAAACGTCAGTGTCACAGTCAATTGGGAATTTAAGTGGCAAACTGAAATACTCATGCACAAACTTACTGCTCAAATCTTGACCATTGATTGACGTTTTACGTTGAGTGTTTTTAGGCGAATAAACGAAATGGTACATACATACTCGTAAATTCATAGCATAGAAACCGAAATATGTAGGTAGTAAAAACGGTGATGATAACGATGACGATGTTGAAGATGCTGGAGAATGAGGAAGCAAATTAACTTGTGCCTAAGTAGTCTGAATGTTTAAAATTAATTAATATTAACTTAAATTACAATAATTGTTAGTTAATTTATGTTTATAAATAAATTATTTATTGTTTACTTTTAAGCTTCTAATTTATTACTATTTACAATATTTATATATTTATTTATTTATTTAATATTTTTTTCTGTTCCTTTCCCGTTCCTTTTATGAGAAAGTTTTATTTTTGATTTAACTAAAAACAAGAACAAATTTTTAGATAATTTACTACGTTGTGAAAGTGTTGCAAAGCAAATATTTATATATCGTTTGCCAATATTGTTTATTTATACATACATACATATGTCGTTCAAACATATATACATAGTATGTACATTAGCTCATACATACATATTGATCTAATAACTTGTATTTGTCCAAGTATGTAACGAATATTTGTTTACCGTTTTTAGTTCAATTGAATTTATTAAAACATGTAAAACAAAAATCACGTTTTGATTATAAATATACAAACAATTTATTTATTTAAACTACTAAAAGCTACGAACATTTTAGTTTAATTTATTTAATTTATTATTACGAAAAGTCTTTTGTTTTTATTTTTGCATTAGTTTAAAAAATCTTAAATAAATTATTGAATTTTAAAAATAAACAAATTTAAAAAAAAAATTGCTTGGTATTCGTTAAGAAATGCCAAGCCATTGGTCAACGTTCCAACTTCATTTCCGAGATCAGCAAAAACCAAACATAGAAAAAGAAAATTTTTCTGCACAGCACTGCCCCATATAAAGGTTTTGTCAATAGGAACATAACTATTTAAATAAAACACTGAATAATTGAGATATCTGGCTGAAATTTATTCCAGGTGTGTAGTAAACATTTAAGTATGGAATTTTATAACGCTCATATGATCATTGCTGTCATCGATTCTGTGAAGACAATTTTCCATCACTCTTCCATATATATCGAACCAACAAACATTGGCAATTTCGCGTTCAAGATTTTTCTGAGCTCCTGTAATATTGTTGATGTTGGCATAAATCAACGTCTAAACGAAACCCCATAAAAAAAAAAACTAACGGCGTTAAATCGCATGAGCGAATTAGCCATTCGACCGGGCCAATACACGATTATCGAACGTCCCCTTCAATAGATCAGTTGTTTGACCATCTGTGGAGTATATGGCATCATATTCTTAGAACCACATACTACTTATATCCAGCCCATCCAATTCTGGTCAAATATTGTCTTCGAACATCGCACGATAGCGAACTTTAATGACCGTACCAAGGCGATCATTTTCAGCTTCCGGCATGAAATCCACCCCACGTGGTTATTTTTTTTGATTTCAATGGAGTCTTTTAAAACAAATGTGGGTTTGCTGTTAAGCTAAAAATGAGCTTTATCGCTGAACATGATTTTTCGATGAAATTCTGGATTTTTTACAAACTTTTGCAGAGCCCAAGTTTTTTGCAGGAGAAGTTTCTTGTAAAGGTAGAGACCAAGATTTTTACACAAAAATTCACCACAATGCGGACTTAGGAATACCCAATTCCTATGAACGGCGTGCACTTACGGCTGCCATATTCTGTTTACTTCGACCAGTGCATTGTCTCAGTGGCACAAAAACATTGACACGAATTTATCCACAATAACACACATGGCTCTTAAAGTTGCCACCGCCGACTCAGACTATCGGTAGTAATTATTAATAACATTGCTCGTTCGTGAACTTCATCTTTATAAAAATATAAACCTTGAATAGCGTTTTGTCATTGCCAGATCAAAATAAAATCTTAAGGGTAAGTATTAAGTATTTAAATATGAAATTGTTATGTCTCTATTGAAATCCCCTTTAATTGCATCCTGAACTTTTCACTTTAGTATTCGATTTCCATGTAAAATTGATGGTCCCTTCCAATCGTGTACAAGCAAGATATCCCCAGCACGATTTAATGAAAGTCGCTTGAGCCAAATAAATCATTGCAATAGCTTGGTCAAAAATATTGAGGCTACAAAGGTTTTTACTTTATACCCTGTTTACATGTATACATTTTCACACGTACTCTCATTCGCAAGTATACACACTTGAATTCGTTTTCTAAAGATATATAAAATTATACTTATCGACTTTCAATAGATAAATAACCATTTATTTCAGTAATATCTTCACCCTTTTTTCTCTGCCATTGTGGAGAACACAACTACAAGCCAATTTAAATGTGCCAATTTAAAAGTCAAAAATAAAAAATGGTTGCTCATACTAGTAATGTTGAAAACAATCAAAAACAAAATTGCAATTGAATATAACCTTAAAATGCTCAACTCTATGTCGTAGGTGTAGGTAAGTATGTATGTATGAATAGAGGGAAAGTGAGAATCACCCTATTCCTGCCAGAATCCATTCGCTGATAACTAAATTTCGCGTGTGCAATTTCTTTTTATAATTTTTGTTTCTTTTTGTAAATAAACTAGGGTCTGAGAACTCATAAACAAAAATCCACGGAAAAAGGTTTCTTCTTAAATAACGGTTAACTGCCTTCATGAAGAATACCATCGCAGTCGCATAATACTGTTATTATTATCCACGTATGAATTCTCAAGGTCTTAAGAATTATGGTTTCAATTGTGTTGTTAGTTTTGCTTCGACATTTAAAGTTTTCGAGATATATCCAATTAAAACAACGGAAGATTAGCATAGCTCTCAGTTTTGTCTCTGTCAAAATTAATAAAAGGTAAATTTTAAATTTTCCAACATTACAAAAATAGTTATATATATTAATTTAATGTGTGACGGTTGAATCAATTTTCAATTAAGAAAAAAGTACTAAGGTACATATCGCTCGTTTGCTGCAAGACTGTCTTAAATAAAAAGAAAACAATTTTTAAGGTAAGTATACAGAAATAACTCTTATTTAGTGTTTTATCTTGTGTAAAAAAAAAACCAATAAATATATCTTATGAACTCTTAACAAGAGAAGTGTATTTGTCGTTGTCAATTGTATGGAATGATATGTAAATTGCATTTTTCACAGATGTTATGTTTTTTGAATTATGACGTTCTTGCAGCAAAATGACGATATATACTCCTACATACATATATACATAAATGGATCTAGGGGGAGGACAGGGTGTCGAGCCTCTATAACAATTTACCTCGCTCTTTCAGATTTCACTCAAACTTTGCCCGATCAACGGAATCGTCGATAACATAACATGTATTCCACCGATATGGACTCTAATTTTTAGGATGGGAAAAATGGCTTTAAAATTAGATAAATTTTTGTTTAATTTTTAAATTAATTACATAATATTTAACCATTTTTTTTATTTAATGTCACAACAGCCAAATGCTTTTCGAATCCACCCATGTCCACCCTCGCCCTTGGGGAAATCCTGGATCCGCCCTTGCATTCATATGTATAACTTTTGTCGGAAAATGAGGTAGTGACTCCAATGAATGAAATGAATTGTGAGAGTAAAACCCCACACTTATTTTAATGCACTCGTCTGTATTTGGATATTTACTTGTATCATTTTTATTAGTTAAGCTTTTCAATACCTACCATATTTCCTGTTTTATTTCCTTTCTGCTTATATGCATATATAAGTATACTTTAATTTTATTCTTTATGTAAGAACATGGTGGCACAAATAAACATTATTCATAATCAGAACTGATTTCCTCATTCCAAAAAAAGTTATAGCCTCAGGAAATCGGGTGATTACTTTTGTGCCACCTTGTATATTGAATTATTTATTGCGGATTTGTGGCCAATCTATATGGGCGCATAGAACACACTTTTTCACATTTATCATGCTCACCGCAGCAGCCAACAAATTGTGCAACAACAAATGAATGCTTTCTAAAGAAAATTTATGGTATTTCACTTAGTCTGCAAACAAAAGAAAAGAAAAAGGCAATTTAATTCTATTCTCTTATGTTGCATGATTACATGCATGTCCTTCACTACAATATTTCATGTTTTATCTACGTCTGTACGAAACATGCTCCGATTTATCTTAAGGTGAGCATGTAACATTCTAAATGCCTCTCGAGTCTGGTGCACATGCATTCAATTAAGTATGCATATCGTCATCAACGTTTCCGGTAAATTCAATTAAGCTGATAACAGCAACATAAACTCGACTCGTTTTACAATAATGTAAGTGTTAATAATACATACTTATAGATTAAAGATAAATTAACTGAAATCGAAATACGAATGCAGGATGAGACAACCGCCTCCATAATTATCAACGTCATCATCTCCATTACCAAGGCACTACATATTACATATCCAATTCCAATTATGTATGTATCCAATTATGTGTTCGTGACGTAATTCTTATTCATTCGACTGAGTTTACAACTTTAACAACAAATGCATACATACATACTTATGTACAATGCCGTATTTAGAGGGGTGATTTCGGGGGTTCTGAACTCGAGTTTCAATCGGCCGACATTGTCAAGTAAATAAACTTAATTGAATCGCCAATAATTTATTTCCACATTGTTTCACGATCGGTGCAGTATTTCAGATTTAGTCAATGGAAGTATATTAAAAATTCGTCTAATTCTTTTGCATGCCTTAACACTATTTCTATTTTTCAATTTAGTGTTACCAAAAATCTATTTTTTTAAATTCTCACTTCGATTTTCCCCCGAAGAATCTTTGAAACTCAGACTGGAGATAATATGATGTATGTACATACAACCCTCTTACAATTTCTTTTTATAATTTTTGTTTCTTTTTGTAAATAATATGATAATATGATATACTTATGTACATACAACCCTCTTACTTCCCCCTGGGTACCCACAAGAAACCTCTAGATATTGCAAAAGAATCTAAAGCTTCAGCTTCAAGGGCAAAACGATCTTTGAACATATTTTGAGGCACAGATGTGAAATCTACTCCGTCACTCCACTTGAGCTTAAATCTACAACGATTTTTAACGTTGCATACTAATTGCGCAAAAATGGCTTGCAGCACTTTTTTTTTACTTTTGTCGAACATGAGGAAACACAGATCTTTAAAATATTTATTTTTAATGGTTTTGTTTTTTTTTTGTTCTTTTTTTAACTTTTCTGCCATAATTTTAGTTTTACTATCTACGTTTTTTTATCATTTACTACAATACTATTTTTCCAAGGATGGAACACTGGCCAAACCATTCACTTAATAGAAATTTGCGATAAACTATTTCAAATTATGTCAAAACAAAATTAAAAAATTTAATTACAATTTAATTTTTTTAGATATTTCATGAATTTGTGAACCCCCTCTCCCCCTTGAAAAAAAAATTTATTCTAGTTACGGCCTTGCTAATATATATTGTACATAAATAAGTATGTATAGTACTTATGTATATACATATGTACTTACATACCTACAGATTTTAAATTTCTTCATAATGTTGTTGTTGTATTCGTTGTCACAACAAACGAACAATGCCAGTGTACACACACCCGAACGCACACTCAATCTATTTATCCTTATATTATTGTATAAAGGCAAGCGAAAAATTATTATAATTACAACAAAACAAACGGATTTCAAAAGCTTTTAAAATTTAATTCATAAAATTAACGTTCTCCTGAGAGCTTTACGTAAAGCTCTCATTCTCACAGTCGCAGGACCTTTTCGCTTTGGTCGACAGGTGTTTCCTCGAGTCAGTTGCTCACAGGACGCGTTCGATTCAGGTTAGCTACTGCAGTCTTAGAATACAAATAGAACGTGCGCGTAGCATATTTGGTAGTGCCGTCATTCACAGATTTCTGTTTTATACACATATACATCTACACAAACACACACACTCGAGTAAAAGCATACATCTAACATTTTGTTACTATTTTTTGATATTATAGTGTTGTTTTACTAGCTGAAAAATGTAAAGCTACTTAATAGTTGTTGAATTCATTTCTACGCTGTAGTGAAACAAAAAAAAAGCGGAAGAGGAAATTACGGTATTTACATTTACTTCTGAGAAAAAGGGGTATGTCATACAAAATCACATTTACTTATATCATATATCTGTGCATACACATGCCATAAAATTTTAGCTCCGCTCAAGTTTTTATAATTTTTTGTCTAATAGTGCCATTAACTCTGTATGAAAGGAAGATAAAATAAAGCATGGCAGCACGAAAGTGATCGAAAGGGTCCCAATTCGGATTTACATAACGTTATTGCTGATGCGTCAGGGCCTATTAATTAATTTATGTTTCTGCCAGACTTAATTACCTGTTATTTGCTTGCTATTCGAATTAATTTAATTAATTAATACGGTGTAATTTACACCGTAAAACAAATTTAGTTTTACAAAATCATCTACACTGGCTTTCTGAGGCATTGAGATGCAGGATAACACCTGTAAATGTAGGACATTTTTATAACTGAGATTCACTCGATTTTTCCAAAACAAATATTTAATATTTTCCTTTTTTCAATCGAGATGATTGAATTTTGAATTACTTTGACGTCGGGTGCAAAGTTTGACGATTCTTTCGCCAACAATTTTTTACTTTAATGCCAACTCGCCTTCCTTTCAAACAAATGTGTCTAAAAATGGAAGAATGGCATACTCTTTCTACAATAAATTTCCCTCATAAAAACGCAAGGGATATATAAACACTTAAAATGTTCAGCTTTTCATATCAAGCAACTTTGAATCAAACATCAAAATTGGTTGACTTTAAAATAATAATATTCTTTCTCACCGACTAAAAACCCATGTTCATTTGTATTGGGTCTCACAAAAATTTCTCGAATACCGGGGCATCCCACAAAATCTGGGACAGATGGCAACCCTAATTGAGAGACACACATAGTTTTGCAGACTATGGTATATTTCCAAAGGTCATATTTTAGCAAATTTGTGAATGACTCCTTCAGAATTCCAAGGCTAATATCGTTTAGTCTGAGTGCCCTTTGCTTATGAACTTTTAATGAATAGCTGCAACGGCGTGAGGTGAAGAGTCTCGTGTATCTTAACACATCAGTAGTTCGAATCGTTACACATGCCTTGTACTATATACTATTAGGTGATTCCGAAGGTGTCGTATCATGTCGTATTGTCATAATGTTGTAGAATTTTGTATGAAAAATTAGACATTTTATGACAATTATCAATTACTTAAGCTGCCATTTGTTGAATAATATCTCAGCCATGAAATCTACATCAAGCAAAACTATGCTAACAGATTGGCGTGATATTACCATGTTAATCCGGTGCGAAAAACGGTTTCAACTTTCGTAAAACGATAGCATACTACTGTGCTCAAGAAATATCGGTATAGGTTCATTTATATAAACTTCGCGGGTATTATGTTTGAAAGTTGGTAGCACTGTCCTTGATATCGACACAAAATTTCATTGAAATTGGCTTCATTCGTTTTTGAAATAAGCTTTTTTTTAACATAAATGTGAATTCGAAAGTGTATTTGTAGATTTGCATAATTTCCGATTTTGTTGAGCAAAGTGTTTTAATTTCTAAAATGTTAGAAAATTACTTTGGCAACCAGTGTATGTCGAGAACTGGAGTTTCTGATTGGTATAAACAGTTCAAAGAAGGAAAATATCGCGTAGAAGAGAGAATGACAAACATATAAAAGAATTTGAGCTCGAGAATCGTCTATTACAAAAACATGTTGCAACCTTATTGATATGGTTGCTTTCATTTTAAAAGATGTGTCTCATACTGCATTGGTTCCTTGGATCCATTTCAACAAAAAATCAGCCTATATTATTCCGCAGATAACTTTTTCGCCTGATTTTACATCATGTGATTTCTGGCTATTCCATGACTTCAAAGACCGCTCCGAGTACAACGTTTCAAGGTGAACGTGAATCGCTAAACGCTTTAAAGACTATTCTGAAAATTGAATTTTTTGGTGGTTTTGAGGTTTGGAAGAAACTTTAGCATTGGTTAATTGTATCAAATGGGGATTACATTGAAGGCGATGAAATAGATTTAGAAGAATAAGTAGGGAATTTCCCAGCTGCGTTTTATTCGCCATTCGCTCCTAGTATGAGAAACCACAACAAAAGCTATATAGATAATGTATATAATTAATGCTGTTATGTATAACTAGCATATTGTTTTTCATCCCTGGTTTCTGTAACACTGTGCACTGTGCACTGTGATCTGTCAATAATAAAATAATAAAAAAAAATATATTAAAATTTGTCAAAATGTCCGCCGGAGAACCCGGGTTCACATATATAATGAAGAAAAGAAATGCCTATGCTCATGTGCTGGAAAATCAACCTCCAGCTGCCAGTGCTGTTGACCAGATTTGTTATTGATCATTTTATTCGCACATGTTAAGATATTTGTCGAATAAAACACGCTATTGTATACTTTAGGTCTGCAAAATAAGACTGAAAGATGATTTTTTGAAAACTGTATTCTACTAAATTAAAGCAATTGTATGAAGTGATTGCAGACCTATAGCATGACAGCAAGAGTTCCTTTGAAATTTTAAAATTAAATTCAAATCTGAATAAAACTGAACTGAAAAATTCTCATTATAAACTGAAATTAATTTGCAATTCAATTAAAAATATTTCCAAATGAAAATGTATGCTCTTTGGCTGCGTCAACTAAATCGGGCGTAACTTCTTGAAACGAAAAAGAAATTTAATCTACTCGTATTTGAATTTCAACGCAACAAAAGGAATGACATGCAACAGCTTGTTATAAAGCACTTAAGCTAAAAAATACAACCAATGCAATGTAAAGAGCACCGAATAACCTTTGACATGACCTACGAACTGAAAGTGGAAATCAGTTTCAGTCTCTGTATACCCACTATCAGAATAACGTCACCACCTTCTCCTAGTCGTTCACTTACCACAATGAAAAGCTATTACTTTTAGCTGATAAACGTAGGGTAAACTTATGTACATACATACGAGTATGTATGTACATATACATACATACATATATGGTATGTGTATAGGCATGGTGTTTGTATACATACATTTGTACAAATATGTACGATAATAAAAACACCCCGATATTAACTACGCGAAACACGTTTCGGCATGATGCTGGTCTAATGACATTTTATGGCAAAGTGAAATGAATGATAAACTTATCGGCTGCCAGCTACAGGAGCAAAAGTGTTGGTATAACTAAAGTAATTTAAAAAACAAAGAACTTTATATCAAAGGTTAACATTTTATGACCCTTGACCAACTCAATATGTGAAAACTTTACACATGTATATATTATATATATATATATATATATATATATAAGTACTATACATATGTATATAAATTCTTAGAAATCGGTTAAAAGCAAAGCACACAGTGCCATTGATGTACAATATATATATGTATACCATAATATGCAAAATGCAGCAGAAACTAAAAGCGTGTCTAAAAGCAACGTTTGTTTTTTTGTATTTAGGCCCGTGACCTTTACAGAGGGCAGTATTTTAGTTTCATTTGCTTGGGTCAAAAACGGGAAAATAAACTATCCTATTGAACATTTTATGAACAATTTAAATATTAAGGAAATTAAATATTTTCTTTAAGTGTAAATAAGTTTTCTTGTGAAAGTTCGGGATATTTTTTTCCACTTTACTATAATTTCTTATTCAAAAATGTATCAGGTGGACTTGTTTTCTAATTCAATAATATCCGCATTATTCACTAGAAATCTGCAAAAGTCATTAAATTAGTTTAGATTAGATTAGATTAGATTGGGTTAGATTACTTATATTAGATTATGTAGATTAGATCAGATTCAAGTATTTCGAAAGTGGATGAAATCCTTTGTCTACAAACCTTTTACATTTGTCCTCTTTTGCCTAAATGTAATTAGGCAAAAAGTACCTTGAAAAAAATGTTTCGCGTCTGAAAGGGTTCAAGTAAAACAAAACAACGTTCTTCAAATTTCCCGATTACATAAAAATTATTTTTGCAAACCTACCCATATTTTTTATATAGATTCTAAATTATTGAATAGCAAGCGGATTGAGTTTATCGAGTCATCACTAGACTTGAGGCAACATCATGTGTGGATTGAGTTTATCGTGTCATCACTAGACTTGAGGCAACATCATGTGTGGACTAGTTTTGAGGTAACCTGAAACTGAGAGATACTCTTGCGATTATTACCAAAACAGCACTCGCATGATGGAGATTAATTTGTGCGATTGTAATGATGGCCATGTCCTCTTTTTTTGTTGCTGACCCTCATCTGTTGTCAGAGTAAAGTCGCTGTCTGACACTGAAAAGCTGCCTTTCTCGGACTGTTCACCTTCCTCAATGTTAAGCAATGGAAAATCGAGTTCTTCGAAACACTCTTGCTGCTTTTTTTCCTTCCTTATAAGAAACGTCCGTTGGTATTTCGGCAGTACTACCCGACGGTGTATCATCATTTGTTTGATGCACCTCTCTTTGTTTGTTGAGGCCGATAACGAGGCAACTCCAATGGTTGGAGGCTTTTTTTTTCATCCTCACCTGTAAAGATTCTCCACCAGTTTGCTTCCACTCTATTCCAGCTCAGCAGTTTCGGAACCGTCGTGTACAGCTATTCAAAGGTAACTGCACTCACTCGCATAGTCCAATATGTCTCTGCTACTTACTCGTAAACATATTCTCAGGAAAAAATTCACAAGGAGTCACTTTGGCACGGTTCAATATCTTTTTCTTAGCCATTGTGTGTGTTCAAAAACTGCTGAAATACTTGGCAATTACGCAAAGTTACCAGTACCACATCTAAAACTTTCTAAATCAAAAAAACATGCTGCCACTTTACATTTCTTTGGGAAATGATTACCAAGCAGAAATTACTATGGAGAGCTACAAAACTAAAAAGTAAAATTTTATGTAATTAAAAGCCTTTGGCGTAAAAAGTTCCATATCAAAACAATAGCATTATAAAAATTAAAAGCGTAAGTCAAAAAAAGTTTGTATACGGAAAATCATGCCAAAACTTGTATGTAACAGCAATGTAAAAATATCTAAAAAACTTTCTCCAGTAAATTTTTTTTTTTGGCAAACTTTAAATCGCGGGAAGGACTCGATATTCGCTTTAACGCTCATACAAGCGGTGAACTAGACTTAATTATTTACGAGCTGACGTCAAATAAGGCACTAAAAATACTTCATACAGGTTCTGTTATTACATCAAATACCAAAGAAAGGAAAAGGAAGAAAGAAAAGTAATACCAACAGCAGGTAATAAATATGCAAGTTAAGGTCATTTAAAAATAATTATTGGTTTTGTTAAAGGTTAAGTTATAATGATATTATTGTTTCTATTTTAATTTATGAAAGGTATAAAGACATTTATTAATTGACCTTGTCAAAATACTTATTCTTACTAAGTACTTAAATACCGAAAGATAAGAGAGAAAATAGTTAAAATTGAAGAAAGTATTCACAACAATTTGAGCGAAATTGTCAAAATACTTATTCTTACTAAGTACTTAAATACCGAAAGATTAGAGAGAAAATAGTTAAAAATAAAGCAAGTATTCACAACAACTTGAGCAAAATTGACATGACCTACGAACTGAAAGATGAACAGAGGTGATTTTTTGAAAAATCGCTTAAAGAATATATGTCCCGCACCCTATCATGTAAGGTGCGAGCATTATTAGAAAACCATAGAAGAGAATTCATCCCTCATTCAGTCTCTCAAGCTGTGGAGCTCTCAAGTTCATATATTAATCAATTCATAGCTAGTGCAGGGCAAAAACAAAGGAGATCCTACAGAGTTTCTTTTGCATCCTGTTTAATAATACAGCAAACATGTAATTCCGCCTGGATTAGCTCAGCACAGTAGATGCCAGCACCTAACCCTCAAGCATTTTGAGCCGTTCGTGAAGATGTTAAAGGATTTCCCTACCCTTGCACCAGCCTTCCTATCCAATAACAGCTTTCATCCTTTTTCCACAGCTCATCTTCGGGATGACATAGTCCGAAACGAATGTCTTCCCACTAACTGAACTATGCCCGACGGATCTACAGCACAGTTACAACTGCGGACTTTACTGCCCTATTTTCTGACAAGACTCCCGTGATACATGACGTGGACAGCCACTGAACCTTTTCCATAGGCTTGAAATACGTTTTCTTTTTAGTTATGGTACAGAATACTAAAACAACCTATAGCAATGTAAGTCTAAATTTATCCGTGTAGCACTAATGCATAAGAAAGTGTAACAGGACTCATGTATTTCCAAGCATCTTTTCGCATGGTTTCCTTCTTCACCCTCTCTTCTACATTAAGATTCCGCAGCAGTTTGACATCCACAACTACTTATTTCCAGGGACCATGCAGCAACCTTTTTTGAGCACACAAAATTTGTGAGCAGCACATTTTCTCTTAAAGGCTTTTGTATATCCAATTTGTTATATCTGGAAAAGCGAGTATGTTTTTCTGTCTCATTGAATTCTTTGGGGCTACAGAAGTCAGATATCATATCATGTAATGATTATCATCAAATTATGAAATAATTATTTTGTAAACCATATTACTTATTTTCGTTAAAAATTTAAGTTTACTTATAATTCCACAGTAAACTATTCATTATGCGAAAATACTTATATATGTAATAATAATAATAATTTTTAGAAAAGAATCATAAAAATAGTAATTTGTAATAAATTACATAGTGAAGGAATGAAAATGTTAAGAGATTGTGGGGAAATTGGCACATTTTTATTTCTATTTCTATTAGAGTACGACGCAATTGTGATTAAAAATCCAATATAACCACTTTTTTCAATATTTTCAAAGTTCATGAAGTGGCTATTTTCCAACATTTCCTCCAGGGTAAATAATTGGATTTTAAACAGGTTTTTCTAGTTTATTATTTTCCAAAACATTGCATTTGTGTTACGTTGGTTTTCAGTTTTGGGATAAGTTAGCATAGTTCAGGATATTATGTATCTACGGGCCAAATCTATGTCACTGATAAGTATATGTTTAATGTGGATTTATTGATTTTTTTCAAATTTACAAATTTGAATCCATCGCATGAACTATGTACATGCAAAAGAGATGTTGCCAGCTACTTTACTTGCACGTATTGTTATTCGGAATATTCCGAATAATTTTCAAACTTACATTTTTTCTCATATGTATTTTCTATAGTCAAATTAAGAAGTAGATTAAGTAGGAAGAGTAATATAAAAGTGGTCGCTGTGGCATAGGGGTAATGCGTTGGACTGCTACCCAGAGTGTCCGGGGTTCGAATCTCGGCACATGCAAAATCAAAAAAAAAAAAAAGTAGAAAAATAATTTTTCTACACGGCACCACCGTGCAATGGCAAACCTACAAGAGTAAAAATTGCTATGAAAAGCTTTTCACTTCGCCGTCCGGATTCGGCATTAAACTGTAGACCCCCCCTTCCATTCATGTACAAATATAACACGCACAACATGAGTGGATGCGAAAAGCTCGGCCTAAGCCCTCCATCGGCTGTTGTGCCATTAAAAGTAAGTAATATAGAAGTATGTATTATGAATGGTCCAAAAATGTGTCAACAAAAAGTCATAAACAGCGTTGAAGAAAATCGTATTTCTTGGCTATGGCTAATTTCTAGTTCAGAAACTGATAAACGGTTTTTGATACGCCATATTCTATTTTGCAAATTCAACACGATACAAATTACACAGCCGAATAAAAGTAATATGCCAACTTCCCCTTCGAAATGTTTATGTAAAAAAAGTTTTTTTTTCAGATTTTCCGTTTTCGCATTTAAAATAAATTTGCTTAAATAAGTTTCCCTCTAGCAAAGAAAAACTAAAAGCACTACAATTTGAATTTTAAACTTAAAATAATAATGAAAGTGAAGTTCAAAGCCAGTTCAAATGCTTTTATTACCCTAAATGATGAACACACCGCTTACGGCCAGAATACATTAGCACATGTTTAAACTTTTTTAATATAATGCGGAACAATATCTGCCTAAACATCACTAAAAATTTTGCTTTTGATTTGTTTTATGATAATGTCAGTTTAGCTCAAAGCTTTTGCAAATCTTCAATTATTCAAATTTTTAGCATTTCACAAGGATTTTCTTTTCAGTATTATATCAAAGCATCACAAACTATGTATTCAACAACGTTCCAGTGAGTCAGCAGCCCCAGTGAGCCAGCAGCCCCAATCGCACAGCGTTTGCACATCATCAACCATGAAATCCACGCTCATTTGGCTCATACTCACTGGAGCAATTCTGCTCTGTGGTGACTCGGTCGGCGCTTGGAATCGGCAGTTATTCAATCGGTATTCACGTAATTTGTTTCGAGATGGCGATGTGAATGCAGCATCCACATCTGTGGCTGGTACTGGTGCTGCTAGTAATAATGAAATTGATGAGTTTAATGCTTTATTTGGAAATGGAAATAATGGAGACGGCAGAAATGGAATAATTGGAGTAGGTGGTGGAGCAAATTATTTTATTGATGACGGTGTTGACGGTGTTCCTGATCAACAGGTGAGCTATTCAAGTAAAAATTTACAAAAATTTTTCAAAGTAATACTTAGTTCAACTTTTAGTTATTACTCTTCTTATTTGTGTGTTATAGTTTTGGAATAAATTATCAAATTTAGTTTATAAGTTCACAGCTGGTCACCGAAGCATATTTGATAGTGCATTGGCCTGCTATGCAGAGTGTCCGATGTTCAAATCTCCGCACTGTCAAAATTAAAACGCACTACCTCTTGCCAGGCAGTGGCAAACCTACAACGGTAAAAATTGAATTTAAAAAACTTTTCATTTCGCGACAAATATAACACGCGTGGCATAAGTAAATGCAAAAAGCTCGGCCTAGGCCCTCCTTGGGCTGAAAAATGTATAAGTGCATTGTAGCCAAATCTTGGATTTCAACATCGACCGAAACTCCCGAAAAAAAGCTTCTCAACCAAATTTGTTTACCAGCTTTTTATATGTATACAATTTAAAATCCACCATATTATTTAAATCTGTCAGGTTCTTTAAATCTACCATGAACATATTGGTGCCCACATACGATTCAACATTGTTGATCAACTTGCTCAGTTGAGGATTTGATTTGACTGTTGATGAGTTGAAGGAAGAGAAATCACACAAGCTTTGAGTTTTCTTGCGTAACCTTAAACTATCAATCAGAAATTATTGACAAAAACTATAAAATCGTTATTAAATACTTAAAATGGCTTCCATTATAAATATCGATAATTGGATGGAAATACTGGAAAAATATAGAGACCTTCCGGAATTGTGCAGAATAAAAACAAACAATATTTTTTCAAAATCGTTCTTTTTTAATTTTTTACCTTGAAAATCAACTAAAGTTTATATTTGTAAGCAAGTTAATGGCATGTGTAGGAGGCTAACATCAACATTGTTGATCAAACTGTTGCTGTTAATGTTGAATCGTGTATGGGCAGCTCAAGGTACGAATACAATGGGCGCGGCAACGATGTTAATAAAATTATCAACTTTGAAATTATACAATTTGCTTGTTTATATTATTTTTTTTTGATAATAAATAGATTATTGATTAGTGTTCTATTCAAAATTACCGTTTTTTATCGGTATAAAATATATAATCTGTGGAATTATATATTATGTTCCAGTCGCAGGCAACATGAAGAAATTTTCTTCGGTCGCAATCTTGTTGTCACGATGCAATGACGCTGTCGCAGCCATTGTTTTCGTACCAAAAGATAAAAATATTACTGAGCTACGTAAACAGTGTTTTCAAGCCGAAAAAAGCTAAGATAAAAATTAATGCCACCAAATGAAATGAAGTTATACGAGATTTATTTTTAAAAATCCAGACCAGATCTGTTGAATAAAACCTCGAATTTGACACTGTATAAGTGTGTATTTAATTCCATTACTAACTTAATTTTTAGACATTTTCGCATTCCTTCTTTGTGTACAATTAGTATAAATTTTTATACAACTACGCACTAATTGAATGCACTCAAATTTACGGATGATGCTTGCTATGAAAAATATAATAATATAAATATAATAAAAATATAATATGTATGTATGTAGCAGGCATAAATATTATTGCCGAAAGCTATTGTGTCGTCTCCTGTACGAAATCCAGCACAAACAAAAATATTTTGAAAATGTGTCCACCTCTTGGCAGACAGTAGCAAATAAGTGTAGTAACCTTTCATTTGGATTGAAGAAGAAAAATATGAAGCTATGCCTTCTATATTAAGCTACATTCACAAAATTTCCACAAATAATGAATCAAGATCAACATCATATTTACATACTTATGTATGTAAGTACATCAGACTGAAAATAACAAATATAAATACTAAATTTCGTATTGTTCTAAACAATATTGATTTGTGATTATGCTTTAGTGTATTTAATTAATTCAATTTGATAGTATTTAAGTGAGGCATTTACATATTACAAATACTCGTAACTATAATAAACAACTACCGTCACAGAAAGTTTCATTGTGAAATATCTATCACTCAAAATCAAGTATGTAGAACAAGTTTACGCATTAATGAAGCCTGCAAATGTTATGCGTTCGTTATTCACAGACACATTCACATACATACACACATAGGACTTTAATATGTGCATATTTAATGAAACTCAATTTAATTTTTACAGCAAACAGAAGTGTATGGTATTGTTGAGCCAGTGGAATCTTTGGAGCCATGCTGGAATCGACCGTGCCAGATCAATGGTGACTGCTGTCCCAAAGGCGTCTGCATCAATTCGTATGGCGGTAAGTAAGAATGAAGTTTATTATTCCACATCGACACGCATCACAATACATACGTACATACATAAATACATCCCCACAATCATATGCCATAAATAATGAAATTATTTTTCGGTTGCTCTGCAATGTTCATTCTCTTTCATTTGTGTGTTTTTATGGCAACTCAGAAGGTAAATGCATTTACGTCTACGGACATAAACATGACCTTTGTCATAGCAATGGCGACTGTGCACCAGGTATGTCATGCCTTAAGGCAATAGCAGGTAATTTTGTATGTGCGCCAACACTTGCGCCGTTGCGTATGGCTGGCGGTGGTAGTAGTATTCTCAATAGTGGAATAACCACCACTAGCCGAGGAGCAAACGCTTTGGAAGTGAAGCAATTTGGGGAAGATTGCCTGTCATCAACTGATTGCAATGTTTATAAGTAAGTTGATGAATGTTTTAACAATCTCTGAACTCGTTGATGCAATTTCATCATTGTTTCGTTTTCTTGTGTCTGTGGTAATTGTAGAGGCATGTGTTGTCAATTGCAACGTAATCATCATCGCGTTGTACCAAAGAGGATTTGCGCCTATTTTCGTGACCCATTTATGTGTATCGATATAATGCCAACAGAGGATGAGGTGCTGGGAGCGAAATGATATTCAAATGACCAATTCTTAAAACGTTTACTCATTAAATTTTGTACATTTTCTAATTACAGGAAGTCCACGGATCTCGACTTCTTTCTGCTTATAGCCAAAGACGCATGTAAATCCTCAACTGTTTTACATTGAATCACTCTTATACACCATTATATATATTTTTCAACACATAAGTGTACAAAAGTGGTATAGAAAAACAATCAAGTGTGAAAACTATTTAAAATATTAATGAAAATTACTTATACAAATACTTACATATCAATGTTTATAGTATGATTATATTATAATATCTTATCGAAACAATATATGCCATATCAAGAAAACATATCAAGTAAATTTTTCGAATTTTTAATTCGATAAATGTGTTTAATATAGTAAAAGTTTGAGCAAAAATGTACCTATTACATGAAAGGTTTTTTTTCTAATAATTTCATCACAGTCTTAAATGTAGTAAAAATATATATTAAATGCATCTAGCATCTATCAATGTTTTATTGTTAAACTAATAAAAAAAAACCCAAATGTACTGGCTGAGGTATAACAAGATAATATTCTTATTTTAAACGTATTTAATAAATTATATAAAATTTAAAAAAAATAAACGTCTAAAATAAAAATGTTTACTAACAAAAATATCAAATCTAAATGTGTACAAAATTACAGAATATCAATTATTTTTTGGTCGAATCAAATATGAAACTATTTGTGTGATTTATGGTTACTAAATTTACTTCTAACAGAATTTAAACTAATAAATTATTATAACTACATAATTGTACGTAGTGACCGCAATCAAAAATCTAAGCTAGAGAGATGAGAATTGTTTTCATTTGTATAATTTTGCATGAATTTATCGCATATTAAAAGGCTCTAGAGCCAACAAAAACAGAACAAAACCTATTTTATTGGAAATGATTTGTACGGCAAGTAGTAAAAAGTGGAATATATTAAAAGGTTGGGCGACACAATGTAAATGACCCTAATGTCATATGACGTTATCACAAATATAACAAATGCGTCTTTTACAAAATTATTATTAATATTTATTTTACGAAATAAGTAAAATTGCGATAAATCTTGATAATGAAAAACCTCCAACAATATTCCTCCAATAACAATTTCCCATTTGATTCGTTTCAACTGCAACCAACTTCATCCAATCGCGAAAGCAAACAACATTAAAAACATGTTTTTAGTGAAATTTTCACTTATTTTTGTTTGTACTTTTGGTTTTTTTTTTATAACTGAAAAAATAATCAACAAAAATTTTTTGGCCTAGCAATGATTGTGTGTAAATGTTAAAGAGAAAATGCATCCATTTGATCACTAATGTTGTCGCCATTTTGATTTACGGAAACTAAACATTTGCCCTTATTTTATATTTCATGACGTTTAATAAAGAAAAAACAAAGTGAAACTATGACACTTTGAAATTGACATATTTTCAATTTGCCATTGACATTACTTCAAATTTAAATTAATCCGGTTTTGGGCTTATACTCTTTAATTGTTCAACAGAATTGGACAAAGCACACGATTGTCCACAGGGTAGAAAAAGTATAGCTGAAGAGTCACCTCAAAGAAGATTATAAGTACTTTCTGATGTTATGTTCATAAAGAACATTGTAACATTAAAATTATTAAAAAATGGAAACAAGCTGTAACCACAATCTGATAGATTCTTCGGTAAGTCATCTTCAATTTCAAAACATTGTCTTCTTTTTTTTTGTAGCGCTCCATTTAATTATATATGTTTAAGACAAGGTTACAGGATGCATTTGGCCAATAAAATCAGAAACGAAATAAATAACAGTGTGGGAAAATTTAACCGTGACTCCATGATAAATTGAATTCATGATAAAATCACGAACACTTACGACATTTTCCTGATTTTATCAAAAAATCGCTCATGAATGAATTTAATGTGGCACGGCACGCTCCCCCTTCGAAACGTGAGAGATTTAAGTTAATATATTTATGTTACTATTTATGTATATGGTAAGTTCCTAATAGTCCCAATCCGATTTGAAAATGGGTGGAATCAACACCCTTGCTAAATTTAATACAATAAAGTAAGCAAAAACAGTAGTGTTTTCTCCAGAAAGGTTACAAATGTGTCAGCTGATGAAGAAGTAAAACCTTATTTTTTCTCGGTACGTAGTTTCATTAATAGGTGCATATGTTTATCGAAAAACGATTGTATGGAAAAGATTAAAATTAAAGAAAAAACATAATTTCTGTACAACGAATTTTCTGCCTATAAAATCCCTTCCGGATTCGCTATAGGGAAATTGGAACGCATATTTTCAACTGAAGGTAAGTATTGGATATACTTATAAATATTAGTTAAAAGCGAAAAATTCTTCTAGTTAATAGTCAACCCCCTACAAAACTCCAGATTATTCTAAAGGATTCAGCATGCTTTTATAGCCTCTGCGTGGCAGTTGACCGATCGTCCTATAAAAGGTTGATGCCAAAATTTGTTTAACTGAGACGATTCCATATATGTTTCGTGAATTTGTATAGGAAAATGGGCGAGGCTGCTGGCCAACCCCGTCAATTTTAATGTTGCAACAGTTATCAAACTTAATAAGGATAAATTTTCATCACGTTATTCTGACTGTAACGATTTTTAGAGGTATTTCAGTTTTTCTCGAGACAGCGAAAATTAACAATAATCATCAGAATTTATTTTCCGATATTTTCCTTCCTCTGACATTACTGGCATACTCATCGTATCGGTAAATGAAACCAAATAGGGGGATTGTCTACGTTTAGCATTTGCACTTGCACTCTACTACTGCAGTAATTGCACTTAAAAATACAATAAGCAGAATTCCAAAACTTAACAATCCATACAACAAAGCAACAATAAAAATTTGTTACTATTCTTTCACAGTGCAAGGACATATGCTAGACGTAGAGATTCCCACTAATGCATGCAATAAGTATTTACTTTTTAATAAAGTTTATTTTAAGTGTCAAGAAAAACTCCACTTAACACTAATATTAGACTCTTATTTTCTTTTATGTTACTATATCTCAATTCATATACTTTCATATCTTTTTCCAAACTCCATTTTTTCAAATTTACTTGCACTTTCGTACGTTATCAATCGCTTCTTGTGGTTACTTAAAATAGTAAAATTTCTTTTACATTCACTTGTTATGAATTCTAATGAAATTTGTATGTATGTATATAATTTTTCATGTTGAAATCTCTTAAAAATAATAGGCGCCATTAACAATGGGTTTTTAATTTAACAACCATAATATGTATGCTTAATACCAAAATAGGTGATTACTTTAAATTTTAAAAGGTTCATGTAATAAAAGTAATTAGGTGAATAGAAAAGAGTAGACTGCAATAAGCTGGAGAAATTTAAAGTTGATTTATGTGCGCACAAAAAGCCATAAAAAATTCGTTGGTCTAATTTAGAAAGGGAATTAGCGTGCGAAAAAACATACATATGAAGGTATTCCTTTAATTTACATAATATGAAAACAATGTAAATCACATTCAAAATATACATATGTAATGAATATGAAAAACAGCTTAAGTGTATGTTGGACAAATTTGATGGCTTTGAATGGAAATATCATAAAAACTCTAGCAATATTTCAGAATATTCTATATTCAGCTCAAATACCATTCGTGAAAAAATTATTTGAAAATTAGATCCAATTTGTCAATTATACTAAAAAATAAGTGCATCTAAATTCAACTTAAGCTCTTCTTCATTTTCACAACAGATACATATTGTATATAACTACGAGTATAATATAATATGAAGCTTAAGATAAGAGGCATGCATACCAATTTCAACAAATATTAAAACTTAAAAAAATCTAATTAAACACAAAAAAATATATATAAAAATGTAGTTTGGACAATCAAATAAACAACAAAAATTTTTGGAATTAAAATGTTAACAATTCGTAGCTGAAACTACCATACGGTGAAGTAATTATTAAAAGGATTTCTTAGAATATTTAACATGTTTGCCTACATGAAAATTAAAATACGCACGCACACATAAGATAACGCACATCAACACATACACATATATACATCCAACAAAAGGAGCTTATAACGAGAAAATAATAATTTCATTTTTTTTTTTCTAAAGTTACGAATTACATAATTATGCATATGAGAAATTTCTCTCATATTTGTACACAGTTGCTTAACAATTTCCCATTTACTTTCATTATACATACACAGGAATGCAACATGCAAACGTTACAATGTCTTACTGCAAAATAAATAATTTCCAGTTGCAATTTATCATTTACCAAAATAGTTACAGTATACATTAGCATTACATAGTAGGAGAACAACTTAATTTCAAGTCTAGAATTTAGTTTAAAATAGGAAAAATAATTTCACAGTTCTTGACCAAAACGCAGGAAAAGCAAACGTTGCAAGTTTCACTTAAATTATTAGGTTTGCAATATACCGACAAAGAGTACCGAGGAATGATTCGAACATATTGTATACCTATGGCTACTTTGTTAAGGTTTCTGGGCAGAGAAGATAAATTACACTGTGTGCTAGGCCCTCCATGGGCTGTTGTGCCATTAAAAGTAAGAGATATACTAATAAATACTGGGAACACGAATGTGTTTATGTCTTTTAGCCGATAACGATGTTTTGGGCTACAAAACTCAAATTTTCCGAGTCTTCTATTTGTTTCGATTCCTGAGATAATGTGTGTGAACTTTGGCGTACACGCCATCAAAACGGAAATTAATAGAGCTGTTTTGCCGTATACATCAACTCATGGCGAATTGTGATAACATTGAGTTCGATATCTGAAAATATTCGTTTTTCATCGCCTATCAGCTATACCTAAATATATCAATTATTTATGTAAAATATTGGCAATAATTCAAATTAATTGAGTAAAACATTAAAAATATCTCAAATTAATTGAGTTTTTTATTGACAATTCGTTTCAAAAAACAATTTAACTGCTTTCATTTTATTCAAATTTGAAAATCTTTGTATGATTTTGAGTAAAACAAATGATCTTGGGTTTACGATAGCGAATCTCATCTTATTATTGCACTTTATTTTCCAAATACTAAACGGATTACAAAAAAAAAAAACAGTTATCGAAAACACACAGCATATAGTGGCTGTACTTCTTTATTCAATTGTCATTTTGAAACAAAAGGCTAAGGCTAAAAGGCTAATAAATAATGATATTTGAATTTGTTCTATCTCAAAATATTTAATTTTACTCCTTTCATTCAAACATTGATCAATTTTATTAACCTAAATATCCCATGAAGTCGAAAAATGTACCTAAAACAAATGCTAATAAGCAAAACCCCATGAGGGTTTTATTAGTCACTCGGGCTATATATTGGGACAAAAATATCTGCACCGCTAGTCTTTCATAATATAACGGTTGGTTGGGTTAAGTTAAGCGGCTGTTCAGGAACACACTTAAACCAGAACAGCCCATTGTGATACCACATGGTGGAATGAACAGTTAAACGCCGGTTCCGAAAAAGAAATACACCCAGTATGTTAGATAGTTGAAAATATTATCATATATTCCCTATACATTTTGGCCATATTTTATGTATCCGATAGCAATATAACATTTATTATTGGCATTTATCGATTGGATCTTGAGCGTATTACAATCGTTTTAGCGTTTTCCCAACGTAGGTATCGTTTGAGCATTTTGCTAGCAGTGATTGGTTTTCGAGACACCTCGGTGACGGCTAAAAGACATTGCCCATAGAATTACAATGTGAACAAAAAGTTCTGGCACACAGCGTTATACGAATATGGATATCCTTAAGACAATTGTTAAATATAGAGCATTACTGAACACGATCCGTGTTTAATTTGTTAGCTCGTTAACATTTCATATTGTGGGGGGAAAAAAGGTAAATCTACTATTGCATTTGCTACCGGGATATGTGTCTTTGATTTTTCGAAAACGATGCACAAGTCTGGTAATTAACCCTGTGTTTTGTTTTTGTATTCGCCACCCAACGCAGAAAGTCACGGCGATTTGCTTTTTACATAATTTGGGAGTTAATTACTGAAATTACAATATAAATTACATATACATTTACTATATACTTTACTATATACTTTAAATTTCAATAAAGTACAATGCTTAATATTGGATTTTTAGTTTAATATTGTAAACATTTTATGGCATTTTTATAGGAAAATTATGGTTGCTGAATGACATTTGTATAATCATTACAGATTTTGTTTTTGTAAGCTTTTATAAAACTATTGCGTATATTATAAATAATTATTTTTTTTTTTTGCAATATATAAAATTAGAATCAAAACCCTAAAATTTTGAAACGTAAGGAAAGAGCAACCAAGAGTAGATACCAAATTTAAACTTAATTTAAATTGAAATCAAAATTCTTGTTTATATGCAGCTGCTGAGTTTACCTGAGTTTCCTAAATGTACAAATTTCTTGTGTTTATAATGAAATTTTACAATTTAAAGTAAGAATAAAAGTGAATACAAAAAATGTTACTTGTCGTTTATTTATTCTTTGTGTATCGGCGGCGTGATTTGACTTTCCAATTATATATTTATGTACGTCTGTGTATAATTTTTTTGTTTTTTTCAGTCTTGAGTGAGTCTTTTTGTAGATTATTTATTAAATTAATTGCAGAGTAGAAGTTTATAAATTTTGTTCTACTCTACAATCAATTATTGTTTGTTAGTATTTTACAATTGAAACATATGTTATGCGGCAGTATTATGTAGTGTTTCAAAAATAAATTTTAAACCAATTTTAAGGAAATGAATTCAATAAACTAAAAAGTTTGCTTAAGGTATTACGAAAAACTTTAGAGTAGATAAACAAATAAATTTAAATGAAGAGCACTGCAATCTATACTCGATGCTTCCCCCTTACGTTTCCAGACTAAAGCATAGTATTTTATACAAAAAATGCCATATAAGAATCTCATAAATTGTAAAACGGGAAAAAATTGGAAACAAATATTTACACTTGATTTTAAAAGGACTTTCACGGCAAACTTTATAGCCTAGGTTTTGTTTTCATAATATTTACAAAAAAATATATATATATATAGTATATATGTATATATATACGTAGGTATGTATTTCATCATAAAGGATTCGCTTTTAAAGCCGCTTGGTTAACGTGATTTTTGTTTTTGTTTTGCTATTTTTCTTATTTCACTACTTCAAATTCAAAATATACAATTACAACTTTTTCTTCTTAATATAATGCTTTACAATAACAATAATTATATCTCTTTTTTTCAAATATAGTTTTCACTTTCAGAAGCACAAGATTTGTCTTCTTCCCATATTTGCTTCAGATCTATGAGTAGAAGGACGCATAAAAAAAGGGCGTTTTCTATTTCCATTTTCTGCCAAAAACAAACCGTTCAGCGTTTTCTACAAATAATTTTCAACCAACTACACTTGTGTTCTTACAGCAATAATCAGTTTTTCACTTTATCCTCCACACTTATATTGGCCAAAGTTTTCTTAATGCGCAACGCAGTTAAACGGGCCACAGGATTTGGATACCAACACTCCTTCATCACTTTGGCCATGCTGTGCAACACCTCAGATGCATGCCAACGATTTGGTATGTTTGGGCGCATTTTATCGGTGCAAACCACCTGAGAAAAGGTATTGGAAAATATTCATGGCAATTAAATAGCAATGAGATTAGTAAGTTGGAAATTATTTCGTACAACCTTTTTCATTTCCTCAATACTCGGATCAGGTTGTACAACATCATAGTAGGGCATTTGATATTCATCATAGATCATGCCAATGTTGCAGCGACGTGCAATTTCCCACAAAATTAAACCGAACGCATAAACATCTCCCCGCTTATATGAGTCGAAATGCTGCGCATTCATGCTCTCATCCAGCACCTCTGGTGCCATGTAACGTTTCGTGCCAACACGATGTGTTGATGGTATATCAACGGAATCATTCTTCTCCACATGACGCACTGCCAGACCCAAATCACCAATGGCGCAACTTAAATTGGTTTTCACCAAAATATTTTTGGACTTTAGATCACGATGTGCTATGGCGGGTTTACCGCGCGTACCCACAATATCCATATGCAAGTGAGCAAGTCCAGTAGCTATGGACAACGCCATACTGAGCATTGTTTTCGTATCAACTGTATGTGTGGTGAGATAATCGAATAGAGACCCATTTTCATGGTAATCAGTGACAAGCCACAATTGAGTCCACGTTCCATTATCTGAGAGATACAAAATAAATCAGTATCCATATGAAAGATTCGAAACTCGATTCTTAGTACCTTTATTATCAGCAGCTATAAAACCTAAAATGTTTTCATGTCTCAACATCACTGTCTGATAAATCTCGGCCTCTCTGAACCATGAACACTCCTCCCGACTGGAGAATATCTTCACTGCAACATTTTCACCGCGCCAACGTCCACGCCAAACTTCACCGAAACGTCCTTTGCCAATAACATGACAAAGTTGAATCTGACGTGCAATCGAACGTTGCACCAATAGTGGTAGGCCAGCTGAAATTTGAGAAACATGAATTACATAAACTACACAAATCATCCCAAAAACCACAATCATTTTGGGAATAATGTCCGAATCATTTCGTTTAGTCTGAAAGGTTTTTGTTTGAAAACAAGACAAAAAGGCAGTAAAATTTCATGACAGCAAAAAACAAATAGAAAGCAGGGATGCCCTATTAATTTCACTCCTTCAACATTTCTATCATTTGATTTTCAAAAATATGTCAACTTATGTAGTTTGGGAGCCCCATTAAGGATTGGAGATGGGGGTTATAATATTAGAGAAAAATGTCGAAGAGTCAAAATTAGTTGAGGACGATCTAGGATCACCCTTGGGGGAATATTTTAGACAGTGAAAATTAGTGGAGTTCAGTTTTAAATTTTAACCCTCCCTCTAGCGGTGGATTAATTTGTCGATTTTTTTCGCACCTTTTTTTAAAATAAATTTCCACTACAGCGCGGTTGCGCATCTATCAGATTCTTTACTCATTGCTAAAGCTTCTGTAGTCTGCACTTACCTGATCCAGAACCGGATGTTGTCATCTCAATAATATCCTGTATGGTGTTACCATTCAATATTGGATCATAAACTGAATCTTCTGGTGCAAATGGACGTCCAGTATTGCTCCGTTTACGCTTTTGCCAGTAGCACCATAAAAATGTTACCGACAAACAAACAAAAAGTGTAGCTCCAAATATAATGGCAACAAGTACCCAGGTATTGAGTGTTTCTTCAGGTAGAAAGTCTAGCATTGCGAAATAGATTATGTAATAATATTTGACAGTATAAGATTCTACTTTAATGGCATTGGTAGTTATAATTAGTAATTCTATGAAAATGCAAAATAAAAAGCATGCAACAAGCTTATAAAAAAGGTAAAAAATACAAAACAAAATAAGACATGCAATTTTATGAATAGTGACAAAATTATTTGTAAATGTTAATCCTTTACCTTCCATCAGTGAAGCGGCAAATATTACCACAGTTTAACTGTAACTTACCATCGTATTAGGCTTTATCAAACTATTTCCCACAATATTATGCAGTCAAATTTAAAGCTAAGGTTTAAATCGACTACTTTAAAATTGCAATTAATTAAAATAAAGAATTCATCATTAAGAAGCAAACTCTTTTTACATAATTGAATTCAGATGAAACTATGTTACATTAAACTCTCAAATACTATATTACCTTTCCCAATATTTCGAACAGTGTAGACGCCTCGTAACACAAAAGGCATATTTCATCAGTTTGTCAACGACCTACAATACGCAAACCACCAACGACCAACAAACAAGGACAAAACTTTCAGACTGTTGTACATATGCTATTCGCTTGCTTTTTTGTTTGCTTGAGGACGCGACTTTTTGTGCAATGATTTTAAACTGGGAAGTGTGGCAGAGCAGTGAAAGGAAAAAATCGGTGTAAAATGATGTTGCCGATTCATAACAAATTCAAAAAGCAAAAACATGCCACAAACAAGATTATGGTGGTTGACACTTACATTGTTTTAATCAAGTGCAAAAACATACAGACAGACAAACACTTCATGAGAAAAAAAAATTTCAAGTCTGTGCTCCATTAGACTAGCCAGACAACGGCGGCGACGACACTCCTTAAGAGTAAAGAGCATATGTATTAAAAAAAAAAAACAAAAAGGAAAGAAACACAGAACTTGAAAAGCAGTTTCAACTTACTCGTAGTACAAAGCAACCCTACTCAGAGTTCATTAGAGTTTTAAAAAGTAAATACCTACATACAAAACAATAATTTTACACATACATACACTGGCGGCCACGAAAACCGCACCACTGGCAAAACTTTTTTAATATGTAAAAATTTGGGTAATTTACTTATTTTTTCTTGCTACGATAAAGGGGATTTCCCGGTTTAAATTATTCCAAATGTGTTGACAACAGAAATTAGTTATTCTAGTGCATTTGTTTAACGCAGAAGGGTTTTTTGTGAAATAAGTGCAGTAATGAGTGCAAAATATAAGCAGCTGATACATGGCAAAAAAGTCGCTGTACTGTACATTAGTGGACCAAGGACTTTCCTACCGGAAAATTGCTGAAAATTGGGTTGCTCGCATTCCACAATTGTCCGTTTTAAAAAAAAAATAATACTATGGAGAAGAAAAAAGGATCTGGTCCTAAACGTACAACCAGTAACAGAATTGATAGCCTTATAAAAAATATTAGCACAAAGAAACGATTTAAAAGTGCAGTAACTATTCGGGCCGAGCTATAAACCTATCATTGCGTAAATATTAGTGTTAAAACTGTACGCAGAAGACTGCGAGAAGCTGCTTTATATGGAAGGCGTCCTGCAAAAGTCATTGTTAACTGAAAAAATGAGAAAAGCGTGTCTAACTTGGGCTAAAAACTATAACTATAACTGGACACTGAAGCAGTGGCGAAATATCATCTGGTTTGATGAAAGCAAATTTAACCGGCTATGCGCCGATAATTTGACGTACGTGCGCCGTTCCATTGGTCAACGTTATAAAGAAAACTGTATTGCAAAAACTGTGAAATTCCCACAGAGCTAGATGATTTGGAGATGCTTTTCCTACTACGTACGTGGTTCTTTGTACTTTTTAGAAGGAACTATGAATGCTGAAAAATATGGGCAAAAATATGGCGCCTTGCCACCGTGCAAAATCAGTAAATTTTGCATGCTATCTTTTGTTTGATTCTTAGAGAATGTAAAATTAAAATCGGAACATTTAAAAATAAAATCCATTTTTCACAGCTTGAAAAAATATTCACGGACATCGGAATTTCACGCCTGACTTGACCGGGAAACTCACCCGATTTGAATCCTATCGAGCACTTATGGCATATTATGAAGCGCAGAAGCCCGAAAATAAAAAAGAAACTATTTTAGCATTAAATAAAGTTTGGTATGAAATTATTACCAAAGATAACCTACAAATTTTGGTTGATTCGATGCCGTCAAGGATAATGGCTGTAATACGGGCTAAAGGAGGAGCAACATCCTATTGATATTTTTTTTTTTTTGTAACTTGTTGTTAGTTCTTGAAAACCACTTTAAAGACGAATAGATATTGTTTAGTTTTGAATATTAAAAAAATAAATTACATTTTCTTAAAAATTTTTTGTATTTAAGTTTTTGTCAAAAATAATACGTTTTTGAGCTCCAGTAATATTTTTCCCTTCTTACACTTTGCATAATTTTAAAATCATAATAATATTTAAAAAAAAACATAAATATCCCCCAACAAAAAAATCATTATTTTCGTATTTACATGTTATTTTGAGGTGGTGCGGTTTTCGTGACCGCCAGTGTATGTACCCCTACATAAAAATATAAATGAAGACACATACAGTTACGGATCACCACCTGACGCATGTATGAATGAATTGATGAATGGAAAGTAAATTAGAGTATGAAACAAAAAAAAAGCTCAAATAAGTATGTACTACATGGTGGTGGCATGGTTTAGACAGCTAAGATACCATTCATGTGTACATATGTATACATGCTCAAATTTACACACATACAAACATAAATAAGACAAGAGAAGTCCAACAATTCAATCAGAAATATAAAACCTAGATTATATTTGGAGGTGTTTTTTTTTTTTTTATTACTGATACATTCAACACTTAGGGTGTACAGGTGGGAGGAAGAATGAGAGAGGGAATGCAATTACACATTAGATTTGGAGGTAAGTTGGAAGGATATAGACTTTCCATAGCACTCGGTCTTTTGCACCACTCTACTTTGCCCGGATAGAGAAAAATAGAAAAGAGAAAGAGGAAAAGGAAAAGGAAAGAAGAAATATTACACGCAACTAAATTTATTTATCTCTTTAATAAAACTAAGAAAATCAGGTAGGGTAATAGTGACCTGAACTCATCTACAAGGCATCACTACCTAGCAGATAGGCGTAAAACCCCTGAGCATGGCCTCTGAATTGCCCCATTGATTGGTAACGAGCATTTTACAACAAAGTGTTGTAAAAATAGTGTAACTACATAAAAAAAAATATATATATAACAGCTGATATTTCAGTGTACTCGTTATTTGAAGAAAATACAACTACAAATTTTGTGTAAAAAATATAAATTTTAAAAATTGTTGGTGGACTTATTTAAATTTTAATCATAGTGTTTAGAAATTTGTAGAGAATTCATAGAAAAATGTCCACAAATAGGGAAAAAAATTTTAACTTTCATTGAAAAAATAAATGTGTATTAAACTATTAACTTTACTTTAATAAAGAAAAAAACTGTTAAATAATAAAAAAAAAATTTTCAAAACTCTGCTCCTTGATGTTTAAATCTGTGGCGAAAAAAATTGCATGCTTTGCCCCCGCGATTGATACATATTGGGTCATTGTGAGTCTAGCGCCACAAACCGTTTTTCGAGCTCCTCGTGAGCTGGATGGTTTTTTTTATTTTTTCGTCAAATTTGTGATCTCAATTAATAGATCTCACTGAGGCATAGACATAGTCCATTCGAAAATTTTGCTAAAATCGTTCAGTAATATCGCTTAATTACATCGATGAAAATGTATGGTTCAAATAACCGGAGAATACAATTAACCGAGAAACGCAATAAAGCGTATTCAGCATTTTAGAAATCTATCAACTACAAAATGTGGTGGTGATTTCGAAAAACCGCAATAACCCATGACAGCGCCCCTTCAATTATTTCCTACTGCACGCACCAGTCGCGACATATCATTGAAGATAACGGTACCAAGACTGCTAATGAATAAAGGAAAGGCTAAAAACGACCAGCAACTATAAGAACTCAAAAAAAAAAAAAAAACTTTCCATGAATACAGCAAACGATTTCTCGATTAAATAAAAAATGATGGTCGCTTCACAGAACGTTATAAGCGTCCATTGAATCAATTGGCACTTACAACGTTATTTGAGGCGACCATGCAAATAATAACATAAAAACATCTTAAGTACATTTATAAAATTTCTTCCCAAAACACACACACAAATATTTGTAAACAAAGCAGACAAAGAACAACGAAAACCATTGGGACATAACAAATTAAACAGTGACGTAAAAAACTTTACGTAATTGGAACAAACTAGAAAATAATATTAATGTTTAACACAAAAGAGAAGCATTTAAAATATGAAAAGAACCAATAACACTAGCTTACAAGTTTTAAACTTTTTTTTATAAATTGAACAATTGACAAGTAAAATCGGTATATTCTATGGTTTAGTTTCGAGATTAGAGGTGGGCGCGAGTGTAAATTTTGAAGTACTTCACGCCCGGCTTTGAAATTACTACTCACTCAAACATTTTTGGAAAAAAATTAAAATTTCGCGAATTTTAAAGACCCCAAAATTGAAAAGTTTCAAAAATACAAAATTAATAAACAGTGATACCAGATTTGTGATTTGCAAGCTCTTAGCTTAAGAAAAACAAAGATTTGCGTTTAAGCCACCAATTTTTTACTTCTTAAAGAATAAGTGAACTCATACTCACGCGTGTTCCCGTGAATATTATGTTATGCTCACGCAAGTTCGCGTGGAAATTATGGAATCTATATCACGCTTACGCATGCTAGCGTGAAAATATTTTACGTTCACGCGTGTTCACGTGTTCACATACATATGTACACATGTATGGTACCTTATTCTTGTAAATTATTTGTTATAATATTTCTTGATAACTGACCATATTGCGTCAAAAGCGTTCAAAACAATCAGTCCATAATATATGAATAATAATATACGAAGAATGAAAATTCCATGTTATATCATTAAATTCGTATATTGTTTGTTTAAATCGAGTTATTGGTTCGCCATTATCTTTTAACTTTAATACGCAGACCTTAATTTTAAACGAAAATAGTAATTCGCTTGATGGTATCTCGAAAACCAAATAATCGAAAACCGATTTCCAAATTCATGAGCCGATTTTACTTGGGAATTGGTGAAAAATGGTGTTCAAAGTACATTTTGTCTGTAAACTAGTTTAATTAAAAAAATAATAATTTGTACGAGTGACGATGATTCTTTTGAGATATGAGAACACATATACAAAATGCGAAAGCACCAATCGAATACAATAAAATTATGAATTTCCGAGGTTAAAGTAAGAATTCTGATTTGATATTCGATTTTAAATACGCTGCAAATGAGGAATTTGGAGGAGAAGTGGAGGTAGAACTGATGATGATAAAAATTACAACCCTCTCAACGGCAAAATATTATAATAAGTATAAGTTTGTATGTGGGCGGTTGACGTATATGTATATATGTATGTATGTATGTATGTATGTACGAATGTACTACCTCAAGTACAATATATTACCACTGAGTGTATATATGTATGTGTGCATGTATGTATGTGTCGTCTCACCTGTTGTGGGTATGGCACCATCGTAATTTAATTTCGTGTTGCAAAAATCTTCGTCACAACATTGAACTGATGATGTTGGTGTCTTTTCATGACACCAGGCCGGATCATCGGGCGGAATGTGATTTTCTAGGGGCAGGCATCTACATACATAGGTACATACAATTATCAAATGTAGAATGTAAAGTGCGCGTGTACGTACAAATATAAGGTAGCAACTCATTTTATATGTATTTACGAGTTTTTGTTGTTGTTAATTTAATGCTTAAATATTTAAAATGTTAGGAAAAAGAGTGGTTAACGCTGTGCAGAGTGGAGTACAGAGTGACAGTGGAGTTGGGGCTGCAAATTTCCATTCATTCGTAATAGCAAACTGTACTAACATAAATATATACATACTTACATACCATATGTATAAGTTTGCAAACACCCTGCATGTGAGGTTTACAAAATCAATAGCTAAACTAAACGACCTACCCCAATGTCAAAAATGTTACGCATACGTTACTTAAATCAAAGCACTTATTTAGGGTTGATTCTGCTAATAACAAATGTTGTTTTAAAGACAAATATCAACTACTGACGGACTATAAAAATCTGCGAAGACTAAGCTCGGGTGCGGCCAAACACAAAGGCCAGATATATGACACACATTAGGTGCGTTTGGCTTATTACTTGATTTTTATCGTTTTGCATGAAATAATTTTCTTCTTAACTTAGCTGAATTTCACAAGTTTAAATGAGTTGACTAAAGTATCGGATGGACGAACAGGCGAACGGACATATTGATCGAATGACGATTGTTAGTAATGCCCACAATTCATTCATTACAAGCCATCGTTATTTGATCAAAACCAATATGCCCCATACACATCATCTACTTTCCGCTACCTTAATTTGCTTAAGTTCCGACGCGCAAACAATTTGTATTGTTATCAAAAGTTGTAATTTGAAGTAAAATGAAAAAGACTCAAGTGTTTGATGCATGGCTCCAAACTTATTGGCAGAGATGCGTATGAATAGCAAAGCAAAATATTTACGAACGAATACCAAAACGTTTAATTATATTTACGATATTTACGACGAATAATTAATAATAATTTTGTAAGTTTTCGAAGAGAAAAGATCGCCGACTGTTTTCTAATATTCTCTTGTAATCGAAAAACGTACGCTCGACATCACATGAATCAAATACATATATGTATGTACATATATACAAAATGGGGCAAAAGTAATTTGATAATGTGAATGCACCATGTTTGCAAATGGGATCAAATGTCATTGTACTTTAACATTTATGCTGTAGGCAAATAGAGAATTAGTTGACAAGAAACAATGAAGCGATACACACCTCCAAATCACAAATTTGTATACAAAATGCCGTAAAACGATCACAAATGAGCATGAACTCAGGAGGTGGTCTGATTTGACCGATATAATTTTTTTTTTTAACTTAACGTCATCAATTTAATCCTTCAAATAAAGGTTTCCGTGAAAATAGAGCCCAATTATTTTCATTTATAACACAATAACAACCAATTCACATTATGACATTACTTTTGTCCCACCTTGTACAGGTAAGTACCACACATCCAAAAAAAGGTAAAATATTATATTTAAGTCGCCAAAATATTTATATAAATAAATAGTATATAATATTTAATATTTTGCCTTGCCATGGCAATTTCATTTTTAAAACCACAAATAAAAATTAAATCACAGACTTTGGCTAAAATATGTATGGAAAAAAAATTAAAACAAAAATATGTAATACTTATTTGGCCTTGCTTTGCCACCATAAATTCAATTTTAAAAAATTTTATGTTACGACTTTAGCCAATTAGGGCAACATTTTGTTCTATTAATACAATTACAACTTTAAAAAAACTGAAATTTTTATTTGCGTAAAATGTTAATTTATCTTAAGAATATATCCTGAAGATATTCCAAATGTTAAACGGGACAGGCACTCGAGCTGCATTCTTGCCTCGAGCGGCTATGTTTATTGCAGCTACTCGGACCGTTACTTTGGAGTAGGGCTTAAGACAAAAATATCTAAAATTCGATTTACGTACATCCAAGAACATGTCGCACCCTAACTACAAAAGGGGCACAAACTCAAAATGGAAAAAGTTTCAGGAAACGATACGAGAATGTTTTTGCTTACAAATGGATGCAGATAAAAATTTATTTTATGAAAAATAATACGCATATTTAATATAATGACCATCAATAGGTAAGCAAAACCTCTTTTGTATCGTTTCCTCATAAATTTTTCAATTCCGAGCTATAGTTAGGGTGCAGCGGTGGCAGGTTCGAGAGGATTTTCGCAGCTTTTGTCTACCAATGACGTTCTATAGCACTCAGCTATAACAGAATAGTTTCTATTAAGATGCAGAAGGGCTAATATACATATCCCTGGAGTCGCTGATTAACCAGTAAATTAGGAATATTAGCCACTGTCACTCACCGAAACTTTAAACGTCTTTTTCTCCGCATTTTCAAATTTAGCTGGAGCTCTTATTTGAAAACTGGTTAGCCGAACTTCATAAAATTTACTTATTACTTTATAATGTCATTATCTTCTATGTGATTATAATTGTTTTGGAAAACCACGTAAAAAGTATGTAACTTCAATTGTAATAACTTTCAAAAGTAAAGTAAAAACTCAATTTTTCTTAATATATTTAAAAAAAAAGTTTGTTTAGCTAAAAAAAATTTGTTTAAATAAATTGCAAAATTACATAAATATTGATTTAACATTTTTCTGCCTGATTTCATGCTTTTTGACTTCCTAATTGTACTGCGTCCTTAAATTTTGAGCATAATATTTGGAATTAAAATTCTAAAGAATAATTGCGGCAGGAAATATTAGCCCCCATTGTTTAAAAGATAATTTTAATAGTTTCTACTCACTAGAAATTAAAGTAAAAATGTTGCTTGCTAGAGATTGAACAAATATCAAGTGAAAATGGAAAAGGAAGCATTTTTTTTGTTTTGGTCCAGGTTCAACAATTTATAACAGGAAATTGAGTGGAAATGTCGAAAAGCTTTTCAAAAATAAGTAACTTAACAAAGAATAACTCATACTTCACACAAACGATTATAGATTCGCATGTATGCAGTATTTTTTTTTCGCACTTATGACTACAAGGATAAAACCACAACCAAACAATCTTATAAAATTTATATTTATATTATAAGTAAATAAATAAAATAATGTAAAACTTTTCCAAGGATTTAACAACAGGTGTACCACTTCAAAAATACAATATAAATATGTATGCACTATGTTCTAAATGCGCATGCAAAACTATTTGACTTGTGTAAGTATGCAACTACGGAAAAAGGCATTATCTCCAAAAAAAATAATTTTTAAATTAAGTACAGTGTAAAGAAGTGTAAAGGGAGTTAAATGCGAAGGAACAAATTAAAAAGCCATTTTATGTGTAGGTAGAAAAGTAATAGGCAAAGGTTAATAAATTATTGAAAGTGCGTAGTCGTGTTGTGTAGTGTAGAAAGAAAACTAAAATGATAGATTAAATTAAAAGGGGAGTGTACTACAGAAGAATATGCACTATGCAATTATGTGAAGTAGCAAGTTAAAGTAATAAAAAATGTTACTAATTTCGTTTATACATATTTGTTATTTGTTGTTGTTTTCAATACCTGGCGCAAAACTCAATTTCAAAAGTTCGTCTTTATTGCAGAAATCTTCACTACAACATTTAACTCTATACACATTCTGTTTCTCGCGGCTTGTCAGGCATTCGAGGGGTTCACGCTGCAGATCATATTTCTTTTGTAGGCACCTACATTTTTGCACAATTCGAGAATGGGGTTGTAGTTGACAAAATACAAATTTATTAGTAGAGTTGTATTTATTAGATTTTCAGATTTTAACGTGAGCAATTAAATTAAAAAAAATTGGAGCAACAAAACAGGGGTTAGTAGTAAAAATTTTAAAAATGTAAAACCAAGTACGATACATAATTCTAAAAATCGTAGGAGAGACCATAGCAAATTTCATATCACCCTGCCCTTCTGCTTTTGACAATACTAATTAAATTTTTATTCTATACAAATATGGTGCTTAAGGCTTCCTCAGGTACACTCAACTCCTCAAAAAATTTCAAAGACTTTTGCTTTTTTCAAGTCATTCCAGTCCTGAATCTTTACCAGATTAGAAAATAGTGTATCTAAGGCCACAAAAAGAGAGTGACTACGCTTCGTCCCCGCTACCTCATTTCGTTCTACCACACTACTCATGCCCTGAGACCTAATTAAACGTTACGCTGATATGGTCACCGAATTCAGATATTGAGTTTTTGTTTTGGAAAAACAATTTCGAGCTGATTATGTAACGACTGATTATTTACGGTTTAAATGGCTTCTTGGCTATTCCAGAGGAAGGTGAACCCTCGTCTGTGATATATTATGATGATTAAATCGAATGACTTAGATTTCAGTCTGGAATATGTTGGAAAGCATAACGTCAATATTCCTCGAGACAGTTGCGTTTCTTTTAATAATCTTTTGTTCAAAGAAATATCACTCGCACTTACGTCAGTTTCAGTTCTTTCCCCTCTTAGCTTTAAAATAAATCAAATAATTTAATCGCACTCTTTATTTACAATTTCTTCACATTTTTAGAAGACCATGCGTGATACATGTCATCCTTTTCCAAACCAAACTTGCATACCTACTTAAATCACACTGGCCTCCCCTAAACATTTTATTAGTAATTGCAAACAAAAACTCGAACATAGAAAGAATAAGTTATGTTAAAACTTGAAATTTTAAATGTGGACATAAATTTCGAAGCATTCAAAAAAAATTAACGCACCTGAAGGCGCAAATTCTTGTTTTCAGATTTAGTAAGAAACAATTTAACGATAAAAGTGTAACGAACGAAAACAACTTTTATGCTAAAAAAGACGCCATACGTTCTCATACAATAGAAGCTTAAAATTTAACACATTCTTTTTTTTTTGCATTTGCCTTTGAGCGCAACATTTTTACTTTGCTTACAAATTGCAATTTGTTAGAAGTAACTACGTTAGAAGTAGCAGAAACAAAAACTCTTAATGTCGCCAATGCATCGTTTATTGCAATTGAAACTTTATTTTGCTTTTTATCATCGGCATTCGTATGTTTTTGCTCGCACCTTCGAGTGTTTGCTGCGGGTTCGTTGGATAATATTTGATAATCGGGCGTAAATCTTTATTGCAAAAATCGCTATCATTGCAGCAGGCATGTCCCCCACGGCGTGCGGACGGACGCGCTGTGGGCCCACCATGACTGCCATCGTTGCACCAAATGAAACGACCAGGTGGGAAACTTTGAGACATATTCAGGCACCTAACGAACGAATAACCAAGTGATCAATCGAGCAATCGATCGATTTGTTGATTTTGTAGTAAACATTTTGTTACAGAGAAAAAAATTATCAAAAGAAAAGTTTAATAAAAAATTAATTTAAATAATAAGTGTAAGTATGCGATTGTATTAGATTTAATTTAAATGTTACCTATAACTGAAGATGACCTCATTCGAATCCTTTTCCACTGATGTAAAGCAATATCCATCCGTTTCGCAAATGTTATTCGTTTCCTTGCAAATGTCACAATGACATTTCAATTGTTCTGAAAACAGCAAGAATGGAATTAGTTGTTAGAGGTTTAAAAACAGATTATAAATTATAGGCTTGATGCAGTTACATTCGATTCCGTTTAAATATTCATATATTAATATGGTCGGTTTATAACCGATTAGTAAATATATTTAACAATCATATAACATATGGGAACTTCAAACAATATATGTTATATTCTCCTTTTGCTAGTTAAATAAGTAGCATATACAAATTTAAAAAAAAGATATATTTATAGTATTTGTTAGCTGTTTTCTCCGCTTTTTTCTTTTCATGTTATCAATAATAATATTACCGTTATTGGTTTTAAAAATTATGCAATTGAATAATAATTTGCATGGGAATGCAATTGCAATCAAAAACATCACATGAAAATAAATAAACCACAACAATCGCAGTTAATAAAGTGGTATAAAACATAATCCGCAATAGAGCAAAGGCCGCCGATGTCTGGCGCATTGACTTTATCTTCGCCACCCTTACAAACCGCAATCGCAAACCTTGTTCTTTTAATACCCAATTGCTACTGAAGTGTGAAAAACTCAAATATCTTTATTCATGTTTAGATAAAAACAAAAGCAAGTTTTATACGAAACAAGATAATAACTAAGAGAAAAAGGTAAGAAATCTTTATTTTGATCGAAAATAAAGTTGCAAATAACAGTGTCAGACTCAAATTCATATTGAAACGCATGTGCGATAACATGCAATTTGCGGTGGACGAAAGTAAGTACAAAGATACGGCAGAAAGATTATTAAAAATCACAATAAAAACAGATTTAATATAGCAGCAGGAGAAAGCAAACAAATAAAACCAAAAAACAAAAAAATATTCAAATAAAAAATTAATGAAATACGCAATGAATGTCAGAGTTCATACTTTCACGTTTCTTGTTGTGAGCGGGAAACATTGCATGGACTGAAGATGGAGTTAAAGGTGATGATGATGATGATTGTTGCGGCACTAATAATAATGGCATTGAATTCGATACAGTTTCATTGTTGCTTTTCTGCTTCCTTTGGGGCACTGCTGTAATTACGGCACTACCACTGGATTCATTGGAGTTTATAGGTGACGGTGGCGTCCATTTTGAAGATGAGTTGCTGGTATTTAACACGATTTCAATAGGCGAAGCTGCAAAAAATAACGAAAAAACATGGTTGTGATGTGTTAAAGCTAACATTGAACATTAATTGTATTGTACCATTAGCAACAAATAATAGCAGGTTTTTGCTGAAAGCAAATCCAATGAGCATAATTGTTAGCACAAACAGAAAACGCATCCACGTTGTTTCCCTTTGATGCACAAACAACGGAGTCCTCATTGTTGCCCTCTTCATATTTTTTAATGTTATTTATATTCAATTCAGCAACTTCCCTCCCCAGTCTTCATTTTTTTATGTTTCTTCTATAAAGTTTATGTCCTTGTCCACCCTTTTCTTTCCCGTGGGAAAGCAGGTAAGGGCAAAAGTTTAGGAGGCGCCTCTGGCAATAATAACAAATTGACGCGCAAATCAATTACAATTTTTTAATAGCATTTGAAAATTTACTTTTTTCAGTTCATATTAGATAGATGTATCGAATTTTTCTTTTTAACTTTGAACCTTTTGGCCCATTATCTTTGAAAAGCGTTTATGCGATCTTCACTTGTTTCTCTTTTTCATTTTTCGAACTTTTCGCCTTTTTCAAATTGGAAGCAATATTTGCTCACACAATTGTGCACGAGTTATCACGTGATTTTTTTCATTAATGCAACAAACTTTCTTTTAATTCGACAATTAAATACTTTTCAGATAGTTTCATTTTATTTTTATCAATAATTTAAATTAATTTTAGCTTTTACGTGAATTTTACAGAAAATGTTTACGCGAAAATTAGAAAAGGTCGCACCGATTTGCAGCCGAAACAAACTCGCCATTTTCGCTCTCTTTCCATTTGACGGCTGCCAAATAGTTGAGTTGCCACAAGGTAAGTATGTACTTCAAAATGGTTGTTCAACGAGGCGAACAAACGAAAGAATATTCGCTCGTTTGAGTAGTGTGGACGATACGGCATAAATACTGTCGAGACAACGTGCATGTTCATGTCAGTGTAGCTTATGGCTGCCAAAATAAAACAAATTTTGCAAATTATGTAAAGACATTTGCAAATTGGCTTTGAGCAGCAAACAACAAAGATGCGTTCTCGTGCAGTTAAGCTAAGCTACTCTTTTTAAATCAGTTCTTTTATACTTTTCACTTCCATAATTCTGCAGACACTCATGAAATCAATTATTTCGCTTCCATTCGAAGTGCATCATATCATAATGTATTTCAGGTTGCTATAGAAAATTTCACCTACGATTTTGACTGCCGCCTGTTGTACCTTCCCCATCTCCTTGGACTTCGACAACACTTCTCCCTGAAGTTGTATGTATGTAAAATAGTACAAAAACATATTTTTTTTTTGTATAACTATGAAAAGAATTTTTACATCATATTAGCGGTATTTACAATTTGATGAAAATGGTTTTAAATTTATTAACTTCACTCTTCATCTTGATAAAACTGTATAAAATTTGTTTGTACTACTGTAGGCAAAAGTTAGTAAGACCCGCGGAAACCCATTCATCAAAATATTATTTTTTTAAGGTTGGTATGACTGTCGGTGACATCTGTGCCAAATGTCACATCAAAATAATCATTAGTGTTTACTATACGCTTGTCTTTCTGAAGTATAAAAAGTGCATTCGGCGATTTTCACAATGAGTGAAATTATTCAACAAAGAAGTTCCATTAAATTTTGTGTGCGGAATCAAATTTCTGGTGCCGAAACGTTCAGCAAAAGGCCTTCGGTGATAATTGTATGTCGCGAGCAAGTGTTTTTGATTGGTACAAATTGTTCAAAGATGGTCGAGAACGCGTTGACGACGAACCACGTCCAGGACGGCCATCAACATCAACTGATGATCAACACGTCTATAAAATCAAGGAATTGGTGCTCGAGAATCGACGATTAACAGTCAGAGACCTTACTGGCATCGTTGGAATATTGGTAGGATCAGTGAAAACCATTTTAAAACATCATTTGGGCCTAAGAAGAGTGAATGCACGATTTAAAAATATAAATACAAGGAAATAGCAGTTCAACTGTCAATCTGACAAAAAAATGTTTATCAGTTTTGTTAAATAGTTTTGAAAATTTGTCCAAAAATAAAATAATTAAATATTATTTTGCATATTGTGTTATCTATTATTTGTATTTAAGCAGTATTACGAGCAGATAAAATTATTTTTTTAAAACTCTGTTTTGGCACATCAGTGGGTCTGACCGAGGGTGTGGTGTGGATGGGTGGAAGTACTCAGAGCCCACATTTTTTAGAGAAGTCCTGGCTTCAGGACCTTCGAAACAAAAATTTGGAAATTTTAAAATAATTAATCTTATTTTGCTATATCCATTTACCTGGCCTCTTAGCAATATGAGACCTCATAATTGTAAATTATGTAAGTGCAATTCGAAAACCAGATCATGTACAAAGTATCTTCGTTTAATTTGTATGAAGATCTATTTTCATCTATTAGTCTTCAGTGCTTTGGCATTTATTCAAATCCACTTCCAATCGAAATTTAAATTGCAACAGTACTCTGTTTTGGTGGAAAGAATATACAAAATTTTTTTCTATAATTGCTTTACAATAAAATAGTTTCCAAATCATTTATTAAGTTTCTTAAAATAATGTCACACAGTATTTAAAGAACTTTTATAATTTTCCACAATCTTTAAACGCTGCTTCAAAAATACGATCACGACAGTAATGTTATCTTGTGAATCACCTTGCTTAGCTAATTCAATTAAGGCTTTTGGAATGTTTTCTATTTTATGATTAACGTCAGATAGAGCCTTATAGATGGTTTCAACGATTGTAGTTTCTGCTATATGATCCCAAAGTCCATCAGTACCCAAAACGAGAAAATCATGTGCTTCGCTCAACTCCAAATCTACCATATCTGGTTCTGCAATAACAGCATTAACAGCAAAGTCACCGATGGAACGACTTACATTTAGAACTCCATTTACGCGCCATTGACCTTGAATAAACATTACGGAACCACCACCATCAGAATCTTCAATACGTTTACGTTCATCGGGAGAATCGGGCTTATGCGGTTTAACCAACTGCAAACTTACAGTAGGACCCACTAATAGAGCCATAGAATCACCAACCCAGGCAACATATAAATGGGGAATTCCGTCGTACGAAAGCAGCGCACAAACAGCTGTGCTGCCACTAGGTATGCGTTTTTGTACAAAATTTGTATCTGTTTCAAGGAAAGCAGACTCTAAAACTTCTCTGTACATAGAGTGATCTGGATCAAGGCAGACTTTTGTATTTCGTAAACGTTCTGCTAATAAATACGGTAAATGGCACTTAGAATAACTTGCTGCCAGAGAACCAGAATGTCCATCAAAAACTCCATAGAAACAATACGACTGGTTTATTTGGTACAAATCGCTAAAATTACCTAGACACACGTGACGATCTTCCATTTTACGTGGTTTATTTTTAATATGACCTGTGATATACAAGGGTACAGTTTCTGATTCATCATTGCAATTGCATTTGCCATCGCCGCACAGACTTCCTTCTTTTGCATAATTCTTTAGGTTCTCCGATTGTGTATTGTCAGATAAACATATAAGAAATTTTTCCATACAATTGACAGCAAATTTCTGCATTTTTCTTAAATCATAAAATGATTTTGTAATGTTTTCCTCTTCAGCATAAGACCATTTAAAATTACAACCCTTTGAATTATGGCATTCTGCTATCACTGCTTTAGCAACAGAACGAAGAACTGGTTGTTGAAAACAATGTGGACATCGTTCCTGTAAATAAGTCCAAAGCGTCATTAAAACTTCTGGATACATTTCCTCAAAAGTGAGTGGATAGGATTCATTAATGTTTCTTGTCACACAGTTCTTTTCCATATTGTCCCTGCCATTGGCCTCGATAGTCACTTCCCGCAAAAATTTTCTAAACGCTGACAATTGAACACATTCATCTGACATCTTTAATGTTGTAAATATTATTTTTTTTGTACACTTTTTATATTTTCATGAAAATGTTTTTGTTTTTATAACGCTATTACTACTCATTACTACTCAGAGTTACCAGATAGCTCGAATAAAAATTAAATTTTTTGTATAAAGCTAGTTTAAAGCCACTAGTGTTGCCAGAAATTAATAAATTTTTTTACATTTTCTCAGTGGAATAAATGTGATTAATCTTTTATGACATGGTGTCATGGTGAATATGAACATTTATATTACTATATTATACAAATACAAGTTTGAAGTGACAACCCATAACAAAAAATGTTTCTTCTTTTTTTGGCTACAAAATCTTTTCTTTAGCTATTTGTATCTCTTTTTTGCAACCCATTAAGCGATTTACATGTTGTCGGTCAAATTCTTTACCGCAAGCCTAGATTTTAGGTGAGAAGCCGCGTACGGCTGCGAAAAGCTCGGCCTAGGCCCTCTATGGGCTGCTGTGCCATTAAAAGTAAAGCCGCGTGCGCATTACTTTTTTTTAATTAAGAATTCGCAAACCATCTTATGCGGAAAAATAGTTGGTAAGGTTTGAGCAATCAGGAAAAGTGAAAAATTTCATAGCTCATAATTATTAAATTAATTCAGTCGGAAATCTGTTTATTATCGTATTATAGTTATACCATAAGACAGTCTGACAATTCTAAACAACAGTATACATACCTTTTTATGTTGCTAAAACAGGTTGGTATAAAAAACCGAAATTCGTCCAAATGTTATTTAATTAATATTAAATTATGACATTGTGAACTCAAAATTGAGTTGCTTTTAAAGCTATTTAAACCATTTAATCAGCTCCACTATTTTGTTTGATGTTGTTGCTTGACTAACGCCCACTTTACCGATTTGCTCATTTCAGAACTTAAACTTTTCCTAACAAGAACAATGCATACTGATTACTGATATGTTACCTTCGACGCCTAATTGTGGTCGATACGAGCAACCGTTACTAGATCATAACCAAATATCTTGTACATAGAGTGTGTGTTATAAATAGGAGTATGTACCCAAATTTATGAAAATAATACTTAGATCTGACATGGAATCCGATCAATCCGAAGATTTCAATACATTGCATGTATTTATCAGTATTGGCTTTTTGGCTCCAATATCCAATTTGAACTCGGAATTCACGCAATGTAATGAAATTTCTGCAAATTTCAAATCCGATTCCGGCAGCGATCGGATTCCACGACAGACCTGGCTATTTCATAAATTAATAGTGTCTCTCTTTGGACACAGAAACCAAATAGAGTTATGATGAAGAAAAAATAATCAGTGGAAAAAAATATTCAATATGGAACCGCTTGGATTTTGTCGACCGATATCTTGTAAACCGGACAAGATATCAACCTTTTTTCATCTTGCCTTTAACTTTGGACACAATTGTTGAAAAAAAATTTCAAAATTAAATGAAAACAAATTTTATTTAGAAGATACGGTTGTTAAATTCACAAACTCAAAACGATCACCATATTAAAATTTATTGCCAAAGGAGACTCATTACATTGAGTGGTGGCATTCCAGGCTCAGCACCTTTTCTGAAGCCTGCAAAGAAAATGATCACAAAATTAATTGCATTGACTACATAACGAAATGACTTACCTAAATACAGCACCATAGGAATGAAGCCCCAATGAAATGTTGTTTTTGCAATATCAAAAACAGCTTCCAAACGTTCTTTAGCCCCGGGAGATATTGCCATTTTCTGATATATATTTTTTATTTAATGAAATTATTGTTAAATACCAACACCCTGATTTTGTTGTACAAGAGAAGTTCAGGCAGCACGAGCAATTTTGACAGACCAATAAAATGTTCTATTACGAAGTTGGCTTTCATTGCTTTTGTACCCAGTGTTGCCAAGACAAATAATATTTCCTACCAAACGAACCAGAAAAATCGAACAGAACTGTTTTATACAAAGTGTGTGTGTGCCAAAGTAGGCAAAAGAACGAACATTGCGTCATCTGTCAACACTTAAATACCTTGCATTCTTACGCTGCGTTTAAACAGCCCGAATGAATTAAGATTTTTCGTTCACACCGGCCAAACATAGGTTACGAACAAACACAAGAAGCCATATTGTTCGCTCGACTGGTGTGGATGGAAAATTATAAAACATCACTTCTAATTTTTTAACAAAATATGTACAAATATGTTGTCAGTGTTGCATTACATTGTCCTACAACTACGTTTTTACTTCTTTTCCAGTTGTTTTTCCTTTTCTTCATCTTTACAATTACACAGCAACAGCAACAATGGATTCGCCAAAAAAAGATCGAACTCAGTCCGAAGATTTTTCATTAGTTCGAAGCGAACACAATATACACCGGCTGAACGAATGAAGATTCTACCTTTCTTTCGGGCGGTCTAAACGCAACATAACGTACGTTGCCAAATGTCACATATCGATCTGATATACTAGCAGTTCGTGCAAGCGATTACCGAAATCGTAACGCAGCGTAGAGTCCTATCCACGATTGCCAGTGCCCAATTTTTGTGTCTGCCAAAGTTACTAAAAAAAATAATACCAAATGTTAACAAGAGTTATTAACGTTTTTTTATTAAAAAAAATTCTTCACAACGTTTGCTTTCTGGGTTTTTGGATAGGTTTAGTATAAATAAAGTTGTAAAAAGTTTATAATTAATATATTAAGCGGTAATAGTAATATTTTTACTCAAATTCAAAGAGTTTTTGATTACCATCGGTGTACTAGTCGAAATGACTAATTCATTTTTCTATGTAATGCAATGAGTTTTACACAGTTATAATAGATTATAAATACTACGCAATTGCAACACGATCCAAAAAAGAGTCATGTAGGTGTTTATTACAGAATTTGCGATAAATTTTCAGTCGTTGATTGAATTTTGAGCGACCTTGCTATGAAACTTTGTTGGAAATACTTGAAAGAAACATTTCTTTGGATACTGAAATATTCAAAACTGTGAATATTCTTTGGTATGAAAACTAAATAAAGGGAGAAATATCATCCCATTATTAGTTTCAATTTATTTTTATAATTATCGCCAAGCCATTATAAATGGTAAAACGAAAAAATCTATTGTGTTTTTGGAAAATATCACCGACATTCCTATGGAATGTTCGGATGTTGAAACTGATTGGATTTATGGTAACGAAGGCGAATTATTAACGTGTTGATATCGAGAGTAGTGACAGCGATATTTCTGATAAGGTCAATGAAGATGACTCAAGCGAGAGTGAATTCAAAAACATTTCAAACACAAATAAACGAAGGCGTTTACTATGCCATCCAGTTCTAGTGACTATAGTGTCAAATTAGGTTCTACAAGATGACCACTTCTAGTTTTTGTTTAATATTCTAGATTTTGCTGAAATAAATGCCTGGATATTGTATACAACCACGACAGGTGAAAATATATCAAGAAAAGTGTTTTTGTTTCGTTTAGCTGAAGAGCTTGCTTGTGAATATCAGATTTCAAGAAAAACACCACAAGAAGCTTTTATACCAACAGCTGATATATCAATTTCAAGTAGCACACTTCATATATGTAAATGGTGTCAAATAGGACATTGTAATACTAATAAGATCACGACTATTTGTAATATATGCGGAAAACATGTATGCGCAAAATGTGCACAAAGCAAAATCTACGTACATATATAAAAGTTGTGTCAAATTCAATACTACTAGTACTCTACTAATTTATAGGTTTCTGTTTCAGACTTGAAATAAAATTTCAAATTGCTATATAGAGGGTGCTAGGGACTTGCCACACCACCTATTTTGAAAATTTTTATATGTTTATTGTACTCTTTATTACACTGTGTAGGAATTTGATTATTTTTATGTTTCATTTAACTAATGAATAAATATATATATAATATAATTAACTAATAATAAATATAATATATTACAAGTCACCTAATTGAAGTGATTTATTATTTATAAAAAATATATAAAGACTGGAAACCACATCAACCATTTTTTCTAAGTCATTTTGACTGCTGTCGGTACATCTGACATTGTCAAATTGTTGGTATAGCATATCTAGTGTTAGCCATCATTTGCTGTTCTGTGCGTGATATTTGGCAGTAGCAGGATATAAATTTTTTTTCTTCAACTTCATCGTATATAGATATGCTATTTCTGATAGAGGGTGCTGCGGACTTATCTCACAACTTTTTTTGAAAAATTGTCCCGTGAGTATTTAAAAGCAAAATTCCCTATGATATGCAATTTTTTTTTTCTGATTTAATGTCTTGATCTAATTTTTTTTAAAAGATATTTTATAACAAAAAATTAACTGAGTAACTGATATGTTGCTAGAGTATTCCCTATACAACAACAACCAGGTATGCTACTTGCATCGCAACCATATTCAAGCTTTTTTTTTGTCCTAACTCGTAAATAGTTGGAAAGCTCTCTACGAGTAGGACAAAAAGGAGACTTGTCTCTTTTGTTTTTAGTCACATAAAATTACAATATTGGAAAAAAGCAACCGTGGTTATATCTTCAATATGTTGTTACGTTACGTGGCGAACGAATGCATAATCAAGCCTTACATCAAAGCGAATTTATATAAAGTGATAGCAGCAGCACAACAAAATTCACCAGGCCAATAACAACAAAGTTTTGCTGTTGCCGCTATAATGTATAATTAGAATGTCAATGTCAAAGCTGACGAAAGTAATAGTAAAATAACTACAAAAAAAATAACAATACATATCTGTAGTTGAGGCCATAATGGCTGTATGATTAGAATGTCAAAATCAGCTGTTGACTAGATACGAACAAGAGGAGCTAGTAACATCACCTTATTAAGTTCACCTTGGCCTTAAATAATTTGCTCCTAAAAAGTAAGTTTTAAATACTTATTTTTCAACTTTGGGTCTTCTCTTTTCTTAAACAATTTTCACGACTGGCGTGCGAATTTTCTGTACTCCGCAGATTCTTCAATAATTACTTCTTTTTGTATTTTAATTTGTGAAATCAAAAATACGTAGTTTGCGGAAATTCAGAAAATCAAAATGTAAGCAAAACAATAAAATTAATTTAGATTTAAAAAAAAAGAAAAGTAAAAGAAAATTTTTTGTTATGTAAGAAAAAATGAAAAATCTCTTTGTTTTCCGGATTAATTGAATTTGGATTTTTTTGGAAAATTTATTTAAAAGTGAACAATATTTTGTACAAGTTCTTTATTTTTCAGATTTTTCAGTGAAAACGAGAAGTAAATCAAGAAGCCAAAGCCTTAGAAGATGAAAACCTCAAGTGTCGCACAGTATGCAATTCGCTTAACTTTCGGACAGGTGAGTAAAATCTAACGAAATGTAAGGAGGATGCGAGCACATTTTAAAAATTAAATCAATATAAAGTTATTTTTCTTCTATTCATCAATATTTTTATCAAGTGTTCGCACCGCTCCATAGCACATGTATAATTGAAATTATTGTAGCCAGTTATTTCGTGTTTTTTTTTCTTTATCCTTTGTTAATATACATATACAAAATAATCATATGAATGAGTTTCGTCAGAAGTGTACCAATTAACACTTTTATCGCAATTAATTTGATGTATCTAATCTAATTTTTTGTAGAAGATATTTTATAACGAAAAATTATCTAAGTAACTGATTTGTTGCTAGAGTATTCCCTATACAACAACAACCATGTTTAAAATGTGCTCCATCCACTTACACAAATTCCACTAGAAAATTCTTTCTTGACCCTTCGCTATTCCACTTTTCGCTTTAATTTCACAGAAATTCAATTGAATTAAAAAATGGAACACATTTTCAAACCTGGTGACATTTGTCTGGAATGCCAGCAATTGGGTTTACCTAAGCGATTGCGATATTTCTGGATAAGTTTAGAAGAACAAATAATAAAGTGTGAAAATGATAATTGCCTTTACCCATATACCGATGAGGACTCAACAGGTTCTGATAAAAATATAAGAAAGGAAAACTTGGAAACTGCAAACGTTTCACTTTTCAATGAAATGCCAAATTTTGATGGAGTACTCGATGAATTATTAAATGTTAATACTGCAACTACAACAGAAACAGCCACAACGAATGATACTATCACACTACATCACTATGATGTATATGACATGCAAGCAGCATTGCCACCAAATTCAAGCTCCAACTTGGTATTTGGTGTTAATGAAAATCTAAAACGAATTCCATCATCAATAGATGTAAAGCCTAAAATCAAAATTCAATCCATTGAAACAATTAAAACAGATTTTATTAAGAAAGAAAAGGAATATCAAGTAGAAAGGTTGAAACCAATGGCACCTGATAGCATTCCAAAAGCGTGCATAACACGTTATAAAGCAGCAACTGCAATGCATAATCAAAAAGTGAAGAGGCAACGTGTAGCGAATTCTCCAAGACATGTTAAAAAAATTAAGATAGAATCTTCTAAGAAAGAGAAGAACCACAAGAGCACTTTAGCTGGCTGTTCAGCTACTCTTGATGACGTGTTGAAGCTGGTTAAAATAAATAAAAATCCATTTGATTAAGTGCAAGGAATTTATTATATATGTTTAACATGTAATTTACTAATAAATCTATCACAAAAGTATTTATATTCATATAGAAAATACGAATTTAAATGTATTTTAATGAAGGCAACATGTACATAAAATAATATTCAGGCAAAAATACTCGGTATGGTGGAGTTATGTACATACATAAGTCTAGCATCACACCTGGAATACTGTGGAATACTGTTACTTTATATCGTAGCATGTGATCTCCAATAAATTAGAAAACTAGGAAATGTTTTTTGCATAAAAAGTTATAAAGATTATAAGTATAAAACGTTGTGACGCAAAAAAGTTTGCGTCTGCCATTAATGAATGTATGCACATACATAAATACGAGTAAAGCTTATATAAAAAAAATGTTCAAAAGTGATCTTTTGCATTTATTGATAACATTAATTAAAATATGCTTGAAATAATACGAATTTAAAAACACAATTATGAACTGTTATTTAGAGTAGATAATTGTAAATAGATTGTTAAGTTTATTTATATTAGTGTCCCGGAAAAAGTTTGAGTTTACGGCATATTTTATCTTCTGATATTATTGAATCTTTGTTGCAATTAAACTGATGGCATTTCTTTATACATACATTCTTCTTCTTGCACCGCGTACACGTAGATCAACGCACTATCGATATTAATTAGAAAACTGAATATATCTGGTTGTAGTCCATAGTACTTAATGCGCATTAGAAGCAAGGGGCACAACGTAAAATGTCGTTTGACGTCACATACAAATCTATTGTATTGTAATAAAAACTAAATTATTTCTAACATTTTATTTGGTATTTAAGGTCGTTATATGTGTGAATATCTTTAACCTATAACTATTTTAAATAAAATACTTAAAACAAATAAATTGATATTTGAATTAAAATAACAAAATTGAAGTTAAAGTTTAAATGATTTCTAATGCTGCTCGTTGTTGTCGATCTCTGTTGCTTATCATTTTCTCCTTATAAACCTGAATTGTTTACCTAACCACCGACTCGTGTCTACCTTACTCGATAGGCAACAATTATCACAAAAAAAAATCAGTTATTAAGATTAAAATTATTTTGATTCTGCTACTGTTGTTTTTCTCGACTCGTTATCAGTGCAACGAACGTTTCTCACGAGGAAGTTCGATCGAGTACATTTCACTCAAATGCTGTAGATTTGCTAAAAATTTGAAAACGTAAATAAACAATACAGAAATAAATTCGTATACAAATTCATACTCATATAGTAAGCAAAGTAATTTTTTGTAGGTATGTATGTTTAAAAATACTTACATTTTGTGAGTTACGGAGGGGTGAGCAAGAAATTTTAGCACACTTGTTTCGCGGCAAGTTGCCAATATTATTTTTATATATGCATACATACATATGTACAATATACATATGTATGCATAAATACTTGGTGAAAATAATATTACGCTGCCTTTTTTGTTAACAATCTTTTTCATTACTGATAAAATTTGTCTGAATTTATTTTTATCATCTATGTACATACAGTGTCGGACAATTAAATAAGAACACCTTGTTCTGAAACCAAAAACCTTAAACAAATATTTCTCTAGACTTATGATAAATTTAAAAGGTATTTAATTTTATTCATTTATTCCATAAGTTTAATTTTTTCTTAAAACTTAAAAAATTAAATTTAAAAATTTAAAAGTTATACCAAATCATAAGAACACTTCAATTAAAAAAAAAAAATTATAAAATATTGACTCAAATTGTTCATAATAATAATACTTACTTACTTACTTTTAATGGCACAACAGCCCATTGAGGGCCTAGGCCGAGCTTTTCGCATCCACTCATGTTGTGCGTGTTATATTTATACATGAATGGAAGGGATCTACAGTTTAATGCCGAATCCGAACGGCGAAGTGAAAAGCTTTTCATAGCAATTTTTACTCTTGTAGGTTTGCCATTGCCTGCCAAGAGGTGGTGCCGTGTAGAAAAATTATTTTTTTCTATTTTGTTATTTTATTTTTATTTTGCCTGTGCCGAGATTCGAACCCCGGACACTCTGCGTAGCAGTCCAACGCACTACCACTACGCCACAGCGACCACATAATAATAATAACCTTTGTTAATTAAAACCGCCTTATGCCTTCTAGGCATTGATTAAACCAGAGACGCGCAAGTAGCCTGGGGTATGGAATACCACGCTCTTTGAATGCTTTGCCATAATTCGACTTTGTTTTTAGGTCTGGTACTGCCAATCTTCTCTTTGACAATATTCCACAAGTTCTCGATTGGATTAAGGTCAGGAGATTTTGAAGGCCAGGTCATAACGGAAAATCCATTATGGGAAAACCAATCTCGCGCAAGGTTTGAGGTGTGCTTTGGGTCGTTATCCTGTTGCATTTGCCATTTCAGGGGCATTTCCCATTCAGCATAAGGAAGCATCACCTCCTGAAGGATGTTTACGTAAAGAAATCTGTCCATCGTTTCTTTTATCCACTACAGAGGGCCCACACCATACGAAGAGAAGTATCCCCATACCATGATGCCTCCACCTCCGTGGCTTAAACGTCTTTCTAGTATATTTTGGGCTCAATTATGCATTTTTCGAGCGTCTAACCCAACGTTTGCCATCAATTCCAACAAGATTCAACTTGCTTTCGTCTGTCCATAATACGTTAGGCCATTTTTTTAAAATTAATTGAACCATCCCACTCAATGTGCGCTTCAGCTAACTCTATGGGACACTTTCGATGTTTTAGTGTCAACATTGGTACTTTTCGTGTTGTTCTCCCATACATTTTTTTTCCACCAAACGTCTCCTTACTGATCGAGCACAAATTTTAACCCCTGTCTCCTCTCTAATTGCGGCAGCTGCCTTAAATGGATAGCGTGCCGCCAGCATTTTTATGCGATTGTCGTCTGCACTTGTAGTTTTGCGGGTATCTACTTCTCTTGCAATGTAATAAAGATTGGCAGACAAATGTCGAGGATCTGCCAATAGTTTTAGCTATTAGGCAGATGCTTTGTCCCTCATTTCGCAGTTTTTTAACCAAATCACGCTCCTCCTTGCTACAGTGCTTTGCTCGACCCATTTTGCTGTGACATTACGGAATAGTTTACATTTAATTTGTTGAATTACCCTCAATGCTACCATTTAAATGCTTACCAGTACAGATTATGAACAAATTAAAGTTTTCTTTTTAAAATATAAATTTTTCGTCTGCTGTTCTTATTGAATTGTCCGCCTTCGAATGCTTCGCTTCAACTTTTTTGTTTGGGAATCCCCAAAAAAATATTTAAATGTAGTGTTGCCACCTAGAAATTTATAAAGCATATACCATACCATTTTCTTCTCTATAAAAATTTTTTCCCATAAGCAGTCCGATACAAAAAAAAAAAATCAAGTGCAAGTTTTATAGTGCAAGTTGTTTTAATTGTATTGTCCGACACTGTATGTATGTACGTCATCTGTTAGTAAGCACAACTGGGTATTAAACTGGGATATTTAATATTTTTAATTTGTGTTGATTTCTGGTTTTCTTTATCCATCGTTGGAAAGAAAGAAAACTGTATATGAATTTACATATACGTGGAAGCGTTTCGGTAGGGTATTAACCTTTTAAAGTGGAGTATCTTTTAACGTTTCCTGACCATAATATTCGTTGCACTTTTACGAACTTGACGTTTGAAATAGCAAGTAGTTAACTTAATTGTTTTGTCGGGACATCTAATATTTTTAACATTTGAACTAAAAGACAGAAAGTTTGAGAGAAAATATTTTGTCAAGCTTCATTGTTGTTCTTTTAGCGGCAGGATTGACATAGTTTAAACTGGATAGATCTGAGCGCTAAAAATGGTTTAAACTGGCAAATGGAAATTGTATAATATTTAAGCCTTGAGTCTTTTTAAATTTTAACCGTTTTTTGCCGCCTAGCTTGGAAAAACAAAAACAGTTGTAACATATAATTAGAGTTGTGAGGGAACATTACGCCTACCTCCTAAATTCTTCTTCTTTTAGTGGCGCAACAGCCATCAAGGGCCTAGGTCGAGTTATTTGTACATGAATGGTAGGGACCTAAAGCTTTATTCCGATTCCGAACGGCGAATGGAAAAGCATTTCATATGCAAATTTTGCTTTTGTAGGTTGGTCATTGCCTGGCAAGATTTTATTGTTTTCTTCTGTTTATTTTTGCTTATGCCGATATTTGAACCCGACCACTTTACGCAGCAGTCCAGCACACTATCAACTAAGAGGTTGGTTGATTGGGTGGCTGTCCAGAAGGCACACTCAGACCAGAATGTCCCGTAGTGATAGGGTTCGTAACGGCGGCGTGGCAATTCGTTATCACTTGGTGGTTTTGCCAAGAGGTGTACTTCTTTGTACAGCTTCTGATAATTTGCATACATTTCACTTCCTACTTATCGATAAGAATGTAGGGAGGTTATGAATGAGAGTTAATTACCAGAGCAAGCCGACAATCGACTACGTACCTAGAGCGCAAGAATCTAGAGCACTACCCACTAAGCTACCGAGATCGCAAACTAAGAAGTACTCAAAAATTAGTAAAAAAAAAAGAGACAACATTATATTCCTGGCATTATGAATTTTTTCGGGTCAACGAAAACAATTGTGCATTGAAGGTTTAAGAGTACTTCGTCCTTATTAATTTGAGACACCCGAAGGACACTGAAGTCCTTTTATTTTTGTATTAAGTAACTCATACTTTATTTGGTATACTTTTGAGGCTGATCATTGCAAAGGAGTTTAGATTGATTTGAATCGATAGCGCTTATAGATACCGAAAGCAAATAATTTAGCAATAATTTAATTGAATGAAATGTTATTTATTTTTTTTTTTATTTTTTATTCAAGGTTTCACAACAATCTTCCTCAAATGCTTTCGCAGCTGCAACACCTGACCGTGTAGTAACTCGTTCTGCTACAATGATGGCCGTCTTTGGTATTGCATTGTCTTCGTTCAGCCTGAAGCAAATGCTGGCCAATAACGGCAATAAACCCGCAACAATACAGCCATTGGGCAAGTTTTAAGTGAAAAACGCACATCTTCGTTTAATCATTATTATTAATTTGAGTAAAGAAATGTTGAAAATAAAATATAAAAAAAATAATTGAAAAAGTAACCAAAAAAAAAAAAAGTTGAGAAATGACAAGAATCAAATTCGCTGAAAGAAACTAATACCAACAAAAATAATTAAGCTTCTGTAATGCTAAATTGTAAATGAGCAACAACAAAAACAAACTGCAAACCAATGAAACCTGATGTATTTTGTTTCAATTAAAAGAAATGTGAAGCACATGTATTAACGGGATGGAAAATGGAATTAAAAGCCAGCTGGCGGAGTAAAGAAAATACAAGAAACAAATTGAATTTTAGGAGGCATGAAACAATAGGTCTGCTGCAACATTATAATTTTCACAAACATATTTCAGTTTCAATTAATTCTGAAAACTTACTACGATTCTACGAATTGTAGTTAATCGCTTCTTACTTATTCATTAGTTCATCAACATTTATCATTTAGTTTGTAATTGTATATTATATACTTTACGCATTAATTATGTAATTATTATTATCTTGTATTTTTAAGTAGCATTATTGGCACACGAATCACGCTCATTTCGTCTCACACCCCTTCCCTCCATTTTATTTGCAGACCTTTTGCTCTACTTTAAATGCTCTAATTCTATATCTATTATGGTCATGCGTTGACCCCTCACTTTATACAAAATTTACAGGAAAGGTAAAAAACAGTAATTGTCTGAAAGCATTATACAAAATTTAATAAAATACTAAAAATATTAATTATGATGTTGTTAATTTCCTCAGGTTAAAAATAAATTGGTTACGACGCGCCAACGTATGACCATCGAAATATACTAATTTCTAAACAATCTTACTTTACACTCGTAGTTTACATATAATACACCATTTACAATTTAACAGACAGAAACGAAAATTTTAAAAATTCTTAAATTGCTAGTTTAATGTTGGAAAATTGTTATGTTAATGAAAAGTCCTTTCTATCTAATTATGTAATGGAAAGGAAATTTGTCAAATTTGTGATAGAAGAACGTGCGTCTCGTAAAAAAGAAGTAAAAAATCTATATATTTTTTTAAAATAATTTATTTAGTTGTATGTGAGAAGTCCATGGCACTTAAAGCCTTCCCCCATGCTTCAATAAAATATATTATTTTTTGCTTAAATTTATATGTATTTGTAAATGGTATATGATTTTGCAAATAAAATAAATTGTTTTTTGTAGTCATATGAATTTGGTATGGTTAACACAGTAATCCGCGGTTAAATGACTTGGGGAAAAATGCACATTCCCTGGCTCCAGTAACTAGGAGAAATCAACCGAGGAGATTTTAGTGCAATTTGAATTTATAATTAAAAATATTGAGGCGCAAATAAATGGAGAACGCAATTAACCGATGGTTACTGTGTATGTAGTACAGAAATTAACTGTGGTTAAATTGGTAATCATAATTAAACGAAATAAACTATTGTTTAAAATCAATGAATTGTTTTTTATCAAGCGAACCGACGAACATCTCTAATCCTAGTAAGAGTTAGTAATGATCAGGATTAACTTTTTTGCTTATTTGCTTCATTAATAATCTTAAGCTCTGAATCAGTTGCATAGTTGAATGGCAAAAATAAAATACGGTATAACTTACGTATCAGCGATGTCGTTTATGAATTTTTTTCTGTAGTTGAATTAAAAAAAAAACAGTGTTTCGAATGAAATTATATACACATATTATAAATTTCTTCATGATTTAGAAATAAAAAAAAATTTATCCGGTATTCTTAAAAGTAAAGATTAAGAAATCGCTGGTGAAGTTTCACTTCACCCGCGAGTTACAACGAAATATTTGTGCATACTTCTAGGATTTAGTCAAATTACAACGTAACATTTCAGTTTTACTCCTTAAATGCCAAAAAAAGTGTTTGACTATAAATGGAAGAGGAATACTAAATGCATGTGTAAACTGGCGGAACGTTGATGGGGTTTTTCATTAAAAGCCGTCTTTTTCGTGGTGTTTTTGGGGCGAGAGTAAGAAATAGACAACCCCTGTCGGATCTGCTAGTGATTGCATGTAGCAAGGGAAGGAGAAATAGGAGATAGGAATAAGTTTACTTACACCTAACACGTACTTACTACATGCAATACACAACGTCAGCGGCTTTTTCTTTTGAACTAAATGGATTTACTTTACTTTTAATGGCACAACAGCCCATGGAGGGCCTAGGCCGAGCTTTTCGCATCCACTCATGTTGTGCGTGTTATATTTGTACATGAATGGAAAGGACCTACAGTTTTTATGCCGAATCAGGACGGCGAAGTGAAAAAGCTTTTCATAGCAATTTTTACTCTTGTAGGTTTTCCGCCAAGAGGTGGTTGCCGTGTAGAAAAATTATTTTTTCTACTTTTTGATTTTGCCTGTGCCGAGATTCGAACCCCGGACACTCTGCGCAGCAGTCCAACGCACTACCACTACGCCACAGCGACCACTAAATGGCACCATTTGTTTTATTCTGGGTGTGGAAGAAGGAAAAAAAAAGGAAGAAGAGTGACAGTAAAAAGATTAAAGTGCGTGGAGATTTTTTATAATTTAAACATTTTATTTTAATGAAAATATCCCGGTTGGAAGAAAAGTTCGGATGCATATAAGACCGATATCGGCTCCCTCTCCGAATAGCTAAATGTGACGTTTTTGAAACACGGCTGAATTCGTTGGACGATTTCGGTTCGATATCGTTGGATAATTTCGGCTACAGCTATTGTGACTATATTTACCGAACAACAGCATTTGTATGCATGAATGTATGTATGCATAAAGAAGAGTTCACCTATTTGTGTAATAACGATCCGCGCTATCTAGAGGCAGCAAATACTTTATGGTTTGTGGCCATGCAAATTGTTCGTGGCTATGCTAACTAATGACACAAAGCACAGCTTCATCTAGAAGCTATGATAAGATTTGGAATGTTCGTGAAAGCGGCACCATCTATGGATAAATACGGCAGCAAGCAGCTAAATGAAAACAGTCACAACTTGACAAACTTAGTGAAAACAGAGAGTGTAAGATAATTGTAAAGTAATTTTGAGTTGTGTTGAGTGATGAAAGAATATAACGTCTAATATGTAATGCCTAATTAGTACATGCCCCCTGGGAGACACGCGTCCCATTTGTATTTGATTATATAGTATATGACAACCCTGTTAATTTAAGATATGTGAAACAACCGGTGAGATGAAGAATGGGAAAACCAGGAAGAGCGGTAGTTTTCCAGGGCGAGCTATTTGGATGTACCCAATTTGGATGTACGAAAGCATCAAATTTGAAATAAGCTTGTCTTAATAAATGTTTTGTAAACGTTGGAATATATTTGTACATCCAAATTAACTTCTTTTTATAAATGTTGATAGAAACTAAATTTTATTGTTTTCTTTCAGTTAAGATGTATTTCAAAATACCTTTCCTTTCGTAACAAAGTGGTCTAATTTCTGGTTAGTAGAGGAAGTAAATGGCGTAAGAAGATAAGTTCCATATCATAGTACTACCCAAAGAGCCATTTACAAATTTTGAGGAACGGGTGAAGAAGATGACAAGAAATATTGTCTGTTGGCAACATGTATTCCAAACCTTACATTGAATTGAGCTATTTTAATTATAATTTAGGCTGAACTGAATTTAATCAATAAATTAAGAAATAAATAATTCTTTATTATACAAAAAATAAGTAATATATATCGTAAGTACTATTGCCCTCTACATATAAAATATAAACATTGCTCAACATTTATAATAAGTTTATAAAAATGTTTTGCAAAAAGCTTATAAATCAGATTTAGAATAAAGGTTTGACACATTTAAAATAAGAGTTTTTGATGGCTGTGCAGAGGACACACTTAGGCCAGAACGGCCCATTGTGATACCACGCAGGTTCCGAACGGCGGGTGGCAATTTGTTATCACTTAGTGGTTTTACCTTTGCTAGCCAAGTGGTATACTTGTAAACTTTCTTATAATTATCATTTAATTCATAACGGTAGAAATATAAGATGTTTTATGAGAATTAATCACAAGACAAACCCCCACCCTCCTGAGTGTAAGTCTAGTACTCTACTGACAGTAATACTGATCGTATAAGGTTTAATTTCGTTCGAAAAAATATATAAGGTAAACTTTAATTAATTATTCTTTAAAACATCAAAACAAAACAATTTTAAATTATTTAAACTCAGTAATTTTTTATCTGAATTTTGTGAAATTATTTAGGTTTAAATCGAAAGTACGACTCAGGCTAGCTTCTTCTTTTTCCTGGCTAATCAACAAATGGACTTCATTTTCATTTTTCTGGCATCAACATTAACTGGCACCAATAATTGTGCTGTTAAGTTGTCCATTATTTCAGTTTTGCTGTTAAGAGGGTTAATTCGAAACAGCAAACTGTTTCCGAGATATTTTATTTCGGAAATGAATTGTTGTATACGCCTTCGTAATTCTGATTGAATACAACACATTAATACTAAAATAAATTGAACCATAAGGGATTTGCAAAAAAAAAACAAATAGTTTTATCAAAATTCGTTATACTATAAATTCAATTTTAAAAAGCTTGAGCTAAAGTCCCCATATTTTTAATTTTAAAATTATCATGTCTTTTTTGTTTAATTCACTAATGACTTAAGATTAGAGGGAATCTTCTTGCTGATAAAGATCGGGTTCCCAACCGTCTGACATTTTCGTTACTACTGACTCTGCCGATGTTCCCCTCTGCTCCGAAGTAAGAGGATCTTGTTCACCACAGGTTGATTGCCCAGAATAATTTATGTCACACGATGGGGCTACACAGTTGTCTCCACAAAGTATTGATAAACGATGTTGTGTCATTACTGCCTGTAGTTTTTCTTGGCATACTAAAGCATGATGAAGTGGCATTTTCTTTAGCTGTATTGCTAAGCTATTGCAAAAAACATCGAATTCATGTAATGCATTGTTATGTTCCATAGTTGTTTTGTAATTGGATATTTTTGCAAGCTTATCTATTGCTCTATGGATTGATACAACTTTGCTGAACGATTCTCCTTTTTTTACACGTTCGGAATTCGAAGTGGAATTGAAATTGCTAGTTGTTGGTGCTGGTGATTTTCTTGCTACAGATTCAGAAGTTGTTTCATAAAGACTTTGATTTATTTCTGACGTTTCATTTTCTTGTTTAGCTTCACTTAGATTTTCCAAGTTCTATAAAAGACAGTCGTAATTAATATTTTATAACAATAACATTCAATTATAATTTTCTTTATAACTATGAAGACGGGTTCAAAACAAATTTTTAAACATATTAGCATTTATTCACTTGAAATAAGAATTGAACAGCTACCAGCCCTAGGGCAGCGACCACTTCCAATTTCCCATTCAAGCCAAATATTTAAAGAAGTTATACTCACAGGCAAGTATTGAGCATATCTTTTTAGCGTTCTTGGCCGTTTGTGCTCAGCTATGTTACTAGTTGAATGTACGCTCTTCAAATGTTTTTTTAAATTGCTTATTGTTGTCCGGTATGATAATTTTGCACAGCAAATATCACATTTGGCCATATTAACATCAATAGGTGTAAAATGGTTCCAAAGTGAACTGGTTTTGTTTTTTTTGGAAATGCTCATCCTAGCAAATAAAATCATTTAATATTAAAAACAAATTAAATTCATATCATTACTTGTTAGTTTATGTTTTCCTTAAATATGAATAAACGTGCATTTGCCAAACACAAGCAAATTATCATCCGTTTTTGCAATTAAAATGTGCACCTTTGCCTCGGTCACCAGTCACTGCTACCAAAAAATCAAAGTGATCCTGGAAAATCAGCTGAATACTCTTTTACACTCCAACTAGTTTTGTGTAATCTAAAAAAAACTTCTTACTGAAGAAAGGCATATCACTTATTTTCACCAGTCACTGCTACTAAAAAAATTAATATGATTTGCCAAGAACTGCCAGCTCTTGGGCCAGGTAAAACACTTTTTGACAGATGAGTAAACATCAGAGTTGCCAACTTTTGTGGATAAATAATACTTGTGTGAATTTTCAGAGATCCATTCGAAAAGGATAATATTAATGAAGGTTTCCAGTTGGCATGGCAAATATCTTATTGGGAACTAGTAGGGATAGAAAATTTGACTATTTCTAAAAACTTAACGATATTTGTTGACAAATATCGTTACGTAAATACAGGTAAGTGGAATATAGTGTATTAATAATGTGGGTGTAGTGGTGAAAAAGGACAAACCGAAATGCCTTGTGCCAACAAACAAAGAGTTGGACAAAATGTCACTGTTGACAATTACACTTTTGAATTCGTTAAGGATTTCGTTTACCTATGATCCAGCATTAACACCAACAATAATGTCAGCCATTAGATGAAGCGGAGTTACTACGAGTTCAGTAGGCGATTGAAAAGCAGAGCACTCTCTCGACCGACGAAAGTCCTCATCCTTCCCGTCCTGGTATATGGCGCCGAGACGTAGACATTGACCATCAATGCTTAGAGGTCTAGTATGCGTGGACGACGTGTATTCAATAAGATGGCACGATGAGCTCTACGCCGACACTGACATAGCCAAGCGTATAAAAAAACAGCGTCTTCTCTGGCTGGGTTGTGTTGAGCGAATGGAAGAAAGCACTCCGGTTACTTTTTTTTTAATGGCACAACAGCCCATGGAGGGTCTAGGCCGAGCTTTTCGCATCCACTCATAGTGTGCGTGTTATATTTGTACATGAATGGAAGGGACCTACAGTTTAATACCGAATCAGAACGGCACTCCGGTTAGAAGGGTGTCTTATTCGAACCACGGTGCAGGAACACGTAGAATATGACGCCCTAATCTCCGTTGGAAAGACCAGGTACAGGGCGACCTGGCTGCATTTGGCCTTATCAACTGGTGCTAGCGCGCGCATTCAGAGGCGACTGGCGAAGCTTTATCGAGCGGCCAAGACCGATTATCGGTTGTAGTGCCAGCTAAATAAGTAACGTAAGTATTAAAAATTTGCTCTTGTATGTGTAAAAAAGAATTAATTTTTCTAAACACCTTCCAAATTTACGAAAATTACTCAATTACTATAATGTTACATAAAATTAAAGAAAGAATTGGAAATAGTATTTGGTTTCGCACCTTAATTAGTGTTTCTTTTTAGGAAGTTGTGGTTAAAGTACTTTACGTACTTTAATAACTTTCCATTGTACCAAAAGCAGGGTACAAATCGCGCAATGTCGTTGCCGCATTCATTGGGTTCGTACCTAAACTGTTGATAAATTAATGATCACTCTTTTTAATGCTCATGAAATCTGTATAAAACAATGAGATTAATGAATTAAAATTAGTGCAAATTATCAAATTATATTAGTTAGGTAAATATTATTTTCAAGTTTGGGAACTAGAAATCGAATTTGAAAACTAGCCCAAAATGTATAGCTTTTGTCTTTTGTTTCTTTTTCCACTCAGCTGTTGCACAGTGTTCAACGTCGACCAAGATTAATGGAGAACGGCTGAAAAAAAACCATTAATAAATAGTACTAAATACATACTAGCTAAGAATAAATAATTATAGACTGCTAAAGTGCTCAATAATAAGTAATTAACTCCTTATAATTAGGGTGCAATATATGCAAGGAATTAAACTTATTTTCCACCGAAAAAATTTAATCGCCTGCAATAAAAATGTAGTCGGCTTAGCCAAATCAGCAACACAATGAAACGATGACGTTTCATTTGTCAGAATTTACTTTTCCACATCTACAAATAATCTACAAACCCAAATTTTTACCGACGACTCTAAATTTTGTGTTGTTTAAATTGCAGATACTAATAAAATATTAATTACAATTAAAAGCATAAATGTTATAATTCAGTGCAATACTAAAGTTGATTGCAGACGCATATCTTGCAGTAAGCAAAAGAAATTCGGAAAGAGAGCCGTCGCTCACTGACGAGTTGGATTTATAACAAGGACGTTAGCAGACATGGGCATCAGCGTGAGTAGACAAGCTGATCTTTCGGAAAATATTTTCCTCCAGCGTTTTGTAGGACGTACCCATATTCCGCACGATGAGATCGAGTTCTGGAATGCAATCCTTAATTATCACATAACAATGCCAGAAAACAGGTGCTGAGAGAAATGTTTACTTATCTGCATTTAAAAATTAAATTATGTTTTCTTATTATAGTCAAGATCAGTTGAATTTGGATTCGCGTTTAGAAACGCTCTGTCAGTTCTTTATAAGCAACAATCTAAAGACTGGGAACTTTGGCTCGCTGGTTACGGTATTTTTGGAGAAAGTTACAGAACTTTTATCACTATCGGATCAAGAAAGGTGTTGATGCGCTTTAGTGTAATGCCACAATTAGTGTTAACTTATAAAATTTACTTTTGATTATAGCAATATGCACATTTGGCAAACATTTAATGCCTTGTTCATTATTCGTACCTTGGTCAAGTATATCATAGAGACAGGTTCTGAGTTTCAATTGTTACAGCATTTCGAAGCTATCCCAAATCCCGAGGTACTGCGCGCTGAGGAGGAAGATGCTGCGGCAGTTGCGCCAGTAGAAAGCACTACTATAGCTGTAGAAGCAGTAGAAGATAGTAGTATATCAGCATCATCCAAAGCGACTATTGTAGTGGATGGTTCAAAGTTTGAAAGTTTCATTGACGCCATTGTCAACTTGATTGTGGTGATTCCAGTCAAGTAAGTAAAGGTATATTCTAGTTTCTAAAGAACTGTTTATATAATTTAAAATCTTACAGGGAATTCACATATCATTTGCACTTGGAAACGGTCAACACTATTATCACGTTGCTCTCGGTGCACCTCTTTACACAACAGCCCACAGAAAAATCGATTATTTTTAGGTGTGCATTACTTGTTCGAAAGGATTCAGTTATATTTTAATACTTCATTGTTTTCTTTAGAACCATTTACAAATGTCAGCATGCTAATGTACTCATGTCCGCTCTGTTGCACTTTGTTTCGCGTATGGTTGAAGTACCGCACACAATGTTCGGTTCATCGTCTGCTGGTTCGTTTGTGTTTGGCATCGCCGAGTCACTTCTGTCCATATTCACATTTCGCAAACAACAAGATATTCTTAAATCAAGCGGGGCTACTGGCGCAGAGCTATCACAACAATTTCGCGATCACTATCCATTAGCAAATCAAAGTCTTCTACTCATTCTCATTCTCACAAACCATTGCGCCAACAAAAATAATCCCTATCGCTCGAGTCTATTTGGCTGCGCCGACTCGAAGGACTCGCCCAAGGAAGGTTCCTCATTTCAAATAGATTTCTCTGCTGTGTACGAGACGCTCTGTCGTATAGTGACCATCGATCAAGCCACACTGTTACTTTATCTCCTGCTACATCGCAATGAGCGTTTTTATCGTTTCGTTATGGTACAGGACGATTTGGAGAATTTGGTTATACCCATTTTGCAAACGCTCTACCATGCACCAGATAGTACTTCACATCACATTTACATGTCGCTGATTGTGTTGCTGATACTAAGCGAAGATGATAGTTTCAATAAGAATGTGCATAACATCGTAAGTGTTAATTTGATTTTAGTACTTATTTACTTATTTCGTTAGCTCTACAGCTGATTATCGGTTTTATCTACTTCAAAAAGTCGATAGGTATTGGTTTTTCTGAACGAAGTTCGGTCGTTGTAGCTCGAATAAAGCACTGTCCTAGCCAAAGAGGTTTGTTTCAGCCAGCAAAGCTGCTGGCTTTTTATGGACTTGATAATATCAGTATTGGTATCATCGTCCGCGGTCGCTGTGGCGTAGTGGTAGTGCGTGGGACTGCTACGCAGAGTGTCCGGGGTTCGAATCTCGGCACAGGCAAAATCAAAAAGTAGAAAAAATAATTTTTCTGTACGGCACCACCTCTTGGCAGGCAATGGCAAACCTACAAGAGTAAAAATTGCTTATGAAAAGCTTTTCATTTCGCCTTTTGGATTCGGCATTAAACTGTATGTTCCTTCCATTCATGTACAAATATAACACGCACAACATGAGTGGATGCGAAAAGCTCGGCCTAGGGCCTCCATGGCCATTTGTGCCATTAAAATTAAAAGTAGGGTATCATCGTCCACGTCTCAGCTCATACATTACGAAAGAAAGGGTGGGCGATCTTTTTTTTAGGTTGGGAAATGGTAATGCTATCAGCATTGTGGCGTACAAGAGACCCATAATTAAGCGTGCTCAATCGACGGATAGTTGTTGTTTTTCTTAGTACTTATCCAGTATTTGACGAAAAGTAAATATGTGGTCAATAATGGACTTACCAGATATAAGGCAAAACTGACAAAGTACAATTTTCTTGTTGACGTTGGGGTTTTGTTTTTAAACTATGCGCTCGATATCTTATATGCAATATTAAAACAACTTGTCCTATGGTAGTTGGCGTAAATCGTGGGATCACATTTATTGTGTATTGAGTAGAGCACGTTGAGGTTTCAGTCACTAGAAATTCTGCCATCCGCTATATTTTATTTTATAAGGAAGTCGCATATTTTGCATAAATGCTCGTGCTTTCGTTTTTTAGCTCTGCCCCTTTTGTCTTAATAACTTAGCGTGAATTCCATGTACATATGCAGCGTTATTGGTTTTCAGCCGAGTTATTGGTTTAGAACTCAACAACGTTTTCCGTGATTTATCTTCTAAACATGAATATGACGTAAAAAAAACTGGAGATGCCGATGTTAAATTCTAACGATAAATTAAATTAAATAATTATAATAAAATGAAGATGATGGAGGCAGTCCAAGATATTACTCATTTATGACTAAAAGTTTTTCAGACACAATGTAAAAATAACTGAAATTTATTACTGATATTCTCCCATGGCGGGGCATTCATACCGTTCCTTAAGTAGTTCCACTTCCTATTTTACAGATGCTTAAAAATATTAGTTGGTATACAGAACGTACTATTTCTGAAATATCGCTTGGTGGTCTTCTGATTCTTGTTGTTATACGCACCATACAATACAATATGCTGAAGATGCGTGACAAATACCTGCACACGAATTGTCTCGCTGCGTTGGCGAATATGTCCGGTCAATTTCGTTCTTTGCATCCTTATGTCGCACAACGATTAATTTCGCTATTCGAGACGTTGGCACGTAAGCACACACGACTCGATGCACAGCTTAAAGAGCCAGTAAATAGCAGTGTTTTTGTAAATGTAACCACAACACCGGAAGACATGTTGCAAGATCTCACAGTGCTGGAAGAGGTGTTGCGTATGGTTCTCGAGATTTTAAACTCTTGCCTTTCCAATCAGTTGGTATACTGTCCGAACCTAGTGTATACGTTGTTATATAAGCGCAGCGTATTCGAAGGATTTCGCAGCCATCATGCCTTTCAGGATATTATACAAAATATTGATATGGTGAGGATTCGCTTTTTTTTTATTGCAAAATCAGTTTTTATTCTTTTGTTATATAAATGCTACCAAAGGTTGTTGGATTCTTCTCTTCGCGGCTGCAACGCGTTCAAGATCAACGTGGTGAATTGGGTGTAAATGAGGTTTTTGAGGTGATATCGAAAGGCGCCAGTCAATGGTCAAGCGATCGTCTGAGGGTAAGTATTTGAATCTTTTTGAAAGCAATATAAAAATTTTTTTAATTAACAGAAATTTCCCGATCTAAAATTCAAATACGTTGAAGAAGATGCGCCTGAAGAGTTCTTCATTCCATATGTGTGGACATTGGTCTGCAAATACGGCTGCGTGCACTTTAGTTCGGAAAGTATAAAAGGTGTGACTACAGAAATAACATGCTAATACAGACTAGATGACGATGATAGTAGCAGATAGCTGCTGCATACTGCAATTAGAAACTGACTGCATTGAAGATAAGTAGTAAGGTTTTTAAAGTTGAATGGGACTTTCTTTCGTATTCAAATGCATTTAAACCTTGTAACGTGGCACGCGGGAAGTAAAATAGCAGTTGGAGTGTGTCTAAATTTATACAGCATTTCAAAATATTTTTTTAGATGTTGCTTATTACTTATGTTAAAAACGTTACATTTCTTTTTCCTTTCTAAAAAAAATATCTCATCTTTAAATTTACGTTGCAGTTGTATGTATTTAAAAAATTCCAATTCAATGATTTAGTAGACATTTTAGAAATTTATTCAGATTCTGGCAATTACATACTATAAATAAAATTTATAAATAGTTTAAGCAATTTAAATGAAAACCAACAAAGCAAAAAAAAAAAAAGAAGTGATTACAAATAATAAAATCGATCGATGTTGACCTTTTATAAAAAATGTTGATACTAATAGTGAAACAAAAAATAATTTTTGCAATACTGAATGTATACATGTATGTAATACATAAATATATATTACGAAAGTATAAAAATAATAGGTAATCTGCTCGCCGTGGTGTAGTTAGTAGTGCGCTGGCCTGCTACGCAGTGTTCGGAGTTCAAAACTTTCTATGCGGCATCACTTCTTGGTAGACAATGGCAAACCTACAAGAGTAAAAATTGCCTAAGAAAAGCTTTTCACTTCGCCGTTCGGATTCGGCATAAAACTGTAGGTCCCTTCCAATCATGTACAATAATATAACACGCACTATATGAGTGGATGCGAAAAGCGTAAATCTCGGCCTAGGCCCTCCATGGGCTGTTATGCCATCAAAAGGAAGAAAAATGGAACTACATATACATACATACACAACATACATATATAATATATTTACATAAATGTTATAGAGTATATATTGGAAAGAAAGAAATATATACATATTTAAACTAATTAATTTTTATTCTTCAATTTCTTTTTTTTCGCAATTGCAGAGAATTGTTTGAAAATTTTAAAAATCCATGATAACAATAAAACAAAAAATAATGTAATACAAAATAATAGAATTGAAAATAATATTCTTTTTAGTAGAGGATAAATTTGTAGGCGAATCGAGAGTCAGTGTTTACTTTTGAATGTTTACCATTATCAGATAAGAGTTGGTGTGATATGAGGATAGACCCGCAAAAAAGACTTAAAAAAAAAGAAAATTTGGGGGACGAAAAACGTCAATGAAAATTGCAAAAATTCGAATTTTAGTTTAGCGATTCTATGGCTAATAAGTAGCAAGAATTAATGTAAGCTTATTTTTGTTTGTTTTAAACAAGAAATCAACACACGGCATTTCCCCTACAAAAAGGATCGTGGAGAGAAAATACGGACCCGGGGAGTAAGAAGATGTTCAACTTTCAGGCCACATATTTTTGATATATACTTACACATAGTTTTATACTTTTTAACTCATTTTGGGCATCTGCACTATTTGATGGATAAACATTTTTAAAATTCGTCAAAAATACATATTAATTTAATTTCCAAAAGTAGGAATCGTTTAATATTTCAACATGCCCTGCTTTCAAACTACATTTGATTAATTTAAATTTAATAGGTTTCCTCTTGCTTAAGGCCAGGTAAATAAATTTGCTTCTTTGGAAGGTTGTTTCAAAAATTAGCAAAAAGTAGTAAATTTAATTATTTTGCATTAGGTATTGAAAATTTATTTTGTATTTGCAAATGTCATAATACGGAAAATCATTTTCAGAGAACTTATTCTATGAAAACTCGCGCGGACCGACAGAGTAAATAACTATCTCTGTAATCCGTTGTGTGTCCAAGAACCATGGCCACGTTGAATACATGAGTTCCACATGCGGTACGTGTAGGTCTTGCGAACACAAGATGTGGTGGCATTAAACTTCGCATCTCAGCACAACATCTACCATAAAATTACCGGTAGAATAGAGTCACGCAAGCAACGTGAGTCGAAAACTCTACTGTCTCCTATAAGTTTTATCGCTTGATGCTGAATTCGGTCCAGCAATATCAGTTAAATTCAGTAAGCTTCTGTCCATAAGTGCGAATTAAACACCATTTTCGGATTGTCAAGTTATGTCAGGGGCCAATTTTTCAAATCTTATCTTCGCAATGCATCCAAATCTTTTTCGCATTGACTGATCAATGCGAAATTTATTATATTTTCAACTTTATAATGGTATCTATCAGGTCTGTCGTGAAATCCGATAGCTGCTAATGCAAAAAGGATGATGCATATTTAAAGTATGTAAAAAAAGAACGGAGTAATTTGAATTTCGCTGCTCCATGCTCTAGCTTTTGGGCAATACCTAGTATTGCTGGAAATGAACCTTGCGTGTAAAGAAGTTCAATTAGTGCAATAGAAGTACTTCCAAAAGTTATCATGGGAAAATAATTTCATTTAAGGAAAAACTTTATTGAATTAGCATTCAATATGCTTGATAGAGTTTTATATCTATTTCAATATCCACGGCATTTATTTATGAATGCACGTGCACCAGTCCCTAATAAACGTGGGAATTTCCCTGTATTCATAAAGCAATAACCATAAATCCGTAGCGCTCAAACAAAATATAACTATCGTGCAATTAAAGTGTGCGTAAGCGTGGCATAACGTTAACGAATGTTGCGGTTGCGCATTTTGCATAATGTAATGAACTTCTCTTTCTTTTCCCAATTGAAAAAGGGATTTATTATTCGTATTATTAATGTTTGTTATTTCCATCGTTGTTGTCTTTGTTAAAGTTCAACGGCTTCTGTGAAAATTGTGTACCTACCTGCATTATTATTATTATTGTTGTTTATTGCCATTGTTTTCACTATGATTGTTGTTGTATTCGACGTGCTGCAAATTAATAAATACCAAAATAAGAGGAGGTAGTTCGTTTGGTATGTTAATTTAATATTTAGCATTAGGAATACGCTGGAATTTTATAAGTGAATTTCAGTTTCCCTCTTGCGCAGACTTATAATACTTACATATATACATATATGTTTGTATAGTAAATATGTACAGGGTGCGCCATATTTTATGTTGGTATGTAAACATTGAATAATTTTAACATTTATCAACCAATTGACTTGATTAAACTTGTTTTTGAAACATTAACTTAGTGCAATTTTAAACATGAATCACCTGCATTCAACGCGCTGAAATAGTGACGCTCTACATTGAAAATAGTCGTTTAGTTGTGTTAAATCAATGTGCATATCGTCGAAAACGTCTGACAACACTATTCGTCGTTTGGTGTTGAATTTTGTTGAGTGATAAAGTGATAAAGAGCGTGGGAGATCATGGACAGGCCGTTCATCAACGCCCAAGACGTTCCAATGAACTGGTTGAAGATGTAAGAGATAGGGATGCCGAGAACCCACAGGTGTTGTATCGTTACCGCGCTCAGCATTTTGGCGTCAGTGGGACCACCTTGCGGTACATTTCGAAGGATGATTTGCATTTGTTTCCGTATAAAGTGCAAATGACGTATAAAGTGCAAAAGAATATTGCCGACAGACCGTCCACGTTGCATGGAATACGGTCAAACAGTCGCTCGATTGGTTGACACTGAACCTGATTTTTGGAAGGAAAATTTGATGACCGACGAGGCCCATTTCACACTCTCTGGCGCCGTTAATAAGCAAAATTACCAAAAAGTGACTGGTTGGGCCGGCGTTTGCGCCAACACCATTATTGGGCCTTTTTTCCTTTGAGAAGGCAAAACAGTCGACGTGAATCGATATCGGTGGACGTTGACTCATTATGTCTGCCCATAAATGTGTGAAAAGGTTTGAACACACTACAAATCAAACAATGCTGTTTCTGCAACGAAAATTCCCTGGACGCGTAGTGTCAAAAAATGGCGACTTTGACTGGCCACCCAGATATCCAGATTTGACTTCTTGGGACTACTTTTTGTGGGGTTTGTTGAAAAGCAAAGTGTCCGCCAGCAAGTCTCAGACCATTGGCAAACATTCGTGCCGAAATCGTCGCTATATCCGCCCGAGATGCTCGAAAAAGTGATGGATAACGCAGCAAAAAGGACAAATTTTGCTTTGTCATAACGGCGGCCACATGATTGATGTTGTATTCAAAAACTAGTCCAAATAAATTCCAAAAGACGAAATTAAATAAAAATACCTTATATAAGAAAATCGTTTTTGGTTTTAAGTTATTCAATATTCACATACCGACACTGACGCACCCTGTATGTGTACTAACATATGTATGTATGTACATATATATATATGCATAAATTGATGCATGCATAAACTATGACTATACGTACCTATATAAGTTGCATGTAAATACATACAAACATTAATTAAAATGTAAATAAATAAATGTAAAAAAGTCTATTGCTTTGTTTGTAATTTAATGCTTACAAAATAGTTAACAAAATTTAATGCGGGTTAAAACAGTTTATTGACTTTTGTGTAGATTTGTTTTGAAAAAGATATTTACATATGACGTACTTACAAAAATACATACATGTACATGGACATACTTATAAATGAAAACTGGATACCTCCTGACCTGATCGATAGTTTTACAACAGATTTGTGAATTCGACTAAATGGGAAAATTAGTTTTTGCAATTGTAAAATCAATTCAATTGTGGCATATTTATGTAGCTTAAAAGTAGTATAATAAGTACCATAAGTTGTTCGAACATGAGAAAAGGTGCTTTACTGGACGAGTCATATTCGATTATTGCGTTCTCCCGTCTGGCAGACGTGGGAAACAGACTTATGTCTGCGACGGGTTTCCATTTAATAATCGTCATAATTCGGGCTTGGTTACCGTTATTAATCTATCCACCGTAGTATTTATTTATTTCGTAAGGGTTTTTATATGAACACAATGAAGCCGATGACGACGACGACCCATATTTTATACACATAAGGCTTGACTATGCGTAACGCACTGCAACTGTAATCACTTAAACGCACTGCTCACATCAGATATAGATACGTGACATTTGGCAACGTTTCGTTACGTTTAGTTACGTATGCATTATCAAGCCTATGGGAAAAAGAAAAAAATACAAAATCGTTACGACTCGTCGCTGAAATAGAACTTATTCTTACTTATTGCTACGCCATGATGGCTACTCTCTCCATTCAATTTTCTTTCAATTGAATGGATTTTGTTGTTATATTTTTATACAATTTTTTGAGTGCTGCCAAGTTTACAACAGATACTCTTAGATTGAGAAATCCGGACAGAAAATGCGGCTGGATTAGTGTCTGGATTACTGAGTCTGTTGAGATATTATTGAAAAAATATTGAACTTGAAGTGTGTATTTCACGGACGGAATGTGGATATGAGTGTTTTTTATGTACCAAGGTGCATTTGAGATATCTCTAAGAGTTTTCGATAGAAATCACTGCAGGATTCCAATATTAAAAATGCTAGCCAGCCGCATCTTGTTACCTAGACTTAGCTCATATTTTTTTCCAAGTAGCCAGTATATTCTTTTAGTTTTATTATTGAGTTGTCTACGTTTTGATTTAATGAGAAGCTGCCATGTCAGTCTTCTGTCCAGATGCATTTCCAGATATTTTACGTTATTGCTTTTATGTATCACTGACTGATTTCAGATCAGTAAAGGAAAATGACTTCTTCTCATTGTGAACGTTACATGAGTGAATTTTTCAGTATAGACTTTTATGTTCTACCTATTAGCCATGTTTCCAGACATTCTAATAAGCTTTGTGATTTCACAGCAGTCATCATGATTTCGAAGTCATAAGATTTGCATTTTCATGACTTCAAAAAAAGGTTGAAGGGAATGCAACCTTTTTCCAAAAAGGTCTCCAAAAGAGACTTTTCCAAATAGTTGTACTGCACTTTTTATTCTGGTGTCAAATATGTTATTCAATAACTGCAATAAAAAATTATTATTCATTTGTGACTTAGTGCTTATAACCTCAATTAATTGCTTTATTTTACGGCTCTGATGTGTATGTAGTATTAAGTTCATTTTTACCCTCATATTTTTAATGGGTTTACAAGCCTATGCCCAACTTTCTCAATCTAAGCCTTTTGAAGTAAACAAAACCATTAAAGTTCGATGCCATTACCCGCATACACATGTACATACATACATACACACACACATACAAATATATATATATACATAAATTCTTACCTGCAGTGCAACCAACTGGCTCACAAGCTAGTTAAAAAGCTAGCTGAAAAAAATACCCCAATTAGGTCATTCCTAAATCTCATTTACAAGCAACATACTGTTTTTTTCCCCGCTGATGTCCTTTGAAAAGACAATTGCCCATTCTTATAGTACTAGTGTTTTTTGATATAGAGTCAACCTATTAAAATTAACTATTTTCGGCTTTTCAGAGTCAAAATAGTACAACAAACAATTTTATATTATCAGAATCTATTACAAATATAAACCTCATCTGTGGGTACATATGTATATGTATGTAAGACAAAAAAAAAAAATTAAATTCAAAAAAGGAGACAACTAATCTATTATAACTTTGTCGTAGATACCTTATTTAAAAGTTCTATATAGGTAAATGAAAAATATTGAAAAGTATATGAGAATCATAAGAAAATATTTTCACTGAATAGTATTATTGAATGAAAAGCTTTGTAGTTGCATATACAAGCAGAAAAGTTCAAGCAGTTATCAAAGTCTGACTGTGCATCAGTTCTGAGTTAGTATCTTAACTAGCTCGTTTTTGGCTAAGTAATATACTAGATAATTTGTGAGACTAACATTTTTCCCTGCAGGGTTTATTAGTGCAATGAAGCATTTGAAAATAATATTATTATACTTTATATACCATACAAATTATCGAAGGAAAACTATAATATTTACTTTGAGGTTGACGTATTGAATAAATAATGAGCCTCAAGGACAATTTAAAAGAAATTATAAAGTTGCTAGAATATAAGTATTAAGATATAAAAAAATATTTTTTTTTTAAATGCAGATTTGACTTTTTTTAGATTTGTATTGGCGATAAGCTTTACGTCAGCATAAATATTTCAGTCTTCTTTTGCATATGACCAAATGTGGTGTAGTATGTGGCGTAGGTACTTATGTGCTACCTGTAGTATTATTTCTTAGAAATTTTAATTTTTTTGAAAAGTACATAAGAAAACTGAAATTTACGGACAGAAATAAATTTAAATACTGTGAAATTGTGTGATAGTTTTTCTTTTGATATTTACCATAGTACATACTTATTTTCCCCTGTTAAAATTCTTATGTACAAATTTCTTTCTACTTTTTTGATTTTCTGAAGTAAATCATTTTGAAAATCAGTCTACACCAGTGGTGGGCACACACATATATTGTCAAATATTGCGCTTATGTCTGAAGTAGAGAATATATACATACATATGTATATACACGCGTGTTATGGGAATTGAACCTGTGCGCATCGCTGGTCTGCACACTCGGTATTTTGTAAAACAAAATAACTAGCTATAATTCTATGCTTTGACAACCTCGATTGTCTAGTGGGCAGCGTACTAGACTGTTATCGGTGAGGTTTCGTTATTCGATTACTACTCATTCATAGTCATCTTACACTTCCTACCGATATGAAGTGAAAGAGGATTGCATTACCAAGTGGTTTTACAACGGGCCTCGTTGGCCTAAGTATGTCCTACTATAGAACAGCTACTGTAATTTAACCTAATTCAAATCAGAGTCTTCTTATCTTCTATATTCAGATGTCGATTAACTCAAAATCATGGTCCAGAATTCACCATAGTCTAAGGAATGGGAATTGGGGTTTTCCCAGCTGGGTAGGCTTTCATTGTTGGTTCAGGAGAATGAATGGCCATTCTCAAGGAAAATATTGACTTAGAGATGCAATTAAAGAGCATATTGGCTACCAATTTACTGGTAAATCATGCAGTTTTTACACGTATAGTTTTTAAATGGAATCTTAGCTGAGTAGTTAGTTTCGTTGGAGTAGACAATTTCTAGCAAGGCAGTTTTTGAAACTGAAAATTTGTCATAAATGGTGTGGCGACCATATCTATTAGTCAGTGAACGGAAAATAGTCGCTAAAGTCATCAAAACAAACTTTCAGTACACAGAATACCACCGCTTGTTTAAAGTTGTTGGGGCAGAAATCCCCTAAGGGTTTCTGCGTTAAACATGTGTTTCAAGTATGCGAAATGAAGGTATGCAGAACGTGGGCACCAAACGATGTGTCAATCAGTGAACTAAGCATAAGAAACAAGCAAGAGGTGATTGATTGTTTGATTTTAATGGGTGACGTTTACTGCGACCTAAAGATCTATTGTACCCCCGATAGTGGCTTGGTTACAAGCTTTCCGATAATCCAATCTTGCTAAGGAATCACAGAGGGAGATGTGATTTCAAGACTATGATCTCCGAACTTTCTGGATGGTAATGCCCCAGATATCTCCACGTCTTGCGAGTGAGTGCTTCGCAATGCTAAAGTTGAAATCAAGTATCAAGTCAATTTCGGATTTTTTGTCGGTTATGTGGTTCATTTAATGTGTAGGAAATATTTCAAATTTCATATACATACTTTCAATGTATGTTGATCAGACAATCCATTCTACGTTTGTCCAGCATTTGTAGAGAATTAGAAAGAAAATCTCCCTCAATCTAAAATCCTATCTACGCCACTGTTATGTATAAGTATTGTATGTTAAATAATGCTTTTGCAATAACCAACTGATCTCAATATTTGCATAAATCGTACGTATTTGTTAAAAAAAGGCATTAGTATATTTAGCATGACGTCAACGTTCAAAATAAATTGAAATATGTATGTATTAAAAATATGTATGTATGTGCACAACCCACTACATTTGGTCATTCAGTATGGCCTAGTTTATGTTAGGGGAAAGACTCACAAGGGGATTACAGAAAAATCTATCCCTTACCATTGGTATGCTACACTGAGACATATTAATATCACATATTTTTGCTTCATTTGCAACATTGTTAAGTTCGGATTTCTAATAAAAATAAATTTACCAATATAGTTATTTTTTAGCACTTTCTTATAAAATGATCACAGTTTTAACCATACTCCGATACTCCATGAACTGATTGGGCTCATATCGTTATCATCGTTTTTTTTTTGGGTGTAAAAAGGATTACTCCTCTTGTGAGTCTTCCCGCTAATGAGCATAAGGTGCATTTATTGCATCCGATTTATACAAGCAGGGCAGCAGGTATGACTGCACGTCCAGCATGAGCAACAATGAATATTATGCACGCGATATTCCAATAAGATGATTACTTTTGCGCCACCTTGTACATATGCACATATAATGGTATTGGACTAAGATAATGGAGTAGATCGTTAATCATAGAATTAGATAATATAATCATAGAAGATAAGTAATGTCGTTAATCATAAAATTATAAGAAAAAGTCTTTTCCCTCTTATTTTATTTTTTTTATATATTAAAACCAAACTAATTGATCTGAAATGAATGGCGTGAGTAATGAAGCTATTATGCACATTACACTTATTATTACGAAGTTGCGCATAAATGTTTTGATTCCTTCAAAAGGGAGTTTTGCTGAATTTCGGTTAAATACTATGTTGGACGGCCGTCATTTTGCATAACGTCTAAGTGTGAACATAGTTAAAATCAGGCCACCATATCCACCCCCTACACAACATTATAACACTCAATGGCATGTTTTCATGGCATGTCAGACTCAGCTCTCATACAAAAACCGAAACATCACATTACTAAAACATTTTGGAACCCTGCACATTTTTGATACATATGGTTTTAACTTTCTTAAATTCCAAACAGGAATGTAGGTTTTTGCAATTATTTTCTATTCAGTGTTTAACCGAAGCCTAAGATTCGCAACGGATTCCTTCTTCTATGAAATAGAAAAGTAAGCACCTATGTAAGCCATTATGTAAAATGGAAATAAGTAGTTCAGCTTTCATATGATATTTAACAGTCGATCTAGGTTAAATTTCAATTAAAAAAAAATAATATAATAAAATAAAATCATAATAATTGAAATCGGACTGATCGTAAATGTTCTCCGTACACTATTAAGCGATTCATGAAAAGTTCGGTCCGTAAAAACGTAAATAGGCTGAGACAATGTCAATAAGATAATATATGGTAAAACTCAATCTTAAGAGTGGGGGTCATTGATCTCTTTGAAAGTACAAGTGACACGCTTCTTGTGTTTTAATTAATTACCCACATATGAATACTTAAATACCTGCTACATATGTACTACATACAATATGCAAAATTTGGACCTAATTGTAATTAATATACTCGTAACTTTTAATTTTTAATTCCTGCGGTTAAATTTATGATAATTTGCATGCATGCATGCATGTAACTATGTATGTATGTACATATGTAGATATGTATATATATATATATAGTATCTATTAACATAAGCATATAATTTATTAGTTTTAGCTCGATTTTGTTTTTTAGCTTGTCGACTTCTGCCTTTAACTATGTTGTTTTGTTTTTCGATGTTTATTTATTTTCAATGGGTATCAACATATCTCAACGAGATGTTGTCACGTAAATTGACACTTTATTCGGTTGGATATTTTTGGTTGCCCTTCTTTCTTGCATCTATTGGTGTTTTAACACTTCGTTAGTTACATTTCCACTACATATGTACTATACATACAAACATAATTATACATATGTATATAAATATATATAACGATACATATGTATGTATTTTTGTATATGTTTTTGTGATTGAATATTTTTGTTTACGAGTAGTTTACCTAGACCCAACTTACAGTTTGATGTGAGCATTTTTTGCGACCTTTGTTTTTGTAATATTAGCAAAAGAAATGTTGTTTTTAATTTGTATGGTGTTTATTTGGTTTGAAGTATCATCAATATTATTTAATCTATTTGTACTTTGTCTTATTTGGTCCATTATGTGACATAAAAACAAATAATATTCAAATTTAATCTTTCGATTGAAAAGTTTATGATGTTAGAGGTGAAAATGAAATATGTAAATATTTAAAATTTTAGGAAATATCCAGAAGTCAGGCCGGCCAATCACTTAAAAGGCTCGTTAGTTACGAGCCAATTTTCGCGAATTTGTCAATTTTAGCATTGCCAAAATTATCACATTTCGAAATAAGTTACATTTAGTTAATATGGCTGTGAATACAGGTTACAATATTATTATCCCTGTAGCTTAACCATTTGGTTCAAAGTTAGTCGATAAAATGGTATACTGAACACCACAACTAGTCCCACATTTGGTGTGTTTCCTCATCGCCAATTGATTTCATTAACATTGTGTCCTCGGCGTAAGTCAATTGCTCAGGCTTTCATATTTTTTCAACTAGTTGGTAAATAGATGTTTTTGGAATAGTTTGTAAATCAATTAATTTTCAACCGGTTGAAAGATACATGATTTTTTAATAGTTTGTACACGAATCGAATTGTTTCAGTTTTGCAACCAGTTGTGTATGGAATTACAAAATTTTTCCGGTCGTGAATAGTACCTACTACAATTTCAAAATATTGGTTGTTATACTAGGATTAATTACTATATTAAAGAATTACATAATAAAATAATAATTTGAATTAAAAAAAAATTTGGAAAAATTTTAAATTTTTTCATATTTCCAAATTAGACATAATTCAAGCTCGGCCTAGGTCCTACATGGGCTGTTGTGCCATTAAAAAAAGAAGAAAGGAATTGTTGATTTCGCGATTTTTTATGTGCAAAAAAATATTCCTAAAAATACTACTAAAACATGTTTCAATTTGTTTATCAAAAATTCTTGTTATTTCTTAATTTTAAATTTGTAATATCTTTCCACAAACACAAAATAGCTGGTAGTTTGGCACTTTTAACGTTTTTACCCGAAGTAAAAATACGTGCTATTTCGTGCAAGAAGAAGAAGAAGATTATTACTTTCTCAAGCGGTTGGAAATTAAGTTGAACTAGAAGCGTTTGCATGCAATGAACTCCATTATCTTATGTACAGTGTCGAGCATTAATGGATACATGCTGGTCATATTTGACTTAGTATCTGTAAGTATCTGTAAAACCTACAAAAATACACCAATCGAATTGGAACTTTCGCCGTTAATTTCTTTATTTATGTTTAAAAAATGAAAATTATAAATCATTTTAAAAATTATAAAGTTAAAGTTAGTGCATGCAATGAAAAAAGCCAATGTATCCACTTTTGGACGTTCCGTTTTCCTTACTAACAACACTAATTTTTAAAACAAGAGCAACTGAAATTTGTTGATTCCCTTCGAGTGAAGATACCGTTTCTTTAAATATTGTTGAGCTTGTCACAGAAAACATTGCGCCACAAGATTTGATTGATTCAGTAAATCGTTTTTACATTTTCTATGAGAATCTCCATTTTCGAGCAAAAATAAAGAAAATATCTAAAAACTTGGAAAACCAAATTGTTGAAATGACAAAAAACAATAAGTTAGTATGAAAAATTTGCTAAATCACTAATTTGCCGAACAGTGCTTCAAGTTAGAAAGAGACGCAATATAAGCCCACCTGAAACCAAAAAATGGCGACCACGATTGCTTATCGATAGGGGTGCTCGAAATATGGAGCGCCTCATGATGTCTAAGCAGAAGACAACACACAAAGAAGCTGCAGCGGCCATAAATAAACTCGTTAGTGAGTGGACAGCACGTAGAGCGCTTCAAAGAATCGGGCTAACATGTCAATAAAACAGAAAAAAGCAGCACTGTCAACGAAAAATATTGCAGCACGAATAAAAATTTGCAAGGATCACAAGAATTGGAGCGTAGAAGATTGGAAGAGAGTAATTTGGTCAGACGAGACTAAAATTAATAGGTTTCAGTCCGAAGGAAAGGAATACTACCGTCTCAAGAAAAATAGGTAAACGCACAAAGTGAAAGAAACCATGAAGCATGGTGGAGGTAGCGCGATGGTGAGGGGCAGCTTCACTTGGTAGAATGTCGGGCCATTGGTGAAATCGATCATATCTTGAAAAAGGAAGGAGCAATCTATTATTTTTTTAACAAGCCAAAATTCTATAATTTTTAGGTAAATATTGTTTAATGATTTAGTAATTGCATTCAAATTACCAATAAAATTTTGAATGAAATTGATTTTGTCACAACATTTAATAATTTACATGTTAATTTTTCCAAAATATACAGAGAACAATTCTCTTCTTCTTACTTTCACAATATAAACTGGAAATCTCTTGTCAGATTTCGTGGCCAAATGGTCGCTCGTGCGTTAATATAATAGTGCTAAGCGAAATCCACTTGACCAACTCACACTATTATTTTTGTACACAATATTATTCATAACACTGTGCAACAGCAAAAATCGGACTGGCGATTCTAGAGTCATTTCAGGACGCTGAGGGCGTTTGGGGTATATAAGGGAGGTTTTTGTGTTCACAGGAAATGTTCTTCTCTTTACACTAAACAACTTTCCTATATACACCAAAAATGATTAATCCCAAATTAAAGATGTGCTAAGCAGTACAGATTTTTTAATGTAGTTTTTCTGATTCCATGTATCATTACCTTGAAAACCTGTCGTGATAGAGCAAAACGGTTCAGATTCGAGCTCAGCAACCTTAATTTACGCTAGAATAAAGTTTAAATCTCCAGATATTTGAAAAAAAATTGATTTTGTGACACAGTGTAATTATTCATTAAACAATTTTTTTCATTTAGGTCTTTTTTAAAAATATTTATTCGAAGATTCGTAATCATAATAAATAAATAATACGTATTTGGATAACATTTGTGTAAAAAGGAAAAAATTATTTGCACTAAAACAGAAATGATGAAAATACATAACTTGTAGTTCTGCGAATAATTTCTTTTGCTTATAAACCTCTATGAAAGAATAGATTAAAAATTATCACGAAACTTAAGTTTAAATTTTCCAATGTAATGAAATATGAAATATATAAATATTAAGAGAGAAAAAAAAAAATAATCGACGATACAATCAGTGAATATGATGAATATGCAAGATATCTGCTGCTTCTTAAAGCCTTCCTTTGGCAATTATTGGTGTTTTTGACGTTGTGCTGTTTTGCTAACTCTTCTGCTTACATGCCGTCACAAGTGGCCATGCACTGCTCGTAGCTGGAGAAATTATTCTCGTTGCCATCACAACCGCCAAATTTGAATTCGTGACAATCCTTTCTTTGTGGATCGTAGCTGTAGCGTGGTATTAGCGCCCGACAAACACCCTTACGGGCTGGCATGCGGCAAAAGGTTTCAGGTGCTGAACGTCCGGATGTGGCCACATCATCCAATGACACCGTATCGAAGAAATCACTCACATCATCATATAGATCCATGGGACGTGCATTGACATTACGCGTTAGAAAACTGAGTAGGGATACGATGACGAATATGGTATATAAAATATTTTTCAAACTCGAGGATTGCATTTTATTATATTTTGTTGTTGTTGTTTTTCAACTGGTACTTAAATATTTTCACTTAGTTACACTTTAGCTGTATTTTCGTAAACTGAATTGTTTGTGGCGTCAACGATCAGTTTTATACGAGTTGCAAATTTCAACGATTACCAACGAAACGTGACGTTATCAACGATCGCTTGATAAGCTCTCATTCGAAATGTTGGTACAATCATTACTCGCTCTAGCATTCTCTCTCTCTTGTCGAAATATATGAATTTTGTTTCTCTTTAGTAATTTGGTTGGTAATTCCCAAACGATTCGCATCGATGTGATCGTAGCCGCTCTCCTCGGTGAACTAAATATTACAGGTAATGTATGCGTCACGAAAGCGTTTATTTAGTTTTGCCGACTACTTTCTGCTGAAACTACCTCACTGTTTAACGATTAATTTAGTCGTATAATGTTTTTTGTGACGTCACGTAAGCAAACATGTATGTACGTATTCCATTAAACTAAAGGTTACTTCTTTTTGTTTATAATTGTTGTTGGCGGCCCTTTTGTATACTTATTGGCTTTGTTGTAAGTACCTGCAACAAGTTTAATTGGTATATTTAAGTTTAATACTTACATAGCTTCATTGTGAAATTTCATCTATGTCTTAAACTACTTACCATATACTGTTATTTGTTATTTAAGTTGAACTTCGATTACACTGAGCAACAAAATGAAATTTTTGCATAGGACCGGCGATTTTACATGTATTCTGAAGACCGTTTCTGGGAGTTTCTTTTCAAACATACTAATATACTTATCATTCGTTTAGACCATAGGCAGGCAGTAGTATTCGTTTGGTGTGTAGATGGGGTTTTTGGGTTCACAAGAAATGATCTGCTCTTCATACTGAAGATATGTTTTCATAGAAAAATGAGCTAGTACTGTCTTTTTTAAACGTCATTTGTCAGATGTCATGTACCGTTGTATCGAAAACCTGATGTTATGGGGCAAAACGGTCTTCAGATTAGAAGTCAGCTACCTCAAATTACTCTAGAATACATGTAAAATTCTGTTCTGTTGCACGGCGTTATTCGTATTCTCTTAAAAGGCAACATCTATTAATCGTCAAGTTTAAAGTTTTTTTTATTCAATTAATCATGATTGGCTCTATTATACGTGATGAATAAAATGAACATTTTTTTGTGTTTCTCGTTTTATTTCTATTATCCATGGTTGAGATGCAAAACAGAATACTGTTTGTAATGTTTATTTACCATATATTCGAGAAATCTACTTACTTATTTGTATTTTCATAATAACATATCGCTTGTTAGCTGCAAAACTGTCATAAATCAAAAAATAACTGTTATTTAGTGCTTTATCTTGTGTAACAAAATCATAACTGTATCTTAGGAACTCTTCATGTATGTACTATATGAAGTCGTAGGTAAACTTAGAAGTTTAAATGCGGTTTTCTCAAAATTTATGTTGCAGACAAGCGATATCAACTTTCATACATCTTTTGTTTTTACATGAATTTTAATATTATTTATATCAATTTTCTGAAGAAATTTCTAAATTTCTATATTGCAGAAAGGTACTGAGCATTTTTTGTCATGGAGCGTTATAAGTACTCCGTCAATAGTCGGTCAGTGGTTTTAAAACAAATCGAATGTTGTCGCTAACTGAACAAACATTGCGGGGTTTAGACTTTCGTCCTTTGGAGAATGGCACTCCTAGGCACCTAGACCAACCACGGAGCAGTCGTGCTGCCGAAATTATCCCAGCAGTCGGTTTTCTTTTTCATTTACAATAAAGTTATAGCTTCAAGGAATCGGATGATTATTTTTGTGCCACCTTGTATTTATAAAGTTAATACAAGAATCGACTTAAAAATTCGAGCACAAACATAACAGTAACGAAACATAACATACATACAACTGCCACGCCAATAAAATAAACAATTTGATTGTCGACTCATTTGAGAAATTGTCTCTAGAGTCATTTTTTTCTTCGGCAACGGTGGCAATAGCAAGATGACTTGTGCGACAGGATATGAAAAACGAATTTCAACAAAAAATAAAAGTAGCAAAGAAAATAAAAAAAACCAATAAAAAAATTAAAAAAAAAATGAAAAACAAGAAAAATGTGGCCTGCTGCATAATATGCCAAACGAAACGAGCAAACACTCTCGCAGCTGACATTAATTTGTGCAATTGCAATTGCATGGGACGGACGCACGGACGGACGGACAAACGGATGCGCTCCCACACTTTATTACTTCTTGCTAACACCTCACAGTTTCTCAAGAGCATTAACCACATCAACTACACAAAAAACATGAAGAATAAGTATAGGAAGACCATTTTCCATTGGTTTTAATGCGAAAACTCGTAGAACGTGTTTAAAAATGCATGAGTGCATCTTTCTCCTATTTTATTTTTTGTTTTTTCGCAGTTTGTAGTATCTTTATACATGTGTATGTATGCAGCACTAGCGGATCCAAAGATTGCGAATGGGTGTTTTTGGTTTTTTATTCAGTAGCAACTATCATAATGTATGCGATATTTAACAACCCAAAACCCTCTCTCACCTAGAATCCGCCAGTGATATGTTGTATGTATTACATAAGTATGAGTGAGCGTGCATCCACCAGATGCATTTGCACATAGACGCGCCGCATGAAGGCAGACAGACGGAACTGTTTTGCTGGCATGAGTAGCGTAGTGATGTAAGTGGATGTGAGTGCGAAAGGCAGACAGGCGTTGCATGTCCCCTGATACAGTCCAATTTTCATTTTTCTGCTCACGTTTCTCGATTAAATTCTCATTTCGGTAATAATTTTACAGTTTTACGTTTACGGCATTATTTTGTGAAGGTGAAGTTCTGCACACACCTGTGCGAATGTGGTTAAAAGTTGAAGATGTTGGGATACTGGCTGCTTGATGATTGGCTAGTGGATTGAATTGTAGCGCTGTGAAATCGGAAATGGTAAATGTTTCATTTGAAATGAATTCGCCAAATGTAACATCAGTGAACTGAAATAATTATATTCGGAGTAGGTGTGCCAATTATTTTAAAAAGTTGTAGTATTGTACATAATTAGTGTTACTTAAACACATGTGTTTCCAGATTCGCATACATAGAGTCACAAGCAATCGCTAAATAACATATTGTTAATACAATGTAACCACATTCTATTTATTGTTTTCTTTGAAACCCTCATCGCCATTCATACATAAATCAATTTCTTTGCGAAGCACAATTCCATATTCTTGAAGAAAAGCGCAATAAATCCCATTCATAGTTGCGCACACCTGATGTCATTTGGATGTTTGAATCAATTTAGCTAATTTGCGCAGCACACCTATCAGTATCAGACACATCCAGCCACTTCGTGCCAACTGATAAGCGTGAGTTTCTGGAACAAGTGCACGGAGTGCTGCACACACATATTCTTATTATGTACATAGCACAATGCACAGTGGCTGTAATGACGTAACAAAAAAAAAATTCTTTATCAAATATCAAATACTCTTTGCATCAAGAATGGTTTATTGTTAAATATAAGTAGTTTGTATACTAACTAGTCTTAAATTTAGAATTCTTCCGAAATGTTAAGGCCCATCTAATCTGGTCCGGCATTGGTATCTGTAATCTTGATTCAGTAAGAATATTGTGTTCTTAGAACTGGGACCATAACCTCGACATGCTGGCGGACTTCAGAAAATAATTTCTTTTCCAACTTTTCTATTTAGTAAATATGTATTACATATTAGCCACACTGTGCTACGAGTATGCTGCAATGGTAAAATTCCCTTTGCGGCATCGTGCAAATCAAAGCTGAAAGCAACGTCAAAGCAAAATCGTAAGCATATAGCAGCAAAACGAAGCTTAACAATAAACTTTTGTTTCACATTGTCGTAATAAATTGGAAAATAGTGACGTACGCTTTAGCAAAACTATTTCATGTCCATGAAGATAAATGTTGCCCTGTAGACCCGATGTTGAAAGTGAAGTAAAAGATTTGAAGTGACTGCGCAAATGCACTTGGAAAAATTTCAAGAGTTACGATTGCATACTTCATACATATTATACATATGTACTCGTATGTACTTATTTATAGAACAATGTGTACATACGGTATATGCAATAAAATAAATATTTTAAAATGAATGGTGTGGACATTTTAAAGTATTATATACATACATTAAATGATAATTCTCAATAACAAATATTTCACGCTCCACAACATTTAAAATTCGAAGCAGTAAGATCGCCTAAATTTTTGTTGTTAAAAAACATAGGTTTGAATCATTGGACTTCCTAGGCCCAAACCGTATATCTCTCGTTGTATTCGTTAGTGATTAGAGATGGCACCTTAATAATAACTTTCCTATAATAATTGAGCCAAATACGGAATCTTTGATCTATGGGCTTGAAAATCATTAAACTATTATAATAACGGAAAAAGTTATAGAAACAAACATGCCTGCACTTGTAACAACCCAACGCATTTAATTGCCCATATGTTTATAATTTTTTTATTTAAGGAATTTTGTCTACGCAGAAAAAAGGACGCGAGGAAAAGGCTGGGGAGCGCTGGGTTTATTTTATTCGTCTAGTCAGACGAGAAAGTGGTCGCTGTGGCGTAGTGGTAGTGCGTTGGACTGCTACGCAGAGTGTCCGGGGTTCAAATCTCGACACAGGCAAAATCAAAAAGAAGAAAAAATAATTTTTCTACACGGCACCACCTCTTGGCAGGCAATGGCAAACCTACAAGAGTAAAAATTGCATATGAAAAGCTTTTTCACTTCGCCGTTCGGATTCGGCTTTAAACTGTAGGTCCCTTCCATTCATGTACAAATATAACACGCACAACATGAATGGATGCGAAGAGCTCGGCCTAGGCCCTCCATGGGCTGTTGTGCCATTAAAAGTAAGTAAGTAAAAGTCAGACGAGATAGAGCATTTCTGCTTGTGTGTGTTGTTACAGCAAAGGCACATAAAATTCATTCAATTTTACAGGGTGGTTTGGATAATAAATTTTATATTTCATAACTTATCCTATAAGTATGCAGCATAATCAGTGATAATTGATTTTATTTAGCGCCTTTAGCACTGCGTTCGCACTGTGGTTTGATATTATAACTATCACTTGCATATTTTTATATGGCGGCCGCCGGTGATAATTTTCGACAAGTGTTTGACTAAATTGCATATTGCAAATTTCAATTATAATTGCAACACCATGACATAATATGCGGTTCTACCAAAAGAATTAAACAATTTGAATATTGATAAACGTAAATAGCGCAACTATGCAAATAATCTTTTAATAACTGAAACCTACGAGACAGGCCCACAGCAAACCGTACAAATATGTGAACATGAAACCACTGTCAATATAAGGATTAACGCGCCATTTACAGTCAATAAATGAAATCGCTGCCAAAGGGCCAAAAATGAATGGTGTATAATGCAATATTCAGCAACCGATAGACAACATCGACAAAGCAGCAACAAATTTTATAAGTATTAATTTGCATATGAATGTGCTTACTACTTTAAAGTTTACGTGCGTGTACGCGTGAAGTGGGCAGTGCTATGAAAGTAGGTGGTTGAAGAATGTATGCAAAATTAATTAAGCTATTAATAAATATAATTATAATGGGCGAAAATAGAGTAGAGTATGTACATATCTGAAGGGGAGGTGTAATGTGCATATGTGTGCATGCGTGTATGAGTAAGTGTGTATCACAATAGGATATCAAACACTGCAACGCAATTTAATTATAATAATTTGTGTTTAATTAAAATTCTCTGCCTTTGCAGCAATGCAACCCTGCATGAAAGATGAGATCGTACGTAAATAGACCCATACAAACTCTGAGATAAATAAGAGATTATGTTGCATGTAACATTAATAACATACTCGTAAACTAGTGGAGGTACTTCGCATATTGTAGGCAGCTTGATTATACTTGAGCCATCATAAAAGTTTACAAGATTCAGGTTTGAAAAACCATAATGCGTCAACTGCACATACACAGTAAAGGTGGAAAAAATACAGCGGATGACAGGACCTGGTACCGTCGTGAAATGTTAAGTAGAACCCAGCAACACAAATTGTAAAATTGTAAAATTGTAAAATCAAGTGCAAAAAGAAATTTGGATGTCAACTTATGCCAAAGCAATTCATCAGCACAGTCTTGTTCTCTCCTATCTATTGTAAATAGAATTACGGTGTTGTTGTTGGCGATATATTTTTAAAAAAAATTTAAGCAATTTGCTCTATAATACACTCGATTGTCGAGCTAAATGCTACTCAAAATTTCTAGACAAAGCGCTAATGAATTTTTCGTCATTATTTCCAAGAATAAACTTACACTTAGAATGAGCATTTTCGGTAGCGAGTTGCCCCATTTCAATCCGCATTAGGTGCTACCCATTTCAATTCAATCAAGAAGAAGAAGTTCTACGACACTTATACCCTCGAAATTTCATTACACCGAATTCGTGTAAACAATTCATTTCCACTTGTGGAGCTGTGCAGCAATTATGCACGCTTGAACGAGCAGCTTCCTGTCCTTTTGCTGTAGATGTAGCCGGTGAAAAATCTAAAGGAAATGCAAATAAAAAATGGTAGCAACATTTTTATTTTATCATCATTTTCTTCTCTGTTTTTTTCTTGCTGACAATTTTCCCATATGACGACGACACGCAACAGTTTTTCTGTATGTTTTTTTTTGTTGCGCCGTACATTTTATTTCACTTGGCATAAAAAACTGTAAAACTATAGAGGATGGAAAAGGAAATGAAATATACTCAAACAAAAGCATGTACTTACATACAAACAAACACACATACTCTTACACAATTGTGACAGTAAGCGACGTGCACTTCCGTCGGAAGTCAATTATCGAATTAGTTTACTTGTGACCTGACTAAATGGCATCAGTATTTTATGGCATTATACACACAATGATCACGACGTCTAAATGATAGGACAGAAACATGTGGAAGAAAATGCGATTTGACTAATTTGGAGTGAAACAGAATAAGTGTAAGTAGAAAACCTAAAAGGTTTTCATAAAAATTTAAGATTTCCTTGACTAGGCAAAATGATGTAGAAGAGTAAAAAAATAGTAAGTGCTTGAGCGGTTAAGAAAAGATAAACAGAAAAAACGTTTAGACAACTACACGCACTCACCTTGCATGCATAGAGAATACATTTAAGATAATTTATCTTTTTGGCACGTATTGGAGTTAAACATGTGTTTTTGTGTTTACCAAAACTCTTTCTTTTACTTTTTATTTTTTTACCCCCATGTTGTTATTTTTTTACTACCAGGTGGGCTCCCATACAAAATGAACTGAAATTAGTTATCAGGTGATTTCTACTTTATTTTTGTATGAGAGCAACCTTAAGGGTTGGAGTTGGGAGTAAGTTCGGTCGGGAAGCTGTTGAAGGAGGAAGATTAGTGGGATGTGTGTATGTGTATGGGAGCTCTTAAGCTCTTAGGTTGGAGATGAGGAAAACCAGTTGAAATGGTAAAATCTTCTTCTATAAAAGGCACTCTGGCTTTCATTAGGTCAGTTCAGCGTCTTTGCCTTAATTGGGTAATGGCATAAATGATATTTTACGTCGCAGTGCCTGAAATATTTGTCTCCCCTCATAACCCTTAATAATAACAATAATAAATGGGAGCCTCCCTTTAAGGGTTGTGATTGTGTGGTAAGTATACTGAAGAAAAATGTTGGAGAGCGGAAATTAATGCAGGTCGGTCTAACATTTGGACCCCCTGGAAACAAGGGGGCCTATTTCATAAACAAAAGTAAATTCTGTAAAAAAGTATTGGAGATGGAGAGTAAGTATTTTGGGGAAAAATGTTGGTCGTTGAAAATTAATTTTCTTTAATTAGTTTTACATTTTAACTATCAAGGGGCGACTCCTGACCCACGGAGGAGTAATAGAGTTGATTTTCCTCACTGTTTTTGATGCGACGCCACTTACCCTTACCCCAATTCTTAAATTTATTGGCTCACACAGAAAACCGAAATCCCACTTTTAACCATTTAAATCCACTCCGTACAACCATTTTCCATAGCTAATGTAGGTACATATTTTAAAAAAGCGTTGGAGCTTTCGCTATACTAGCTTCGTTATATTGGGCCAAAACTGTTTGCTATATATGTATATCAAACAAGTGTTTATATGTATAAGAAGAAAGAAAATATTTAACTCTACGTGAGAAGTGAAAACAGGTTTTTACATCCTTCCTAAAGTAAAAATTTAATTTTGCGCAATGTGTTCTTTTCTATAAATAAAAGTAACCACATTGTTTTCGATATCAGCTACGTACGAATGCTTGTTGCAATTGCATTGCATACATTTAGGCGCCTTGCGCCCAACAGAGGTGCATTCGTTTTCTTTTCTTTTCTTTTCTTTTCTTTCTTATTGGTCTGAATTCATGTTTATTTAATTTGATCAATTGGCGAACAGTGTCACATAAATTCGATGCTGAAAGTGTAGAAAGCATTCAATTTCACATGAAAACAACCAAAAAGTTTAAGGTTCGGCTAAGTACTCGTATGCTACAACTCGTGTGTGTTTCTTGTTCAACTCCTTACAACACCTTGCAGTTCATTCATTTACGTTCGGAAATTCATATGTACAGAATATGTGGTGGCCATTCGGTGCAAATTGTTTTCCAGTTTCTGTGTTTCTGGTTTATTCATATTTTTCCTGTTGAATTGCATTTAAATCAGCAACTGCAGCAACACACGCGGCACATCCTTCGTTCGTCCGCTTCTCTGCACAATATTCATGTATTTATCCCATGAATTCATCTCATAAATTATGCAAAAATAGTGAGACTTTGACTGTTGGAAGGAATATGCACTGCACTCTCAATTGGAGGGTAGGTTGAAAGGCAGCTGGCTAGGTGGAATGGCATCTGAATGTGGCATCGGAACATGTACGCGCCATTTGTTTATTTCGAGACCAATAAAATGAAAATGCTTTTCGGTTGTAAATATTGTGTTTGTTACATGTCTGTTTGTGTTCGTTGCCTCTGCGGGGAAAATGATATTGACTGAAAGACAAAGTGGCAGATCAGAAGAGGGGTCCAATTTTAGTTGTGGCTGGGCAGCTGCTCATAAACTGTCGGCATTGCAAGTTTCAAAGTAATTTGAGAATTTTACATCAATTTCGAATTGCCAAATTCGTGCATTCAGCATGAAAAAACAAAGAGTAACCTCTTTGCTTTATGATAATATTTCAAAATCGGTTTTAAAGCTCAACTCATTAGGCAAAAATAATCATCAGCAGTAAATTCACAGCCAAAAAAAAAAAATATATTTAAGCATAAAGAAAAGCGAATGGTGTCCCCTTTTATGAATATTATCCCCGAATGCAATACTACAATATACATATATTTGTATTTACTATGAACGAGTATGTACATATATATGAACACTTCTTCCATTTTTGTCACTTCGCAGGCCCGCAGCTAAATATGAATGCAAAGGCGAAAAAGAAAAAAATTACTTGATATGATGGGAGAGGTAGTCATGTCCGCTTTTGTCTACTTTCGTTACATTTGAAATAAAAATAGTAAAAAAATAAATAAAAGATAGAAGGAATACTTTTATTTTAACATTTTTGTTTTACAACAAAAGAATGTTTCATCATATTTTACTTTCTTTTTGTTGAAATTTCAAATATGACACGACACTCGCTGGTGATGAGTCTGAAGCCGAATGTACTTACGAACAACAAAAGCATAAAGAGATATGTCCAAAATGTTGAATACACTAAATGTCTCTGCATGAAATGTAATACGAGTATAAAAAATTATTAGAAGGATGGATGCATTTACATGGTCGTCATTAAGCTTCAAGATGTTGCAACATCTATGCACAAAGAAATGGAAAGGAAATGCATGCAGCCTACACAGTTAACTAAGTAGAATTTGATGTTTTTGTTCTCACAAGAAAGTACATATACGAGTACTTCCTACAAATACAACTTAAATAAATTAAAATTTGTTATCATCAAAGATATGATGATTTCTATAGCAGAGAAGCGAAAAATAACAAGGCAACCAAACTTACATATGTTGATTCAGTGTTGTTTATTATCGAAAAATAAAACATTCAGTTCAATACTAACTGAATTACACGGAATTTTGATATATTTCAAAATTGCTTCCAATTCTACATCAACTCTGCTTTCCCAGCTTTGAAAGAGGAGGTTAGAAATGTATACATAAATATACTCGTGTGCACATATATTGCGATTTGTAATTGTACTTTATCCCAGGATTGATCGCATCTAACTACTGTCCGACCGTAGGTTCTGGTGCGGCATTGTGCTAGGTTCAGTTTCGGTTAAATGATGTGTTCGGAGTCCTTTACAAAAATTAAATGTTTTAACACATAACACTTTTTGTTTGTTTTTTTGTTAGGCAATGAGTTCTACAGTTTGATGGTGCTGATGAATAATAGACTTCATTAGACTTATCAGATATGAAGGGCGGGAGTTTCATACAATTTTTTACTAACGTTTGCTAAAAATGGGTTCTTTGGCTTAAGAAACTGTAGTATACAAATTTTGATCAAATAAGTAGGCCATGAGAAAGTTAAAATATTCTCAGATCTTACTCACTTTTACGCAGGTAACAGTTTTAGATCCCCTGGCTAAAAAAAAACAGTAATCAAAATTTCAAAAAAAAAAAATCGGTCTGTCCAAAGATAACGTTCTAGCATAAGGAAAATTGCAAATTCTACCCGATTTTATTAAATTTTACTACGGACCCTCAGGAAAAATTTTAGGAGCAAGATGCAGGCCAAAAACATTATTTGGCCGAAAAATGTTTGGTACACAAAATTTTAACAAAATCGATCGGCCAATAGATGGCGCTCTAGTAGAAACATTAAAGTCCTCGCCCTAATCGTAATCTTAAATAATTACAATACTATAATTTGCTATCGATAAGCCGTTCGGATTCGTCATAAAACTGTAGGTCCCTTCCATTCATGTACAAAAATAAAACACACATAACATGAGTGGATGCGAAAAGTTCAGCCTAGGCCATCCATGGGCTGTTGTGCCATTCAAAAAAAAGAAGCTGTTATAATGACCATCAGTTTCTAAGTTTAGTTAAAAAAAAAACTGTAATCATGACACGTTACGATGTCTAAAAACAAATTTCTAGTAATACTCTAAACATTTTAAATTTCAGACCCTTAGCCTTTGGACGACGATAGACCAAGCCCGACCATCGGTTGTAAGGCCAACTAAGTAAATAAGGCAAATATTTTAGCTCATTAGTTATATGTTTTAAAAATTTGCAGCTAGAATATAGAGAACATCTGTTCAAAGGAAAGTTGGGGCTACAAAAGTTTAGTTAGCGTCATATATGTACTTGGTTCCAGTTGACCGCAAAATGAGATGAATATGATCAAAAATATACTTATTCAGGGTCTATTTGGTGGGGCGGTAGGCAATGGCAAACGTACAAGAGTAAAAATTGCCTACGAAGAAGCTTTTCACTTCGCCGTTCGGGTTTGGCATAAAACTGTGGGTCCCTTCCATTCATGTACAAATATAACACGCATAACATGAGTGGATGCGAAAAGCTTGGCCTTTGGCGCTACATGCGGTCATAGTCGACACAGATAAACTGAATTTCATTGTTTTAAAGGCATAACACTTGCCACAATGGCTGTCTATCTCTTTATCGGTGTCTTGCGTGATTCCATTCCTCCTCTAATTCTTCCACCTTCTTCCTCCCAACTATCAATCTTCCTTCTATTCAACACAATGCTTTTAATTCATAGGGGTACACCCTATGTGTTGAATGTAACAATAAAAAAATAAAAAATTAATTTGAAATTAGAAATTAAATTATTATTATTTTATAATCGGTCCACAGTGCAACTTTGACTCGATCGGTTTTTGCGATGCAAACACTTTATTAGCTTGAAGCTGTATTTGTTTGCCCGGGTAAAAATTTGTTCTTTAAGTTGTCGAATAATGCTTACAAAAATTGCGAGAAGACAATAAGCAATGTTTGTTTTTTAATAAAAAAAATGGAGTTATCTCTTTGTGGTTGCCATCTGATGTTAAGCTCTTAACTTAAACTGCTAAATAAATACAAGCCTCATTTGCGTAATAAATGTGTATGCACTGTAAACCGCGGTTAACTAACTCCCTTTTAAGTACCATTCCAGCTTAAGTGCTTGTAATTTGCTATTTTTTTTTGCATATATCTATAGAAATTTAACAGTTGAAGTGCCTGAAAAGAGTGACATCTTCAGGTGAGGTTCTTAATCTGGATTTACTGTAAGAAAATTGGTTTAGTTAATTAAATATTAGTCAGATACAGACGCACAGTAAACAAACATTATAATTTTCAATATTAATTTCATTGAATTGAATAAACTCCCTTACTACCTTATGTAGGGGAAATTAATTTACCTTGATACCAGGTGAACTTTTACTTTTAATGGCACATCAGCCCATGGAGAGCCTCGGCCGAACTTTTCTCATCCACTCATGTTGTGCGTGTTATATTTGTACATTAATGGAAGGAACCTACAGTTTAATGCCGAATCCGAACGGCGAAGTGAAAAGCTTTACATAGCAATTTTTACTCTTGTAGGTTTGCCATTGCCTGCCAAGAGGTGGTGCCGTATAGAAAAACTATTTATTTTACTTTTTTTGATTTTGCCTGTGCCGAGATTCGAACCCCGGACACTCTGCGTAGCAGTCCAACGCACTACCACTACGCCACAGCGACCTCACCTGGTATCTGGTATCAGGTACACCTGATACCAGGTGTACCTTGATTATATCGATATATGCAACTTGAGCATTTGCTCTATTAGTAAAAAAAATATACTGTTGAAAGGTATGTACCATGAATGCACCTTGGAACAAATTTTTCGTTGTACATTGGACCAGCCATTTAAAGAAAAATTAGTAATAGTATATAAGAAAAAAGGCTAAAAAGGAACACCCCTGAAAATATGTCGTTGGAGTAAGTTAATCGAGAAATGTATGAAAAAACTCCGTAAAGCTTCTAAGAAGCTTGTTTTAGGGAAGAGGAGTATTTCTTTGCCGATGAAATTTAAAGTGATTCTAATAATGGTGAAACTATTGATTTTCAATTTTCAATCGTTACGAATATGTGTTTCTTTTTATTAGCAATATATAGCAGGATCTGAACTTTTATTTCAATCTGGTCATGCTGTGGTCTAAGGTGAGTTTACTTTGTGTATGTGAACCTTGTATCATTAAGAAAAAAAAATTAATAACGCACAAACTGCGAGTAATTTTGGTTTCATATCATATCATATCATATCATATCATATCATATCATATCATATCATATCATATCATATCATATCATATCATATCATATCATATCATATCATATCATATCATATCATATCATATCATATCATATCATATCATATCATATCATATCATATCATATCATATCATATCATATCATATCATATCATATCATATCATATCATATCATATCATATCATATCATATCATATCATATCATATCATATCATATCATATCATATCATATCATATCATATCATATCATATCATATCATATCATATCATATCATATCATATCATATCATATCATATCATATCATATCATATCATATCATATCATATCATATCATATCATATCATATCATATCATATCATATCATATCATATCATATCATATCATATCATATCATATCATATCATATCATATCATATCATATCATATCATATCATATCATATCATATCATATCATATCATATCATATCATATCATATCATATCATATCATATCATATCATATCATATCATATCATATCATATCATATCATATCATATCATATCATATCATATCATATCATATCATATCATATCATATCATATCATATCATATCATATCATATCATATCATATCATATCATATCATATCATATCATATCATATCATATCATATCATATCATATCATATCATATACTGTTACATGCTCTACACTTCAAAGTACACCACTTTCCCCTAAATAATTACATTGAGTGTTACTCACACGCAGTGTATTCTTTATTGCATATATATACTTAGAGTATACTGATTTGATCAAATTTTAAATTGAATTATATTCGCACACACATTCATTAGACTCAGATGTGCTCGCACATGCACACAACGCGAATAACTTCGGAAGAAAACCTTTTACACTAACATATGTAACTGTCAACATAGGGACATTTTTTCTACATATCCAAACATACTTATTACATATTTTGTTTCTCTGAATAAAATTGATTTTGTGTAAAAATCAAATGAAACAATCGTGTGACATGAGAATGTAAAATGGTGTAAAAAAAGAATTAAACAAGGCTTGTGTATTGCATGTAAAACATAAACATGCATTCAACTGAACATTAAAAAAAACAAAAACCAAAAATGAAACATGAGCGTTAACATCAGCCTATATAAAGACAAAAGTTGCACACGTGGAGGATATGAGGAAATGTTGCTCAACATGCGACGGAAGTTAAACGAAATGAATGAGACACATACATATGAGTATGTATGCATGTATTTATGTATGTGTGTGTGCCTTTGTACATACGTGATGTGTGTGATAGCAACATATCAAAAAGTTTTTGAAAAACTTTCAATGGTGGTTGTACTGCACTGTGTACATAGTCTCTACATCGTCACATATCCACACTTTGGGGTACGTTGCTTGTAAAGCATATACATATGTACTCAAGTATCTCCGTACAATTGTATTTTGAGTTTATTGAAAAGAGTTGAGAAAGTATGATAAAACAAATAATAATAATATTATTATTATTTTGTTATCGTACTGTTAAAACCGCACAGGAAATGTCGTCAAAGTTTCGAATTCAATCGGGTACGCACGCCAAAGTATAAAACGTTAACGTTGTTAACACTTGTGGAGGAACCATGTACTTGCGTATGTGTGTATTCCGCCACTACAATTGAATGGAACCTGTTGAATTTTCTCAACAGATAAAAGTTTTGAGAACAAAGAAGAAACAACATACATACATACTACATACGTACAGCAACTTCAATGAAAATCTATTTTGCAACAAATCAATTGAAAAAGTTGTTCGCTTTGTTGGTTGGCGCTCACATGCCAAACCTTGTCAGAGGAAACAAAATTGAATTTTAAAAGGATTATTATTGTGTGTCTCATTCTCGTGGTTGTATTATTTCATTAATGGCAAACAAATCGTAGCCAATTCAGATTAATGAGATGCAGGCATACGTACTGAACAAAAAAATGCATTCGTAAAAGTTTGATTAAAGCTTGAACTTAACTTTAAATAAGTAGAATATAGATAGCAATGTAATATATATATATATATAGTCTTTATACGACTACAATATAAATATCCAGGCGCTAGAACAATTAACGATCCCTAAACTGTTATATTGTATGTTCTACTTATTACATGGATTCGTTGCAAACCTTGTTAAAGACTCCCTCAGTGTCTAGGAAGGCTGCCTTAGGCCATTGTTTAAAGTAAATTTATTTTGCAATTGTACGTGTAAATTCTTCAAGTATCGTTTCAGTGGATCTTCCTTGAAGGTAGTCATGTTGAAATGCTATTAAGTAAGACATATTCAGTAATTTTCAGAAAGTGGATGTCAAGGATTTTTCCTGGTGTTTTAAGAATAAGGAATTGAATAATGGAAACTGATCGGGATTCAAAGCATATTCTGCCTACCTTTGAATCAAAAATCTGTTCTACTATTCTCCAGGTACTAGGTATAAAGTTCAGTCGTAAATGAACAGCTTCTGAAAATGGTTAAATGTCAGGGAGGAACAACTGCAAAGGAGGAATTTTCAAAGATACCAGTAGTTCGTTCTATTGGTATGCCTACATACTAAACTATGGTTAGGTATTATTTAGCGGGCTTTGTTAGCCCTTAGACTGTCATAGACTCGTCTCGTTTGAGACGTTCAATTCTTCTTAGCTCATTCTGCACATTCGTGCTAAATTCGCTAAATTTTCACCATTCCTCTTCGGATTGAATCATATATTTAATTATAATTTTTTGAACTCAACACACAGGGGGTACCCTTTTCAATGCAGAGCATTGTGTTGATTGGAAGGAAGATTGATAGGTGGGAGGAAGAAGGAGGGAGAAGTAGTTATGAGCGTTGAATGAACTTTGTCTGTAAAGATTAGTGCGGTGGAACATCGTGTCTACGTGGAATGATTGCGTTCCGCTTGCTGATCGTATAGTTCTGGTGAACATAGGAGCATCAGCAAGTCGTGTTTAACAATGAATTGTCTCTAAGTTTAACGTGAATCATTTTATTAGGAATGAAAGACCGCATTCCTTATAAAATTAAATCTTCTACCATTTTATCATTGGTTTCTACATATGTTTTTATCGGTAAAACACAATTTCTAATTAAAATTTTCAAAAAAGTTATTGAGACCATTCCAATTTGTCTTTTCGTAAAGCCACACTAATCGCTTTGGAGATATCGTCAAAGGGTTGTTGATTAGATAATACGTAAAAAATTCTAAAACGGTACAGGGGTCCAAGTTAACAAGAGGTGCGTGGACACTTATGTACATCATATTTGTCATGAGCTTGCCCTACACGGAATGTGTGTCGGCTCGGTCACTAATTGAGTCAGGTCGTTAGACTCGGCATATATCTCGGCATATATAAGTAGGCCTTCGCGTGTTGTGTGACTTGAGTGCCACAACCAATCTGAATTGTGAACATTGAAGTCAATAGCCACCACGATTTCACTGCACGGATATTATTCCAAAATAGAAGTGATTGAATCAGAAAAGGAATCTCACTTATTAAAAGTAAAATTCCTATCAGAAATCGGGCTTCTATAAAGAAAACAGAAGTGCAGCTAGATGCTGAGCTTAACCCACGTGGAGCTGAACTCAGCATCCGTTATATAAAGTTCTTGCTGGCACTTGTACGCGACATCCTCATTAATAAAAACGGCAAGACTCTTATGGGAAGAAATCAACGGCACCAGCCGATACCTTGGCACGTGAAATCAGTGAATCTACACCCTCACATACATAAGTCTCACCTTGTGCCATAATATGGGGTTAATGGAGGTTTATGAATCAAAGTCCGCGAATTTTGCGAAAAGCTATACTAAAATTTGCCAACATTTATAAGCCTAGACTAAATTAAAACCAGGGAATGCAATCACAGGACAGCGATAAAGAGATAGACAGCCATTGTGGCAAGTGTTATGCCTTTACCGCAATGAACTTCAGTTTATCAATATCGACTATGACCGCAATTAGAAATTGCAAGACCTCTTGGAAGGATTCCGTCTAAGTACCATTAGTTCTCTGGATAAAGAATAGATTAGAGTGCTCTTTAGCTAAAATTTTACCTAACCTGACATATATTATAATATTTGATATTATAATATTATAAATATGCAAATTATTCGCACAATCCATTTCGTAAGAGTGGGCATGGCACCAGTTTGAAAGTATGCGTGTGTAATAGTAAAATTCTAAAGATAGAACAATTACTTGAATTCAAGCAAAATCGGTTATAAGAACAAAGATGACATCAAAATTAAACATCAATTCGTTTGGTAAAGCTTTGAAGATTTCATTTGCCTGGGAGCTAGACGTGGCTGCAGTCTGTAGCTGACTTTGAATGAACAAATATTATTATCTGTTTCCACTACGTGAGTACATTATTACATTAATATTTCTTTTGCCGTTTTAAAAATGTTAAGTCAACCCGATTTTACCCATAGATTTGTCAAATATACCGGTTAGAAATAAGATGATACCCATTGTTCTACCAACTACTTACTTCCCAATTTAGCCACTTTCGTTACGCATTCCTGTATTGAAAAAAATGAAATGAAACCCTAAATGTAAATATATGTACAATATTGTGAACACTCAAAAGTTTATAAAAAATAATTTTGAGTTTTTGTTTGTTTCAAAGAAAAAATAATGTTTCTTTTATTCGTCACATATTCTTGCTTTTGTCTTACGTTCGCCATAAGCAATGAACTTATGGCTTTCCATCGGGCGGTAAATGAAGCCACAGAACAATTACAGAGTATAAAGTCGAGCATTAATATTGAAGATGATGACAATTTGTTGCGTCAACGGCGTCGTTCCATTGACGAGTTACTTTCCAATTTTCAGAAAGATGTTAGCCTGGCAGATGAAATCGAGGCGGGTAGCGATGAAACTTATCGGCAGATACGCGATAGGGATTGCAAGAGTGATAAGTGTGGAGGAGGTGGCAGTGGAGGAAGCGGTGGAGTTGGAATTGATTGGAAAACTCCTTCGTTGAAATTTAAGAAAAAGATCAATCTCGATGGTGATAATGCAAAGCTTCATGCAAAATACAAGACTTTGAATTCTAATACGAATTTTAAAGATAACAAAATGTTCAACAAGGATTTAGTAACATATTTTAGTAGCGACAATGATCACGTAGTTGCAAACATAAACCCCGTGAAACTCAAGGATTACGATAGCAGTGCAGCAATACCAAAGCGCAAAATAATTGCAAATATTAATATGAAACTAAGTGGGAAAACTGAAAACAAAAAAAGTGATAACGCGAAAGCAAAGAGTAACACAAACACTGACTTCAATACGGATACTAATTCGTTTGGAAACTTCAACTATAACAATAACTTAGATGCGGTCGACTTTAAGAATATGGACTCGTCGAGCAATTCAAAATCGTCCAGCAATTCAAAAATGTCCAATTCCAATTTCAACAGCAACAACCTAGATTTCGACAACAAATTGGATGCGTACACTTCAAGTGGCATTGCAACTATTAATGCAAAGCCGAAGAGTAACATTAACAGTATTCTTCTGCTAGAAGCAGATACCTTCAGAAATACGCATAACAGATTTGATGACAGGGATAAATACAAGTATGACTCATTTGATACGAGCAAAGAGTCAAATAATTATGATCCAGACAAGGAAGCGAATGAGGATGTGTCATATGAGAAAACCATTGAGAACATACATTTCCCAAGCATCATCAATGATCGCTTCGATTTGACCAAAAATGATCTCTCGCATGAGGCCAACTACAAACTGTCCAAGATCGAGCAAGATGCCGCAGAAAAGCGGAAAATGCCGCAAAATTGGTTTAAGTCGAAAAGTGTAGGAAAACGGGAATCATTCAATGCGATGGCTGAGATCAAATTGAAAACAGCCAGTCGTCTGATGCGCAAAGGTTACGGTGCTTCGTTGCCGAGCAGCTCCTTGTATGACAACAGACGCGAGATGATGATCGATGACATGGTGAAGAAAATGGAAGAGAAATATGCAGGAAAGCCGAAACATGAAGAATACGATAAACTGGATACGCTGCTGTCGTTAGATGACTTGCAAATGCCACGTCTAAAGCGACTTGACAATCTGCAAGACGCGCAGCTGTCTAGTCAATTGATAGATGCGAATGACATGAACGGCCAACTGTTAAGCCAGCCGAACAGTGTGTCTGACCAGTCCGACGCTTCCGAAGATTTGCCTTTGAAAAATCAGTTTATCCATTCCAAGAGATATACCGATATGAAAGAACAAGTACGTCAACAATTGGAAAGTTTAAAATCCGATGCATTGTTCAGGGAAATTGAGGAAGGTATTACCGATGGAAAGCAAAGGTTGTCCGAGCGGATTGATGAAGATAAAATTAATAATCTGTTGAATGATCTGAATGTAAACCCCGATCTAGGTGAGATTACGATTAAAGAGAAACGTTGTGACGAATCAAAGAAATCCGGTCAAGATGACGCTGTAGAACCCAATTCCATATTGAAAACCAAAACTAAACGCGAAATGGCAGACGAAGATCAACCAAAGAAGCGTGTTAAACGTATTGGCATTTTAAATGACATGGGCGAAATGACCGACATAAAAGAAATGGAAATGGGAGACCCAACGGATGGCGGTGATGGCGACATCGATATAACTAGTCGCATCAAGCGCGCAGCAGTGGTAGCAGTACCGGTAAGTGAAAATGGTGCGTCATCACCAAGAAGGAAGAAACGATGTGTCATTAACGAAGACGAGATCTTCCAAGAAAATTACGGTGATACGGAAATGAACGAAGATGTTGAGCATGCAAGAGTTAAACGATTCGCTGTCGAGATAAAACCCGACACATTGGTAAGTGGCAAGATTAATAATATTACTTTGACAAAGCAAAATGCTGGCTTGACAAAAAAAAATGTTAAAATGACAAGGAACAATGCAACGTCCAGTACATCTACTCATAAGGTTAGCAAACGCTCTGCACATTTGGTCGACGAAATTGATGATGATAACAATAGTAATAATCACAAGCTTGGGTGTTCGCTGGCTCCAGCGAATGGCGGCGGTATGGTAAGAGAAGATGACTACCAAGACAATGTAGCACGCAAGAAACGCGTCACCGGCAAGGATTTCGATTTTGGTGTTACAGCAAGTGAGTTTGGAAATCAGAAATTTGACAACTTAAAGCAAAAAGATGACAGCTCCAACAATTTCGAGGGCTTAAAAATTGATAACTTATGGTATGACAACAATAACAACAACAACAATGCAAAGGACAACCAAAAGAGTAACGAACACAACGAGAATATCAAGCGTAATGATAATAGCGTCGCGATAACTAGTGACAATGAAAATGATGACAGTACTTTCGGCAAAACGAATGATAATGACAGCGACGGAGACACCAAGAACAATCCGAACGATTCTAATAAGCAAAATGATGGCGGTGAAGAATCGAAATCAGGCGGCAATAATGGTCCAGTAGACCAGAAAATGATTCTAGCTCTACGTGACCAGATACTCAATTGTACTGCTTTCTCAAGCTTAGAAAACTTTTTGAAAAGTGTGGCACAACATAACAAATCAGCAATGTCGGGAAGTTCAGAAATGGGTTCGAGTTCGGATTCTGGTTCGAGTTCGGGTTCTGGTTCGGGTTCTGGTTCGGGTTCCGGGTCGAGTTCGGGTTCTGGTTCGGGTTCTGGGTCCAGTTCGGGTTCTGGTTCGAGGTGTGATTTTAGCTCGCTTCCGGGTTCAAGTGCGAGGAATAAGGAAAAGATAGATATGAATGTATCTCCGAATGCAACTGATATAACTACCTTCTCATCGCAGGGGAAATCCGAAGTGACAACATCATCACCAACTACAGAGTCACTATCACAATCAGCCGGCTCCACTACAAGTACACCTCCACGTAAAAAGGAAGATATGATGAAGCTGAACATAACAATCAATGCTAGTGTAATGGGCGATCAAAAGGCAAAGAACTTCTATGGTAATGGCACCATAAGCGTCCAGAGTTCGGAACGAGAACGACGTCGAGCAACATTTGGCCAAAATGATAAGCTTGACACAAAAAGAAAATGCTCGCATAAGTCGAAAAGGTAAGCATATCTATTCAATGATTTTAACCACTTGCACACGTACTGATAACAAAGTCTGTGTGGTGATTCCTAATTTGTGAAGTCGAGTAAGGCTTCAGAAACGATGCATCATGCCGGAATTCTTTTAGTGAAAAATGTTACAATTATATTCTCTGTCTCTTTCACAGCTGTGACAGTGAAAATGGTAGTCAAGCTCAATCTTCGCAAATTGTAAAATCCATATTTGGACTTGTGCGCTGCAATCCAAAGTTGAAAGTTCTATGGCCAAGTTTGAAGCGTAATCAGCAGATGGCTAATCAGCAGGCTCAAAGCTCCAATGCTATGAGTAGTATGGTGAATTCTTCGAATTCGTAGTCTTGAAATTATCTCTTAAGCAAAAATTATATTTCGTAGGAAAGCGATTTAGGTGAGAGCAATCCGGTCGAAGAAATGGTGCAAAAAGCTATGGAGACTATTAATGAGATTATTCAGGAACAAGTGCAATCACGTTCGTGTATGCCAATACGACCAGATTTAAAAGATTTCTATGAGCTAATACTACAAATATACCAGGAGCAAGATATTGGTCGAGAAAAGCGTGAAAGTGCTGCTCCAAATACGGCCAGTGATTTTAGCAAAGAAGTGCGCGCTATCGATCCCAATGGTGTCGAAGAGAAATCACGCATTGTCAAAAAACTGCTGCGACAGTATGAAGATTTGCCACAGGAAGATCAACGGCAAGTAACTGCCATACGCGATGATTTACTCAAGAATCTAATGTATTTACGGCAAGTGAAAGACGAACAGGACTTGCAACAAGATCGACGTAAACGAGATATTATGGATGAGGAATTGAAAGCAATCGATTCCGATTTAGTTAGGAAAATGGAATCGGGTTATACGCCACAGTTTTTGAAACTTGTGAAAACATCGGAATTGTTAAGAGAAGTCGCCGCTGATCAGGAACAAACTTGAACTTACGAATAATTAAGCATGCGTAGAAGATGTCTGCCTGCATATTAGGAATATGTTGAAGATTTTTATTTTATAAACATTTTATTTTGTTGAAACTATTATTTATTGTATAAATTACAAAAATAAAACACGAAAATAAATAGGTATAGAACTTATATTTTATTTTTCATAGATTTATATTAATGCTATTTAGTTAGGAAATTAAACATTTGCATACAAATACAGTTGGTTTTTATGACGCTGGAGGGCATGGTAATTGGCCGATTTCTCCCATTGAAGAACTCTATTAGTAATAGAGTTGCCAAGTTGGGTTTTCTACTTTTTGATTTATCTTGTGCTGAGATTTGATCCTAGAACACTCTGCGTAGCAGGCCAACGCTCTACCAGCTACACCACAGCGATTGTTTTAATTAGCGATTGGATTGGATTAATTATGATACAGTGTACGAATGGTAATGTTTACTCTACGAGGCTAGCCATTTCCAACTAAGAGGTGGTACCTTAGTTTTTATTTTTTACAACCAACAATGTTTCCCTCAATATCTGAATATTCTAAACACAAATATTTCCGCTAGGCGACATGAAAACGGTACAATCAAGACAGTTCAGCAAATAACAGTTTTGCCTCAACATTTTTTTAATTACGTAATCTGTTCTTCCAGTAAAGAAATTTTAATAAAAGGTGCTTGTGTCGGAAATTATAAATTTGCTTTACATAAAGTCCCGGTATTGCCCGTGAATTTAAAAGTAAGTGCAATGCTTGTGTAATTTGGGGCACACAGTTGGAATAGAATAAAGCATACGTGTTAAACAAATTAATTGGGAAATAGCCATGCCTACCTCCCATTAAAGTAAAATATTAAAAAAAAAAATAATTACTTTAAAATATTGGTCAAGCTCTGGCATATTAATGATCACCTATCCACCTACCGGTAAATGGATAATATAAGTTTTTTATTGTAGTTCGATAGCCAAGTTACATAGTACATATGCATGTACTCGTCAGGATTGAGCTGGCACAAGTCCTTTCGACATGTGCCCATAATTTACGCGTAAGGTTAAATTTTTAAAAACTCATTGGATTTCATTCGAAAGGTCCTGAAAAATGCAATATTTATGCTAAACATTACAAATTGATTGGGTAAATAATTAGAAAGTTATATGCAGTACACAAAATATATGATGTCACGGAAAATCGACGAAAATGTTTGAAAATGAAATCGATGTGATATAAAAACCCTTTGTTGTTGTATTTTTGTTCGTTATTACTAAAAAAAATATATTGTAACAAAAGCTGATAACAAAATGAGCAATGAAAAATTATTAGAATGGAAAAAATCGAAATTTCGACGATCGCCCTATCGCTTTATGGCGAGATGTGCTCCTAAATTGTCAAAAATAAAAATATAAAAATAACAAACTTTGTTTGTTACTCTTAAGTCTTATTTTTAAAACTAACGATATTTGCGTTTTCTAATCAAATAAAATGATTTAGCGTTCAAAAAACGGGTCATAATTTAATTTGAAAATTTATTGTCATTGTAGCAGAAAAAAACCCGTGAGCGATTGGGTTTTCATTAGAATTTTGTTATTTATCATATATTTAATATATATATGAATTATCCATAATATTTTCGAATTACTTACCAATTTTGGCACTATCAAATCACAATTTTTTTTATTTTCTAAACACACTGCTTCATCTTCATGTATCGTGTTCGCATTCCGGACTTCATAGTGACACATAAAGTTGATTGTCATCGAGATAAGTTTCCCGGCACACGCGATTAGGACCGACAAATGGATACTGCGATTTAAAAAAAAGGAATCGTTTGGGCTTCGTAAGGGGGTGAAACGAAACGTTACGAGGTCTACAGAAAAATAATAAAAAAATAATCAAATATTAAGCATGATGGTAGCCGACATAAATATTAATCCTGACTTTAGCCAAAAACCAATACAGAATCATTAGGAGGTGAAACGAAGTAAAAATTTTATATTACGAGGTCTGCGGTTAATTAATAAAAACAGTTAAATATTGAGCATGAAGTTGTCCCATATCCAGTGAATAGCCCCATAGGCAAAATTTAAAAAAGAAAACGTTCGTTGCACCTTCTTACGAACTCCAAACAATATTCTTTTCCTTCTTTTTAAATCGCAATATCTCGATTTTGTCGGCCAACGGCATATAGGTGACGACATTATACTACTTGGTGCTCAATGTTTTTGTTCTTCGTTATTGATTGTTTGGGCTGAGCATTGATACTTACATGTGAACTTTAATCTCACTAAATATTTTACGCTTACATACATACCCATTATAATTCAGATTTGATTGTGTGTGTTTATGTAACTTCATAAGTGAAATGAAATGTTCATTGATTTTAATGACTTTTCCATCCCCAATAGCAGAAATATGTTGGAAATGGTAGTTTGAAAGTGGGGTTTGGGATTCATTAAATATGAGAATGGAAGTGAGAAATGGAAATTGTAAAAAAAAAATGAGAAAATTTAGTGAAACTTTGCTATTTTAATTATGTGTCCTGATTTCGTACAATTGTTCTTTCTGATTACACAGAAACTTTTAGCAATGAAAATGTATACTTTACAACACTGTAGAGTGTTGAGATTTATCGCACCCCCTTCTTGCCTCATTTATTTGGAAAGTATTTATGCCAGTGTTATTAATTTGTTTATGAGCCGAGTGCATTTTATTTTTTTATTTTTGTTTATTATAATATTACAAATGAAAAGTTTTTTTTTGCGTTCGATTGTATAATATGTTGGTATCTTTTTCGATTTGGTCTTTAAGGATACTTATATTCGCGTTTTTTTCTAAATGTTTGTCTACGAAATTTCTTTTTGGAGAAATTTCGTTCGTGTTAATAACACTGTCTGACACTGGCCTTAGGTGTGGTATATATTCGGAAAGTTTTTGAAGATTGCGTAGTTGTTAGTGCGGCGGCCTTCTACGCAGAGTGTCCGGGTTCAAACCTCGGCTTGATTAAAAATCAATTTTTGTGCCTTTAAAACAGAAAGAAAGAATATACGCTTTGTTAGAAAAATGTTGTCTTCAGAATCGTAAGCAGTAACGTTTGTTATTCTTTTTTTTCTACTTAGCGGCATGATAGTACATTAGTTGTCAAATATGCCGCGAGATTCTTTGGTGAGCTGTTCAAATTTTGCACGCAACATTTCTGGGAGGGCAGGAAAATAATTTAAGGGAAAAATTGTCGCTAAGTTAAGCTAAGGTCCCACGATTGCTGAAATAATGGGAATTTATTTTTCCCATCAGCCAAAACCAAACTAGTAGATGGGTTTACCAACTGTCCTGGATTTTGTGGGATGTCCCGGGATATCATATCCCGATATCCCGCATTTCAGTGAATTTAAAAAGTGACAGGATTTTTCGGCCACTCGAGCAACAACTACCCAGTTTTATGTCAATTTAAAGAAAAACTTTGACATCTTTTGTTTCATATCTGGTAGTTGATTAATACGCTGATATGACGAATTCACTAAGTAGTACCGCCTGCACCGCCAAGTTCGTTCTACAAAAGTTAAATTTTTGTCACACAAACTACGTTGCAATTCTACAAATAATACCTACTTATTTTCAGCTTCTCATCTTCAGTTAAATACTCCATTGAAAGTAAAAATTACTGTCCTTTTATTCGCTAAGCGAAAAGTAAGCAAACATATCTCGTCACGACATTCGCATCAGTTGAATAGCTTTATGACACAATGGAATTACATTATAAATAACTGTAAAAACAACATTGATCGTTGCATTTAGGTTTTTCAACATTACTTACAACGATTCTAAACCGACTCTACACTGACTGCACAGTTCCGCTTCATTTCATTTGTTTTGACAAGAAGACTTAAATCGCAAAATGACTTATGAAATGCACTAACAAGGAAAATCAACTCAATGCGGACAAATCGTGCGGGCGCATCCCGAATCGCCGGAAAAACGCTAGCAGGGCGAAAAGAGAATGCAAAACTCAATTCTGGCAAAAAAAACAATGTGGCGTTAACGCTCATAGCGCTTTGCGGCATGCCATGTGCAAACAAGAGATAATGTTGCATGTTTGCAAAGAGGCAAGAAAAAGAGAAATTTAAGGAGGAACTTGAGGTTGAGGGCGGCAAAAATTACAGTGATTTCATTAGGTTTTCATTTTTATTTTTTATTTTTTTGATATGAAAAACTAAGAAATGCAAATTAAATGTCGATTGTTCATGAAATTTCGGACAGGGCAACGAGGCAAACAAGTATCGACTTACAGAATCACATTCGCACACATATACCATATACAATTACATATACAACATACATAAGTACATTCATACAAACAAATGCATACTGTATGTAGAAAACTTGAAAGAAATATATTTTGGCGGTTGACAAGAACCAGTGAATGGACGATGCTAAATTACGAACTAATGGGGAAAATGCCCGATTTTCGTTGAAAGAACATAGAAGGAATGTGCAAAGAGGCAGAACGACCATGACGACGACGATGGCGAGCGAACTTAATGAAAGAAGAGATGAAAATAAATGAATGATTGTGGTTGAACATGATTGATCACAAATATAGTAGTACGAGTATGTACATTGGATATAAGTAATATAATACGTACATAAGTTTACACAAAAGGAGCATAAATTTTCATGTTTATTGCATAATTTTTTCTTTTCTTTCTACGCATTCTCGTTGGACACACACTTGACTTGAAATATACTGTGAATAATATTAAATAATTACTAAAATCACTTCCTTTTTTTTAGCTTTAACTCGAACATGTACCATGTCTTTTTTTGAACATTCTATCGAACTTCCAATCGCTCAAGATGATCCGGTCAGGTACAATAGCCAAGAGCACAATTGAATAGTTGGTCTGAAAACGAATTTTTGATAATATTTTTCTATATTAAGTCGGTAGATGGCTCATTTCTAGATTTGAAGGTTCAAAAAGTCCCACCGGTGTAAATTTTCAACCGATATGGAAAGTTGTGGATTTAAATTTAAGCTCAATAAACTCTTATGAAGTTCGTGGAGTCCGATTTATTTGAATATATTCTGGACACAAGCTTATGCATGTTTCTGCAAATCAAACCAGTTAGCAGATAGCCTTATAATTTACAGTTTAGACCTCATTATAGTTAGGGTTTCCGATTCGACTTCCCATAGTAGGCATCGCGATTAAATAGCTTTGAAAATAGTTTATGACTCCGAAGCATTTCTCAATATACCAGTGTAATATTTACATTATTTCAAAGAACTTTGAGGTCTCATTCCTGATACAAAGCACCTGGACAAATCTGGTTAAAACTCGATAGGGGAAGATAGGGGATTATTATACGTTTAAATGATAAATACGTGGTGATATTAAAAAATTTATCCATTCTAATGCACTCTAATGCAGTTTAGGTAACAAATTGTTTTGAATAACGAAAAATAGAGGCTGCTTCAATACAAAAACTTGGAAAATTTTTATGAAATTCGAAAAGACGAAGATATGTTTTGTAAGAATGATACCAAGGTGTTTGTATTTAACTGTGGTTTCTTATAGTAGGTTAGGTTAGAGGGAAGTCCTCAGGAATACTTAGCATCCACGAGGACCACAGGCCCATTATGAATTCCCTATACTTTATAGTATCCTATATACCTACGAAACAGATCTCCCTAAATACTTATCTATCCTGATACTACTTAGTACTCCTGCTGAACCTTACAAGGTCTGTTGGTGGAATCTTCGCCAGGTTCTCCAAACAGTCTGTCTTCCAAAAAATGGAGTTGAAGGATCACAAGATTAGAGCAATGACAGAGGAGGTAGTGGATGGTTTCAGTCTCAATATTTTCTACTACTTTTTCTATTACTACTTCTTCTCGACTACTATTTTTAACTACTTTTTTGCTACTTTTTCAACAACTTTTACTACTTCGTTTTCTAGTAACTACTTCCCACTACTTTTTGTAGTATTTTTTAAAAAAACTTTTACAAATAAGAGTTAAACACTCTTAAAACTTTGCTATTTTTACTTTTAAAAAGTAATTTTTTATTATTAAAAGTATATTTAAATTAAAAGTTAAAATAAGTAGTTATTAAAAAACTTATGAAATAGAAATTTATAAAAATTCTAATTTTTAATGCTTTTTCCCCAATGTAAGCGCTTAAGTCTATGGTAAACTACTTTACCATTCAAAAATGTTGGGCCGTTCACCGCCCCATAGTTCAAAGTTTTAAGTATAACTAACATATTGGTACGAAAAATGATTAGGAAAGGATATATGCTTTATTTTTGACCTGTAACTCTGACACTAAAGTTGAGGCTGCAACCGTATTAATATTTAATATTTATTCACATAAACTAAACCCTTGACCACTGAATCGTCCTCGCCTAAGCATCAACACAGTCGTTTCAATATTTGAATGCTTCATTTAATTTAGAAACTTTCAAATATTCAAATAAATTCATTGAAATATTTGAAAGCAAACGCATGCACAGGATGGTACAAACTTTTTACTTTGCCATCGACGATTTTAGCCACTCCCACTTTACAAAAATTTACTATGAAACAAATAAGTTTACAGTACATACATACATACATAGACAGTTTAAAAAGAGGATAAAGAAAAATGTTGAAACTAAATTTCCTAAAATGCGACATATGAGCAATGGAGAAGGCAGAGCGAGCACAGTGGAATGAAGATCGAGCCATGGAACGCGTGTGAATTTTTTATGAACTCTTGCTGCGCAAAACGTTTAACGACTGCCAGTGTATATGCTGTATGAGCTGTATGCTGTTTTTTTTTTTTGCAGTTGTTGTAGTTGGTTAAAAATGCATTTGTATACTATGAGCAAGAAGAAAAAAAGAAAACAAAAATAGGAAACGGAAGTATGTAGTGGAGGCTGGTAGCAAACAAAATGCGAAATTTTAAATTTGACTACTTCATTCACGATGGAAACCCCTAACGCTTGTGTTATAAAAAACGCTTTTAAATGCTATTACTGCTTGCTGCCTGCTGCTGCTTGCTCGTTTGCTACCGACTTGGCGAAACTCATTACTTAAATTTATTTTGCACTTAACAAAATGTTTTATTGCATTCTTGCGTTTTGGGTGCCACAAAACAAAAAATATATATGTATTTGTATTATACAATCACATGTGTGAGTGGGGGCGATAGAGGAATGTCCTTTTGTTGTTGTTATGCAATGCGGCAATAAAAACTCATATTTCTGTTGTACAAATTTGTTGGTTGTTTCATTCTGTGCTTGGAGCAACAACAGCAAAAGTAGTAAAACAGTTGCAATTGTATTTTATAGCGGGCGTGAAGCGATGTGCAAATGTTATTCTTCCTTATACTATGCGCGTTTCCATGTAAGCTGGAATATGAATTTTCTTTCCTTTCTTTTGTTTTTTAATGGTTAAAACATGCAAATAACCTCTTTTTCTTGATTTTAATTGAGAAAAGTCCAGTGAAAAGTCAAGAAAACACGAAGTGAACAGCTTAAAGAGCGCATTTAAGTATTCAAATACTTCTTTGCAACTAAACAACAAGAACCTGGTACACTATGCCGAAAATCTACACTGCACAATGGAACGGAATACTGTCCTAGCTGGACAATTATCTAAAAAGAATTTGGTTTCATAGGGTATAACGGATACAAAGCGAATGAGAAGAAGTTCTATGTAGGTTTTGGTTGAAGCGGAGTGTTTAGAAAGATCTGAGCATCTACGAGGGATGAATTGTCTCTATATAGTTAGATTGAGTAGCTTCCCACTTAAGCCAGAGAGACCTAATATGATATCACATGGTTGGACCTAGAGTTTAGCGCTGGTTCCGAATGGCGGTTTCACCTTACTTACTTACTTAACTGGCACTACAACCGATAATCGGTCTTGGCCGCCTCTATAAAGCACGCGCTGGCGCCAGTTGATAAGGCTAAGTGCAGTCAGGTTGCCATGCACCTGGTCTTTCCAACGAAGATTAGGGAGATTAGGACGTCTTCCTCCACCGTGGCTCGAATAAACGACCCTTCTAGCCGGAACGTCTTCTTCCATTCGCTCAACATGGCCCAGCCAGCGAAGCCGCTGGATTGTTATACGCTTGACTATGTCAGTGTCGGCGTACAGCTCATACAGCTCATCGTTCCATCTTATTTGATACACGTCGTCCACGCATGTTGCTACGGTCCAATCTTACGGAGTATCTACCTCTCGAACGCTCCTAACAGCATCTCACCATTGATGGTCAATGTCAACGTCTCGGTTTATAGAGAGTTATTTTCGTTATTATCCTTGACGGCTTGAAAAGTATAATTGCCAACAATGACATTTTGTCCAAGACGCCGTGAACCTTTGTTTGTTGACACAAGGTATTTCGTTTTGTTCTTGTTCATCATTAGACCCACTCGACGAGACTCACTTTCCAGGTTGGAGAATGCTGCACTGACTGCTCGACCGTTTTTTCCAATGATGTCAATATCATCAGCGTATGTTTGCAGCCTGACAATCTTATAAAGATAGTGCCAGAGATGTCGATGTTCGTAGCTCGTATTATTTTCTCCAGCATAAGGTTAAAAAAGTCGCACGATAGGGAGTCACCTTGTCTGAAACCTCTTGGTGTTGGTCAATGTCGTGCTGTCGAAGGTGGCTTTATAATCGACGAATATATGATGGGTGTCGATATGTTTTTCTCGGATCTTTTCCAGGATTTGGCGTATTGTGAATAAGTATCTGGTCGATAGTGGATTTACCAGGCCTGAAGCCACACTGATAAGGTCCAATCAGTTTGTTGACGATAGGTTTCAGTCTTTCGCACAGTACGCTCGATAGAACCATATATGCAATATTAAGAAGGCTTATCCCACGGTAGTTGGCAAAGATCGTGGAATCACCTTTCTTATGGATTGGGCAGAGTAAGCTGGGGTTCCAATCACTTGGCATGCTTTCATCCGACCATATTCTGCATAGAAGCTCATGCATGCGTTGAGGCCCCTGCAGGAAGAAGCCCCGGTCCTCAAACCATCAGTCAGGCATCTTATTCTTTCAATGAATTTTCGGACCTCGTTCCTGTCCCGCAACATTTCCATACCATTGAACTCGCGTCTTTCTGCATCTCTTTTATTGAGCCTGAAAAGACGTTTCTCCTCCATCCTCAATACTCTGTATCGCTCCTTAGCAGCTCGCGTTGCAACTGACTGCCGGGTGGCTCTGTAAACAGCATCGCGACACTCTTGGTCGTACCACATATTTCTCGGTCGACGGTGGTAGCCTAGCACCTCTTCGGAAGCCGTACGCATAGAGCAGGAAATGTGCGCCCCCTGCGCGCATATATCATCAAGTTGAGGGGTGTTTTTCGATAGGAGGAGTGTGAGTTGGTTGACTTTTGCAGCTTTTCGACATCCAGCTCTCTCTTTGTACCTATACGTAGTAGATATCACGCGATGCTCTTCTGGACCAACCCTGTCCCGTCCATCGCATTTCCTGTATAGCGGTGATGTCAGTTCTATATTGTTGGAGGACATCCACCAGCTGGATAGAGGCACATTCCCTGTAGAGGGTTCGGACATTCCAGGTGCATATCCGTAAATCGTTGTCCTTTGGGCGTTTGCGGGAATCGTCAACATTAGGGGGTTCCATATCCGAGGCTTCGTTTGAGGATTCATTGGGGAATATTCTAAAGTGGTGGGTTCCAAGCTCGACGCACAACTATTCATTCAAGGTCATGGAGAAGCCCGCCGAACACAAGGTAGCTCACTGACGGTTGTCAGATCACTATCCAAGGCACGCCACGAGGAAGCGGTGTGTTGACTTGAATCGTATAGGCGCAAGGATCGAACAAGGACGCACCTGCGACTGTCACGAACTTTACCTTGTGTCATACAACCCAGACCCTCCGGTTTTGGCCATTGTCTACTTATAATTCTCATTCACTTCATATCGATAGAAATATAAGAAGTTTATGAGAATTAGTAACAAGACCAAGAGGGGAATTGAATCAACAACCTTCCTCTTTTTGTGTAAGATCCAGGCAATATGGAGAAAAACTAACTTTAGATTTATCATCAGCGTCCCCAAATTATTTTAAAACCGTTCCAAAATTTGAGGGTTGAACATCCCACGTTTCTATAACAATCCTACTGTCAACTATTAATGATGAAAGAAGAAGCAGAACTAATATGAGAAAAAACAAAAAGGAAATGTGATTATTTTTACAGAAATTATGTTTCTAAAATATCCTAATTTTGCTTTCGGAGGGTGAGAAGAGCGTGTCCCTCTAAAAAATCCGAGTCCGTGTCTGATCTTCCCATCCCTACTCCGCTCTGTCTGCTTAGATGTTCTCTGTTACTTTTCGCTCACTCAATGTTGACTATATCGAACAAAAACCTTGCTATAGCCTTGTAAAATACGTAATCGAATAACAGTCGTCATTACACGGATCAAAAGGCTGGATTTCATCGTTTTTATAAGTTCGTGTACATCGTTCATATCTGGTATAATAAAACTACCCGATAAACTACCCGTTTGACATTTCGAAAGATAAGTAAGTATTTGAGATATTTAGTTGGTATTTAAGGAATTTGTCAACTCCATCAATAATACTTTTCTATATCGGTCGATTACACAGGCCTACAAAAAAAAATTTCTCGTTCTTATGTATTTTGACATGTTGAATCCAATTCAGAGCTCCAATTGCCCGGTGTCATGCATTTTTATATGTATAAATCCCTTTTATAATTTATTGAAAACAAGATCATGATCGCTGATCTTACCTAATTTATGCCCAAGGAATTAACTGGTACCAACTGGTATTGCGATTTTAGATCAACCGTACACTCATCCCTCGAATTGATAAACACGGATTCGCTTTATCATTGCATTTATGTAATTGATGAAAAGTTAACTTTATGATATTGACTTGAAACATATTACATTTATCCCACTGTAGCATTTACCATCTACAAAATTTACTTTTTATTAACTGTAAATATAATATTTGAATTCTATGAGCTCAAGCTAGGGTCAGTTTCGAAAGAGTGTGACTGATACGATTTCAGTCATTGCAAGCGAATCGCAAACGCTTTCAGTTAATTTGCATTCTGAAAATGCATTTAAATTAAATAAGCTTCAGCTTGCCTCATTTCAAGACATACACACGTACGGTTTGTTGTGAAAAAGAAACGCAGATGTTTTAAAAAAATATTAATTTTTTGTTTATTTGAAATTTTCTTTTTTTCTCGTTTCTGCTTACAAAAAATATATTATTTCCCAACGCACAAAACGGAAGTGGAAGTGAAGTGACTTTCGTAAAGCACTTATGCGACATTTTCATAACTCGCAGCTTAGCTTATAAACACAACAACAACAAAAACGCGTGTTTGTTATATGTAAAATATTCTCATTTAATGTCATATGATTTACATTGTGTAGTTTCTTTTCGTTTCTTCTGCTGCTGCTGTTGCTGCTCCTGCGAAGAAAATTGAATTCTTGCAGCATTTGGATACTGCCACCATTGCAAACAAACTAATATAAAAATATGCAAAATAATCTGTAAATTTATAGGCGTTTTGTTGTTGCTGCTGTATGAGTTTGGTGGCGGATGTATGTTCTAGTGAATGGAAGTTGTTTTTCCAAAGTATTAAGTACACAGACACTAGCTCGATTACATTATTTTTTATGAGCTAAAGTTATTTTATTGGCTTAAATGTTGCTTTGTCATTTCTCTTGTGCTTTACTTTGAGGCGTGCGAAAGCAAATTCTGCAGCAGATTACAGTGGAAATGATTGATGGCAAAAGACACATCACTTATGTCAGAATATATTCACCATCGAGAATGATAACGCCCTCAAAATAAAAATATGCTGTGCGTAATCTTCTCAATACACATTCAGTTGAGTTCAGCTTACTCAAAAGAACATTTTATTGAATTGAAATTATGTCATACAACTTTCAAAAAGATATCTTCTTATAGCGTATATTTTATGGGTAGCATATGAATAATTAATAGAAAAACAGATACAATATTTGCCAAAAGCTAAGAATTCATATGGGAAAACAAACAAAGGACAGCCTATACAAATTTCAACACCCAACAACAACATCAGCCATTTCATAATGATATGAGTCGACGCCCACAACAAAACTATACAGGCAAAGAAACGAAAACAAAAATTGGAAAATTAAAAATTTTGCAAAATGCGCACAGAAGACAAAATAGATAAAAAAAAAAACAGAACCTAACTTGGGTAATCATAGGCCTCAGGTGCATTAAATGCATAGAAGCATAAAATAAGGATAGAACAAATGCTGAGCGTTTCTGAAAAGGCAACACTGAGATTAGCTGTGGTTTAAGTACTTATTTATGCCATATACATACATACATACATAAATATTTATGTACATATATCTCTTTGCATACATTTTACACATACTTGAATAAAGATAGTTGGCCAAGTACAGAGGACAGGCTTATTTTAGAGCTGATCATTTATGTACTCTGAGCTCGCAGTTGGAAAAATATGTAGAAAAAAATATTTTAATCCTTTTTTGTTTGGAAATTAATTTATTAAAATAAACATAAGAACATAAGAAAACTAACGCGAATGGAATGAAAAAATATTTACGAGTAAGGCATAATTTCTACATAATTCGAAATTTTCATTCAAAAATGAGGTAATGAAAAACCACCAAGAATGATCTATGGAATGGGTAGAGACAAAAAGTGTTTGTCTTTACACCAGGAGCATCATTGTCTCAGACATCAAATAATCTCTAGCTCTTATATACTTATATATTTTTCCGTTGAACATATAACTTTCTTCAGCAAAAATGTTCAGCAGAATAACCTCTTTCAATGTTACTCTGCGGCACGCAAAAAGTTTTAATTTGTTGAAGTGTGTTATTATAAATGGTATTATGGTCTGAATCGAAAAAACCTAGATGCCTGGAATCATCCTTGACTAATACATTGCTCCTGATCTTAAATCACATCGTGTGTAAACAGTAAGTTTGTACTTAACAATGTGTTGAAATTTCGCCGATGTTTCGCTTGGTAATTGCGGCAGCAGGCAAGGAATTCGTCCAAGTGGTATCCCAAATACCCTCTTGAATCTTCGCTTGAATGAAGTAGAAACAAGCGATACCGACAAAGTCTAATATTGTTGTACACAACAACAAAATACAAACAAAGCCGACAAACACAACATGTTGCCTTTTACAAAATATTGCCACAAGTCTTATTTTGCCAGCGCCCATTGTTTTATATGGTTGGGTGAAGCCACCTCCACGCGGAAGATTCTGGGATACTTTTTATATAACAAGTGAGCAGAGAACATCACAATTTCTGTTAAAATTAGTAAGTATGCTTTAATGACGATTTTTCGACCATTTCGCTGTTTCGACCTTTTCGCTGTATAGACTGAGTGCCGTGGGCATTCATTTTGAACTATTATTTTAGAGTAAACACTAGAGCTTTAGAGTGATGAACATTGAAGTGCAGAATTCACAAAACTATGCTCATGAACGCAACCGTGATAAAAATTTCGAACATACTATTAGAATGGGCTATTAGAGTTATGCTTAGAACAAAAAACAAATTTTTGATCCAGGCTACTACATACACATAACAACTATGGTCTGTTGTGCCATTAAAGAAGCAGAAGAGCTGAAATGTTTACAAGATTCTTTCAGAGTTTACAAACCTCATGATCGAATAATTGCTATTTTAGATTGAAGAATAAAGTCTCTTAAATTGAATTACTTTTTACAAAATTGAATACTTTTTAGTTTTTATAATTACATTTTATTAAATTTAACAATTTTTTTTTTAAGTTTATGTAAGTTTATTTATTGAATCACCTTTATATAAAATTTAGAAACATTTGTATATTTTCAGTATTGTTTTCAAAAAATTGCAATTTAAAGTTAAAGAAAATTGAAAAAGAAATAGATCCACATTCTTAATCATAATCCAGCAAAAATTCGGTTAATAATATATGTACTATACATATGTAATTCTGTCAAAAAAAAATAAAAAACTGGGAAATGATAATTTAAAAAGCCCACTTAAAGGGATTCTTTTGTCACTAAGTTAGCATCACTGTCCTCTAACCTGACGTGAAGTTTGTTTACAGTGTTCGATTTTGTCAGTTCATCTCAAGTGTGTTTTATGATTTTTACAATGAATAAAAAAAACTCGAACAAAGAATTTGTCTCAAATTTTATATTTGAAAGTAGAATTTCGTGTGCCGTATCGATGAAAATGTTACAGAATCCTTACAGTAAATCGTCAGAAACACGTACATACATGAATGGCGCCTTTTAACTGATGCAATGTTTGCAACTGTTTTCTTTGATTACCGAGGTGTTGTGCACTCGGACTTGTTGCCAGAAGGTCAGATAAATGTACTTAAGTAGAATATTATTTGGGCGTTATGTGGCATTTGAGACAGCAAATTTGTAGAAAAAGGCCAAGTTTGTGGAAAGAAAACTCTTGGATTGTGCACCACGACAACGTGCGATCTCACAAGGCTATCATTGTTAACGAATTTATCGCCCAAAGTTCAACCCATATCATCGAACACACCACCGTATTCACCTTATATGGCTCCGCCTGACTTTTTTCTCGTTCCAAAACTCAAATTACTACTTTGTGGCATCCGATTTCAGTCGATAGAAGACTGAGATAGATGAGAATTCGCGGCGAGAATTAAAGTCGATTCTGGAGAATGCGTTTCAGAAAAAGAGGCATTCTATGTGATGATTATTCGTTGGCATGTATTATTTCGGAAGGGGCCTACTTTGAAGGCGATACAATCAATGTTAATGAATAATAAATATTTTCTGTTTTATTAACCAATTCCCGATACTTTTTGACATAGTATAAGTATATACATAGTAAATAAAATCTGTATTATCATTTAATTAAAATGGGATTTTACGAGGATTTTTTACATGTCGAAGTGAGCTAAATTGAGATTTTCGTATATGAAATTGGGATTTTCGGTGCAAATTGTGTGATTTATGTAAAGGAAGTGTTGTTAATTAATGGCCTTAGTAGAAATTAGTAGGTACATAAATAACTATATGGGTATTTTTCAATCAAAGGTTGAAAATTATCAACTTTAAATTATTTCAATTTCAAGACCGTAATAGCTTTATATCTTTTCTTGACTCTAACTGCCAAATGAACTAGATAAATTCACCCCCAAAGACTGAGTATAAAAATACGATTAGTGCAGTTTGCACTTAACCCATGGAAATGAACTTAAAAAAAATTATTTTTATTACCAACAACTAACAACTGTCTAACATTCCTGCTATCGATAGACATCCTTCGTTTTTCATGTCCCTTTCTTCTTTCTACACTTTCCCTCCAATGGAATGGATTTTCTTCCTTTCTTTACTTCGACTACAGCACTACAAATTATATATTTAATACTTAAACTAATCTCAATGGTAACACTTTGTGGTGCTATGTCGAAGTCTGTCTGTGTGTTTTGCCATCAAGAAGCAACATCAACTCTACTGCTGACTGGTATTCGACAACTCTTGCTCTAAAGTGCGAATGCATAATTAATTCCAATTATGAGTTTACAAACAACATTGGCATCATTCTATAAACTTATGAAAACAGCAAAATCTTTGATAAAATTGGAAAGTGTGTGGATAAGCGGTAAGGGATGGAAAGGTTTTAGTAAACGGTAAAATTTCATGACATTTTGATGTTACTTCTTGATACTGTTTCACAGGCTTTCCTCTGGCATCGTTCTTGTTCAGCTTCATGTACTCGTATGTACATAAGTGTTAAACGTAAGTGTATATCCGTAAAAGTAATTTTATCTTTATCTATGTACCTCCCACAATTTTTAAGAGAATCTGTTCGTTTGTCATCAACACGTTGCTCAAATTTTCAGAAGACAAGAAAACGCTTTTTTTTCTTTAATTAAGATAGGACTATTTTATAAGATCGTGAATATTTTTAGTCTTATTATACATACATACATATTTAGTCAGGGAAACTTTTCGACAGATTTTAAGAACGCAGCAGATACTTTCAAAGTGGATGTTTACAGAGGCGGAAGCATGAAATAATGTGCGAGAGAGACAGGTAGAACAGCAGAGATATAAGTTATTTCGTCTGTTTCTTAATACCTTTTGTAGCTGTTTCCTTCGCACAGTCTATCATGCTTGTGCCAGTATAAACATGAACATAATTTCGATATGGACAAAGTGACGAAAACGGAATGAAATGGAAGCTAAGAAAAAGTTCTTAAATATTCACAAACAAAATTCGATTTCATGCATTGTGAAATTAAAATATACATATGTAAAAAAAAACAATGTACATTTATAATTTTAACATTGAAACGTAAGAAACAACATTGTATCAATGTGCTATTGATATTTAAAACTGTAAAATGATATGACAAAATGTCAATTGATCAAATTAAAGCAAAATTAATGTAACATTGTTGTGACAACATTGTTGTTAAATAGAACGCAATAAACATGTTTGTTGTTTGTTTAATAGATATAATTTTATTTCAGTAAAAACAAACAGACGAAAAAGTGCTTCCTAAATGAGATTCCTTCAGCAAGTTTTGTAAATTGCATAATTTTTTTAGACTTTCGCGTAATCGGTCGCAGATTCGTTTTATGTAGAGGTGCTCATATTAAAAAAATGAAATTTGCTATATTTACATTTTGAGTGTTAAATTTATGTAGAATAATACCAACTTTACACGAAAAATGTTAAACGTAAGAAAAAAATTTACAAAATTTTTAATTTAACTTTAACATTATAATTTGATATTACACTATAAAACGGATAATGATCAATTTAATAGTTTTAATGTAAATTTAACACAAAACACATCAGTCTGATGTTTTTACAGTAAAATCAACACATTTGATTTTACACTGAAAATGCCATTGCACTTTGAGTGTGTACATATATGATTCTAATCATCATTCAATTAATATGACATCAGTGGTTTCTACCAATGCATCTTATGAAAAATTTAAGAAATCAAAAAATGATTAACACAAAACGCTATTTTACCAAAAAAAAAAATAATTATTTATACAAATTATAGATAAAAAAACACTCTTTTATCAATTACTCAAATATTTACTTACTCAATTTTTTTGTATTGTATTTAAATTTTTTTTTTGTATCGATTTTATAAAATAGGACCTTCTCTTACATTTCACAATGAAGCTTGTGGGTTGTCATATGTTTCGTTGTTTACTTTACAACGGCAGAAAATACAAACCCACACATAAATGCATGTGTAAAATGCGGTAATCATCAATTATAAAGAAGAAACCATTTCGGTTTTTGTTTGCTGTGTAAATATTTACCAAATAGACTCAGGATGTTGGCAACTCTGAAGTTAACACTGTACTAGTTACCAGTATTAAATATGCGCAATTTTTGCAGCTTTTAAAATGCAATTTCAATATCAATAACAATATTCGAGAGAAAAATGCATTTTATACATAGCGAACGGGAGTGAGAAGCTACAAAGGCGCGTTGTTGCGATATGCTCGTAAGAACAAAAAAATAGCGACGGAAATGCATTTACAAGAGTATTTTTAAAAATCGCAAGTAAAAATATAGGGGAACAACACAAAGAGGTCTAGCCTGAAGAGTTTTAATGGATTCTTTTGGATTTGCGTTACCGTTTTTTTTTTGGTTGATTAAGAAGTTGTGCGCTCTTAAGAAAGTAATGAACTTTTGGTCGCATAAGAAAAATGTCAAGCTGGCTTTTAGTTAAGCTTAAGAGGAGAGAGAGAAGTGAAAAGAAATACTCTAATATGCTTACAATAGAATTGAAGAGTATGACTGAAAACAAAAATTGAAATTCTCTAATATGTAGTTGCGGATAACATGTGAGAGAATTTATCACATGAGTTTCTGCTCGAGTATTTAAAAATTTCGCATATATTCAGGTTGCAAAAATTCATCATTCATTTCCGGAACGGAATCGAGCAAATCACTCCTGGCGTTCACTAACAACATCTTCACCGTAAACAGCAGAAATTTTTCGTCATGTTTTTGCAGCGGTTTTACCTTTTCTTTAGTAATAAAGCATCACATAACAAATTTCTTAAGTTATTTCACTTATATTCAAATCAATATAACTTTTTAAACTAGCGACGACATATAGAACTGCAAAATGTAGCCTAATCGGACTAGTGTTGGTACCAACATCATCACAAAATAAATCAAGGTTACGGAGCTCACAGGAAAACACTTTTCTTTTTTATGCGGCTTGTGGCACTTTTATGTAAATTTCAGTGTGTCCAGATGAAGTCATTCCAATTCCCAACATTAGATACTCAAATTCCCCAAATTCAAAAAAAAAAATTTCTAACAAATATTGTCAAAAAAAAGTTTTTTTTAAAAAAGTAAAAGTGAACTGATAAACAGCTTTCTTCCTTTTTGGTCTTTTGACAGCACCTTTAAATTAAATTTTGGTATATTTACTTAATGATATTCCAGAACTTAAAAAATATTTAAGTAAATATTTCAGCCAAGTCGAAGTAATCTACATACTGCATACATTCGGGAACTCACATAACTTCTATGACTCTTTACGTCATCTTATGTCAACTCGCTCCAACCATCGAGTTGACATTGTAATTGGAGCTGCTACTAGCTATTAAGACAAAGTACAAAAATAAACACGCAGACGCACACATACAATATGCTGATATCATTTTCGCAGCATAGTTTTACGCAAACAGTCAATACTAACAAAAACCGAAAGCAGATTTTCATCTAAAAAATCATTCATTGCAAAATGCAAATATTAGCCGAAAAGGAGGCAGAGAAGGTGGAGTAAATAATGGAACCTGCACCCAAGGTGCGGACTCGCCAAAAATTCGTATTCATGCAAAAATATTTTCTATCTCCCGATTTGTTTTTTGTTGAAATGCGAGAATTTATAATCTCATGAAATCAAAATCTTAAATTGACCAAAAAAGCTGCATGAATTAAGGGCAGGGATTTTGTTGACATTGCTGTCATTTTGTTTGTTATCGTATCAATTAAAAAATAGAAAAGACTCAAGACTTAATAGACCAATTCAATCCATTACTATTTCAAACATTTCTCTATATGACAGCTTAAATTCTTCAGACCGCATGGGTTGCATGCCCAATCATTTCTCGAATACTAAAATATTTTTGAGATATTTTTCTATGGAGCATTCAGTCGAAATGAGTCGCCCGCCTATAGCCAATTTAATCCAATTGGTTGTTATTGTTGTTCAGCTAAAGTCTATATTTTTAATTTTTATATACTAGCATATACTTCACAGCCCCACAAGACAGACTACCAGGTCTACCAAAACCTTTTTTCCGACATAAAAATGTTTTTGCTTTTATTTGTATTGTATGAGGTCCTTATACACTGTGAGCTGTGTATGTTATAGGTAAGATATACAACTCTGTATTGATCAATAGTATAGTAATATTTTTCGTTGTCATTGTAACACTATTTGTCTACCTCTAATATTTCCATTAATTGTCATGATTCGTTGATACCACCAAAAAAAATCTCATTTCCTGTTTTAATGTCAAGATTGTTCTATTTTCGATTGTCATGATGCTGCAGATGCACAAAAGTATTGGTACCATTTAATTAGATAATAGTATTTTATTATCATATATAATTTATTATTATAGGAAATAAAATTCCTCAAACTGAATAAGACGTATTATTATTTAAAGGCAGCTACCAGGATGATGTATAACATGTATATACTTTAAATTTAAATATTTTTCAAATTGTATTTCTAATTAAGTAGCAACAGCCACCGAATAAAACCGATGAGCTGCGCCAACTCCAAAGGAAACAAAAAGGCAGGAATTTAATAAAATGAACGAATAACTTGTTATTGGTATTGGTATTTGACAAATGAATATTTGTCATTGTATTGCCTATGATCGCGATAGTGTAGATGACGCAAATGTCGTTTCCGTCGTAATTTTAAGATTTGCTGAGGTAATTTAACGAAGACTTTAATGTTTAACGTTTGAATTTTCAACACATGAATAAATTGCAGCTGTTTGCTGGAAACGAATAGAAATACAAAAAAAATATTGCTCAACATATAATACGAGTACATATTCACCAATATTAAAATTAAAATAACGCGGCGCACATTATGATTTCCTCCAATTCACCTCCAATGTGCCAACTTTCAATTCGTGCAGATTTTACAACAAATGCGCGAACGCGTCTCATAAAAACTAAACTTTTCCCATAAAATATAAATTGCTGCCAAATAATAGTCAAAATGTTTAGCGTCATAGAAGTTATACTTTACGCCAATGAAGTTTTGTACATTAGTATGAAGGAGTGCGTTCTACAGTGTGAGTACGCCAGCCGGGCTTACATACTTACATACACACACACACACACACACACACATTCCTTTTATATAAAGCGATAAATGTTCATAAATAATAATTGCGTTGCAATAAGTGAAAATGGCAAAAAAAAAAAGTAAAAAATGACGGAGAAAGGGTGAATACCTTAAATGAAGAAAAATGTTGGAGTATCGATGATTTTCGACATCTACATATTTGTTGTTTATTAATTTACTTTTCTTACCCAGTGCCAAAATTATGTAATTATGTTAAAATGTACGAGACTAAGGGAAAAATCATTAGGTACTCGCATTATTTACAAAGCAGCAAAGAAACAATTAACGTAATGAAATTCACTATTGCATATGTATAGGCGCAAAAGCAGGAATAACAAGTTTAACAAATAACTTTGTATTGTAACGAGAAATGTTTTAAATTTATTGAAGGAGAACTAAAGCTTTATAAACACAAATTGAATAAATATTACAACAACAGCAACAGCGATGGTCATGTGGTCGGAAGTGTTTTTGTTTTGTTTTTGTACTTGCTACACGTACTTATTTATGAGTACGTAAGGCATTTTGTTATTTTGTTCGTTCAGTTATGGTTTTTGTTTAGATTAATGATGATGATTCCTTAGAAATAAATACCTTAAAGCTAAATAACTACACAAATATATTATTACATAGATATTTTACTTTGAAATGGGTTTGTTTCTTCCATTTTGAGTCTTTCATAGATTTTTTAATGAGTTCAAAAAATAATTAAGCTGTATGGGAGATACTATGGAAACTTAACTGATATTGTCGATTTAAGTACATAATCCGAGTTAAGCTATAAGAAATGTTTGGACCAAGCTTTAAGGATGAAAAATCCATTAATTTTGTAATCGTACGTTGTATGAAATCTTTCAATTAACCAATCTAAAACGCAATGGTCCACGTGGGATATTTTCTGCTACTTCGACTGCAAGACGGCTACAGCCGTCTTGGAGAAGCTACCAAGTTTCTCCTCATCATATGTACTGTTGAACATCCTGACCAAATCCAATCAGAATTTATGACTTCTGGAACCTTGCCAACCAAGAAAGGGGGTCGAATCGTCTGATCTCTGAGCGAATTACTCATCACATAATTTACTCCTAATTTCGGAGAGTGAATTACATGACAAGTTGTACTTCTACAGACCAGACGATTCGACCTATGTTGGTCCGAATAATTCTGGCTTATAGTAGGCGCTCGTGTTACTTATTTTTAATACAGTTATTCAATTTTATTACGTAAATTATATAAAATTATCTCGTTCCAATGTGTTACGTAACTGAATGTGATGTCTGTAGCTCACTGTTTGTAGCCTGGAAATAACGAAATAAGAGCAAGTATTAAAAGTGAAGCCCAGAGTTAATTCTTTTGGAATTATTTCATATTAAATAATTGTGCATAGTTGTTTTACTACTTTCTATATATTTATTAAATATAAATTTATATTTCATTATAAATTTTATGATTCAACTAAGGTTTTCTTCACACTTCGATTTTGATGTATGTATGTAGTTGCTGTTGTTGTTAGCCAACCACAAAACCATAGAATTCATTTGATTGTTGTGACTACCAAAGAATGACATTGTGTGCGGTGAGCTTGTGGCCACAAATGCAAACCAAAGACAGACAACAGCTACAACAACAATAATGCAACAACAACAGAAAAATTTGCAATAGCCACAAACATTTGCAAATTCACAAAAAAAAAGGTGCATAAAACAAAAACCAATGGCAAAAGTAGTAGGAAAAAATAGAAGTAGTAGTGAAAATATTAAAATACAATTTTTAACAAACAAAAGAAAGGCATTGAAATAGAAATAAAAAAAAGACATACATATGTAGGTGGTATACACTCAATGCAAAAGATTGGCAATATGTGTAGCATCATTTTAGCAAATACCTCTCTCACACCTCTCTCTATCCTCTCTGGATATTAAATCATTGATCTAATTTCATGTGTGACTCTTTACTCGGGAATCCCAGAAATAAAACGCTGCAGTGTTTGCCGATGTGAACGTTGCTATGAGAAGAGCATCCAGCAGATCGACCTATTGTTCATTTCATTTCCTTTTTTAAATTTAATTTTATGGTCTGATTATCTACATCGATTAGGCGTTCTGGACCAATGTCGGTCCTGACGGCTGCGTCCCTTGCTAGGTGGTCGGCTATTCAGTATTCAGAAGCTCTAGGCATTCCTATACTAGTTTTAAATCTATGTAGTGCTCTGATAGCAGCTTGATATCTGATATCTTGGCTTTTACACTTACGTTCGAGGTTAAACTGTGCAAAGGAGATGAGTGGCGTTTACTTAGCAAATACGTTACATACATTTGTTAACTGTTATAAATATTTTTTCCATGAGTGTTTTAGGTCTACTCCTACAACTCTCATTCACATCTGCACTTTTCAAATATGTGTGTGTGTGTGTGTGTGTATGTGTGTGAGTGATACAAAGAATGGCATACAATCATGAAAAAGTAGTCGTAGATTCGTTGTATGTAGTACATTATTAGGAGATGGGGGTATACCATAAAAATGTAGATGGAAACAGTGGAAACGTATGCTTAAACACTGTAATTTGCACTTTATTGCAATTGCAGTCTCAAAATAGGCATAGTTGGGAGATCATAGAAAAAGGCAGGATATTTCATAGTTGGGGGGAAATGGTATATATGTATGAATGTAGTATGTGCATAGTTGGTATGAGTTTCAACACTTGATAGCATAAAAGTACAAATAGAACAACAACAAACAAACAAAAACACACACACACACAGTGCGCTGTCATAATATTACAAATGTGTTTTTCATGTTGGCAACTGTAACAACAACAACAACAAACATAAAAATATATTTATATAAATAAAAAAAAATTTGTAATGCGAGTCTTTGATTTGTCGTCATCAACTGTAAAGAGCCGCGTTTAGCCGTTGGTGATTTTTGATGAAAACTTTTCAGATTCACAATTCTTTTTCCCTCTTCGTTTTCGTCTTTCTATTTGATTTTTCTTTTTTTGTTCTGTGTTGAAAAGAAATTTTAATTTTGTGCAAATGGAAAATAATAATCATCACAAGTAAATGGACGCAGGCTAAAAGGTGTTGAGAGTAGTAGAAATAGTAGTCGTAGTAGTATTTTTAATAGTGGAATATTTTTTTCATGTTGTAACAATAGAACTTTAAAAAACTTTAATTTAAAATTTTACTTCAAATAAGTATTAACTATTTGAGAAACTTAATTATATTAAATCTCTTTTCGCAAATTTGTGACATTTGCTCATGTCAATAATGAAGTGTTAAAACGCAAGTAACTTGCACTAATGCCAGCTAAAATGTATCACTCACTTATGCACGAGGAAGCAAACATAAACGGACTTTGACACTTCTTTTTCGAATAGCATACAAAAAAGAGAAAGGAAAATGCATTCACTTTGTTTGCCGTAAGGTATGCAGCAAATTAAAACACATATGTTGCAGCGGTATGCTAGTGCCAGCTGTAGACACACACTTGCGTATGTGTGTGTGTACGTAAGCCTGACAGCACATTTTATACATTCAAAGTTTTACCAGTAGCAGCTAAATTAGCGCTGATGTATGAAAAGGAAGATCAGGACATTGAAGGTAAAGAAAGCAATGGAAGTACAAAGCTTGCCTTTAACAGTGTTGTGCACTTATTTAGATATTAATATGTATGCAAATATATCAGATTTGGCCGATTATTTCCTGAGGAGCAGGTTCTATAGTGCAGAAAAGTTGCGTAATTTGATCAGTAGAGCGTTTGCAAAATTTCACTCCGATCGAAAAATATCCTCTGTCAATTATTGAAACTTTGCCGGCCTTGGCAAAGTTTGGGTAATACGTCAACTCTCGAATGCAAAATACTTAAATGGAGTGTAAATAAACACCCTTTCAACTTTATTTAAAATGAAACTTCAAAACTAAAATGATTAGTGGTGGCACACGTGATCGAAATTAAAATTCCCCTCTACTCTTTCTCGTCTCTCTCTCTGGTTGAACACAGAAAAGCTATTTCTTTCATTCCACTCTTCCCCCATGCACGATCTTCATACCAATGAATGCACCGAATCTGAATTCCTATGGATTTTGTTGTTGTATCGTGGTGTTTCTTCTTACCAGTTTTTACTTGCATTGACGTCAAAATATATGAAAACAAAATATATACCATATGTTGTCTTCATGAAAGCTTGCAAACGTCTTCACTATTGTGCACATCTAAAGCACATTATCTTTCCCACCATATAACTTTTATTTGCATACGTTGGCGTTACGACAAAAATATGTATGCGTGCCGTATTTATGTAGTTTTAAATTCTTTTAAATTTATTTAGTGGCATAATCCAATTTTTCGTTAAGGCAGCTGTTTGTCCGCTCTCTGTTTACATATCCCAAAGATTTGGGTGACCTTCAACTATCTGCTTTCGAGGATATAATGTGACATGGGAGTAAATTCGTAAGTAACCAAAGGGCCATCATTTTCCAACTTTTCTAAGCAAGCTTTAACACTCGTGTGCACTAAAAATGATAATTGAGAAGTAAAAACTAGTTTACACTCTGCGTATACAGTGTAAAGCCCAGGCTTAAAAAAACAGACTGATTACTTCTAGGTAAATGCTTACCGACTGTTTTATATTGAAACTTGTAAAATGTCTTGATTTTATGTCTTGTTTGTGTCTAGAAGAGCGGAAAGTTCATAGAAAAGAGCATGCTTTCTTGCTGGATCAAAAGAAGCGGTCGATATACCTGTAACACAAAAGCTTTTTCGGAATAAAACAAAAGGAGAAACTTGTAACTTAAGCATCTCCCCAGGTGAATGGAAGTGACGTATGGATTAAATCGATGTACCGTATTAACCCGATGCACAGTTTCACAGTTCAACAACGAAACTCAATTCATCGTCTGCAATACATTGGGCATAGAAAACTAAATAAATGAACTTAGACAAAAATTTTCTAAATTTGGGTTGTATCGTTTTGCACCTGTTTCATACATCTATAATATAACGATTGCTGTCCATTCTTTGAGCTTCAGAGTTACTTTACTTTTAATGGCACAACAGCCCTTGGAGGGCTTAGGCCGAGCTTTTCGCATCCACTCATGTTGTGCGTGATATATTTGTACATGAATGGAAGGGACCTTCAGTTGAATGTCGAATCCGAACGGCGAAGTGAAAAGCTTTTCATAGCAATTTTTACTCTTGTAGGTTTGCCATTGCCTGCCAAGAGGTGGTGCCGTGTAGAAATATTATTTTTTCTACTTTTTGATTTTGCCTGGGCCGAGATTCGAACCCCGGACACTCTGCGTAGCAGACTACGCCACAGAGACCATAGTTCAATATGTTTGTAAATATAATAGAATCGCGATATTTAATGGAAAGAAAAAAACAATAACAAAGAAAATACCGCATTCTCATTTTTCATGCTCCTCTGTTAAAGCAACGAATAAACTTCAAACTCAAAAAAATAAACGATAAACGTCTGCCTACTGTTATTAATTAATTAATTTTTTTTCTAATTGTTGAGATTTTCAATTAAACGGGGTATGAAATCAAGCGACTCCAGTGTTGTATGGAATATGTTGCCAACTTGTTGCCTATTTAAATCTGATTATGGAAAATGAAAACGAATACTAGTAAGTTCATCACTCACTCTCTACATGACTTTTGCACAACACAATAATTTTCATACAAACCATAAATACATTCCGACATAAGTACTTATCTAAGAATAGGTGTGTGTGTGCATAAACACTGTGACTGAGAAAAGGACAACACTGTGTAATCAACATAATTTTACATATGAATAGAAAGCAACGAAGAAAGAGCACAATTTTAATGGCAAACTACAAGCCGCAAAAGGTGAAAATTAACAAACGGACGAAGAATTTATTTGGTGTGAGAATGTATGCGTGTGCATGTCACGCTGAAGTTATTCAGTTAGATTATGTGAGTGTGCATGAGCAGATGAGAGAGTGTATGATGTGTAGATGAGAGATTGTGTGTGAAACTAAATTTAGCGTCACTTTGAATTATTGTGCGATAACAAGCGAAGAGGACATAAAGTACGTACGTATGAAAAGGACATGCATCTTTCTGTGTATGCGCATGCAAAGCTCTCTATGTGGTTATGTGCGAGCATGTGCGCACTTTTGTGAGCGGATTGAAGTTCCACACACATGATGAGTAGTGCCACGCTTGTCATGTGCTACTAAACAAAAAAAAAAAACAAAGATGTGCAATGGATGGAACATTTGAAAGTACGTAGTTGACAGCTAAATGAAAACATTTTTGAAGCTAATGAGATAACAGAATAAGTTGAAAAGTATGTAGTAAATTATAAAGACTACATCATAGTTTGAGCGCAAAGGAATGAAAGAGAAGAAAGCCTCATTCTTAAGTATATTTATTTCTAATTATTAACAGAAAGCTAAGAAATTTGCAAAGATTCTTACAAGCAAACAGTAGATGTGAGATGTGAGAGGTGCAGCCGAAAAGCAGAAGCACTTCATAAATATGACACTCACATGTTTAATTTGGCAACATCATTAAAATTCCTATTCCCTGTATTTATTCTATGTTTCGTAAATGCAGAAAAAATGTCCTTGCAATGCAATGCCACAAATTCATTTCAAGCCCTGTTAGCATTATTTAATGCTCAATTAGTTTATGGAAAATGTCAAAATTATCCAACAACGACAATGTTGCGGCATTACTTGAATTGAAGTAACAAGCTCCACAAAAAATTTACAGTTTATTTGGTGGACCTTGATAATGGGCGTCCTTTTGAACGTTTACGAATTTTAAGTCTACCAGGTGCAGATTATGACGTTGAGCATTTATTCATTGTGCTCAAATGAAGGGACAAACGAGGAAAAACGAGCAGTAAAGCAAGAGCACAAAGTTACATACTATGTAAATCACCTTTTTAGTGAAATTTTATTTGTATATTTCCCTTTTAAATTTGTTAAATCCATAAAATAAATATCACCAACGAGAAATAATTGATGTCGGTCTGGTTAACATGGAAATACCCTACAACTATGAATTTCATTTAAAATTCAAGTACAGATCTGGAGAGCTAACAACAACCGCGAACCAAAATCGTAGTCATTTAGTAATATATTTAGTAAATCACTGATAGTCTTTGCTCTAGATGAAGAAAACTATTTCATTAATGAATTATAATAGCTTAAGCAGGTGTGTGGTAAATTTTATGTTAAATTTTAAAAGACAACAACCGTTATGCGGTTGAATGAAATTCGGTGCATTGCAAAAGCTTTAAGATGGAACTTCTAACCATCTTGTGCATGATGAACTTTTTATACATATTACTTTACATCTGGTTACAAATTTACATTATTTAACAGATCTATTATCGTCGCAGACAGACTGCATCGAACCAAAATATTTTTTGCTAAAAATCAATATTTTTTAATGAAATTCAAGTTGACATGAAATTTTTTTTATTAAAACAGGATAAAGTTAAAAGTTTTTACGCTTTTTAAGAAGATCTAACATTTTCATTCAAAGCTGTCATACTTCAAAAAGCATAAAGTTAAGAAAAAACCCATTTACTATCATTCAATTGATACCGACAGAACCGCATTTGGATTTGTGCGGGCCCAGGGCCGAATTATGTTGGGAGAGTAATTGTACATTTTATGAAAAGTATTAATAACTTAGTTTTTTTTTACATTTTATTCAAAATAAAGGAACTTTTCAATAAGATCATCAAAAGATAAGTCACCAAGAATTTTGCTTTCAATACTCAAAATCATCAGACCTTTAAGACGGCTTCGTTCCATATTCGCCCGTAATCTGTTTTTTACAAGTGTCAGTTTTGAAAACGATTTTTCTCCACTGCAATTGGTCACCATCATGGACATGTAAATGCGAAGTACTATTTCTGCTTTGACAAAAGTTGGACTAAAGTCGTTATCGAGAAATGTTTCCATCGATTTTTAGTCAATTCTTTCTTTGTGTATAGAGATTCGATAATTCGGCAAGCTATAACAATTCGTTACCAAGAGTTGATTTCAAATTTTCTGGATGAAAATCGGCGAAATTTTTCGCTTTTGCATTCAACTCTTCAGGTTTTATCATCGTACGCTCAAACTTCATACGCTGAGTGAGATTCGCTGTGATATCGACGTGACCATTTAGTCCACAACTGGGAGAAAGGTTTCACTACAAAATCTCTTGGTGACAGCTGGGCAGCGGATGTTATTGCTGTAGCTGAAATAGTGCATTTATGTTTTTAATTCTCAAATTTGTGTTATTATTTGTTTGACGAGCAATTTTCTGGAAATGTCCGAAAGCCTAATTTTTCATAATGGTTTTTTGCTGTTTGTAAACACTCAAGTCAAGTTTCCTCAAAACTGCTTCATAGCTGCATGACTCACGAGTTGTAATCATATTTTTCACAGTGCATCCTTATTCTCTACATGTACCATGAGCTGCTGTTGCTCAATCTTTTGAATGTAGCGTGAAATGCTTAACAATCGCATTCATCTCAACCACAAATTATCCTGTTAATCCTTCAGGTTAAATTTCGAGCCTTAAAAAACAGTAATAATAAAAAACCAAGGCTTGTGCCCATTAGCTTTGCATTAGCTATGTGCTACAACAACAGTATGAATTCCTCTTGGTATTTCCTTTCTCGGAAGTGCAATGCCAGAAATGCGCCGCACAATTTCACTTCCTTCAATCCTGAAGTGGATGACGCCGACGCCGCCGTCGCATTCATTCATTCATTCAGTTCCTAATTATGCGTTCATTTTGTTACTTATGGACTTCGATGGTGTTATACTGCCGCATTCGTTTAGCTGCCCGTGAGGCTAATTAGCCCAAAAGCATGCAACACTTTGTGCAATATTTGAAGCTTAACCGAAAGTGAGTGGTTTAGCTTGTTTCGGGTTGCCTTCGCGTGGCTAGGGTGAATGTTTTTATACTTCTCATTTTCAATGACAATACTACCACTTCCGGTTGGCGCGAGCATTTATGTAAGTAGTATGTATATTTTATGCGATTAAGTGTGAATGAAGTAAAATGCTGTTGTTGGTGTTTGTTTGCGTTTTGAATTGTACGTATGCAGCTGTGCAGCAGCTGTTTGTGGGATCTCGAGATTTATGCATTATTAAAAATATTTGTTTTAAAATAGGATAGGAGTATAATTTGTGTAGTAGTATAAATTCGAATTTAAATTTTTAATTCGGTGCGGCGATTTGATATTGTTATTGTTTTAATATACATATTATAAATTCTTTGAAGATAATTTGGCGGGAATAGTTCATCCATAATCGTATGTACATATGTGTGTGTGTGGGTGCCCAAATTAATTGCCGATTGTAATGTACTGTTTTCAATTGAACTGACAATAATAACTGCGTTTTATTCGCCAAGTAGTTTAACATACGCGTATAAAACGATCAAGCTGAGATTTAATACTTAGCCATTGTGCATTCACAACGAAAAAGCTTAACCATACGCATTTCTCTTCTTTCTTGTGTGGATCAAAGAGTTCTTACGAACCACATAACATCTTAATCTAATTTTTAGATTTCTTCGGTGGACATTTTCTTGTTAGTATTTTTTTGCCACAATGTTTTTCTTCTTTCATTATTATCAATTTATATTAGGCTTGTTATAGAAACCAGAGATGATAAACAACATGCTACCTATACATAAAAGCTATAGTTATACATGTCGTTGTTTCCCATAAAAATATCGAAGCTAGTTATACATATCTAGTAGCGAGTGGCGTATAAAACGCAGCTAATATTACGATTATTGTATTGGGTATGGCATTTTGCTTGTTGTTTTTCTTTACTGTAAATCTCGGCATAGGCAAAAATGAAAAAGTAGAAAACACAACATTTTCTACACGTCATCACCTTTTGGCAGTCAATGGCAAACATCGAATAGTAAAAATTGCCTAAGAAAAGCTTTTCACTTCCAGGCCCTTCATGGGCTGTTGTGCTATTAAAGAAGAAGAATTGAACTGCAACAGAAAATACAAATGAGTTTACAATTTATAGTATGAATCAACAAACAATGAGAGATGTAGTTGGAAAAGTTTACGGATTTTCTATTATGTTTTTAAAATCTGAATTGGAAATGTTACTGATGTATGAATATGTTTGTATGTACATATGTAAATGCAAGGATGATGTATCTAAATTGAAATATCGAAAATTACAAATATTTTTCTATTTTTCCAACAATGGGGTTGTTTTGCTGCTGAATATGCTCTATCATGCTTCATTTCACATCAATCACTCACACTATTTCGATATTAAATGCTTTCGATTTGAAACAATGAAGCACTTCTTGCATATTCATTTATGTATATACATATGTATGGTATGTATGTAGAACTGGGAACAGTTCTATATTGTTTGAAAATTTGAATGCGCTACAGTATTCTACAATTTAAATGGATATATGCACAGTAAACTCCGGTTAAATGTGTTTCGTCTTAAGTACCATCCCCGCTTAAGTGCCTGAAATTTTCTAAATTTTTTTGCAAATATCCATAAAAATCTCTTTAAAGTGCCTTATTCGCTCAAGTTAGTAAAAAAATTCGGTATTAAAAATTATTTATAAACGACGGAGTTGCAGAAAAAAAATTTCTATTCTGATACTTGCAAAATATCACGCAAAGAACAGCAAATGATTGTTAACCTTTTATGGAAATAACTGAAACAAACTTCTAACTGCTCTTACCACCAATTTTTTTGTGTTTTTTGATACCATATTACTTTTTGTGACAATTAACAAAAAATAAATAATTAAAAAATCTCACTGTTGAATTTTTTTTTTTTATTAGACAAACTAATAATAGATTTTCTTTTCTTTTTATGGCACAACCGCCCGCGGAGGGCTTTTCGCATGCACACATGTTGTGCGTGTTATATTTGTAAATTAATGGAAGGGACTTTCAGTTTAATGCCGAATCCGAACGGCGAAGTGAAAAGCTTTTCATACACAATTTTTACTATTGCAGGTTTGTCATTGCCTGCAATGACTATTAGTAGATAAGATTGAAATCAACTGAAATATATGAATATTGTGGTTAAGTTCAGTTGAATACGCTTGTTTTGAAGTTCTTTCACATAGCGTCTCGACTAGCCATAATTCATGAAAATATGCATGTTCATGTCAAAGCATCTGAATCTTTATAAATTTTATTGCTTCGGTATATTTTTCATCTTTATAATTTCAAGTTGTGTTTTAAATTATTTCGCGTTTATTAAATAAAAAATTGCCCAATTTTTAAATAGATAAACCTCAAAATTGAATGAAATTACATATTCATGTCACGGTTATTAGCAACAATACTGTTTTGAAAAAGTTTTAAAATTTTTTGGCATGAGAAGTCACTACCACAAACCGGAGTGCCGCTTATTACACGCATACAAGAAAAGGCAACGAAAAACGATGGCAGTCAAATTGCAGCAAAGAGGAACACGAAATATTTATTAACTCTTTTTCACTCGCAAAGTTTCATATTTTATTCCCAAAATATATTTGTTTTGTTTTATCTTTTTCTCTTTATTTTGAAAACTAAACGGAGTAACCTGTTGCAGAGTTGTATTCTATTGGAACAAATTACTAGAACATTGGACAACTGTATGTATAAGGCAGGAGTCGAAAAATGATATCTCGGTATTAAAAATACCGAAGACACAGCGTCCACACTTGCCAATTCTGCCATGCCAGTAATAATACACTCACAATTTTTCAGTAATACACTCAGACGTTTTTCATTGGCAGAGTAAGTGGAAAAAATATGTATTTCGAAGGCAATGAAGGCTTCGAATGATTTGACTTAAGAGCATAATGTTTTACGTTTCTGACAAATGCGAGAAAATGAAAGAAAAGCTCTGAGATTTGAAATTTGTATGAAAGTATTTGTCTTTACACGACTGAAATTTTATTATAAACAAACTGTCAGACAAACAATTTTCAGTTTGTTAACAACTAATACATATTCTAAATTGACGTGCCAAAATCAATATTCTGAAGAAGTAAACTTCTGTAGCTAACAGCTAACTGATATTTACTCGAGAGTGTATAGGTACAATCTTAGTTTTAGATGGACTCGGCGAACACTTTGTACTCGGTGTGCGATACACCCAGCATCTCGTGTTCGCTGCAACAATAATTTCATGGTGTTCACCGAGCAAAATTTTCAATATAACCACAGCTTTAGGTAAATCATTACTTTTTTACCCCGTTAACTAGCACTGTACTCTAAAGAGTGTCTATAACTTGCAGATAAGAGGTGCCATTGCAGTAAAGTTGGTATCTTTGGAAAGATGATGTTTCTATTTTTCACTTCACATTTTTCACTCCTGACAATTCGTGGTTTTCGTGGAAAGACCAGGAAAAATGTGGAACTCTGAGATTACTTATTTGTCGTAGGTAGTGTCATCCTTTTCCTTCCGCTTCCCCGAAGCGGAATGACATACATGTAACTTAATTTGTTGATTTTTCAACATGAGATTGTAGAGAGTACAGAAAATCCAGCATTACGATTGTAGCTCAAAAAAACTAAATCCTCTTGTGTTATGTACAAAGTAATGCTGAGTGTGAAGGAAATACAAATAGTATGGTAAGTAAATGTAGTAAATGCTGATGTCAATATTTTGTAATAGTATTGGACTTACTTATGATGGCTCTGTACGCAAGGCGACGTAGTTGGAACTTGGTATAATTTCTGCACGGGGTGAACAGTTCCTAAGTTCGAAGTTCATTCATGTACAAGTATAAGTAGTACATCATGAATGGAAAGAAATGGTTAGTCTAGCTCCTTCATGGATTGTTGTGCCATTAACGAAGGGTATTCGAAATGTGAATAAAAAATGGCTCATTAAGAAAATACATACATACATATAAAAATACAAAGATACTTCTTTAGCATTATTATTTTGAGTTTAATCTATGTAGTTTGCTACTGCTAATAAAAATTTGAAATCATATTTTTTTTAATTTTTGTTTGCTGCCTGATGTGTTACTTTCTAAATTCCCAAATACACTGCAGCAAAAGCCCAAAAGCGTTAAATTAAAATATGTTCCTACACAAACAAATTTTAAAGAAAAATGTAGAAATCTAACGTAGCGTAAGTTTTGAAGCCTTTTGTTTTTTCTGTTTTTGCTCGACAACAATAGCAACAGGATGTGAAAAAATTACAACAGCACGAAACAATAGCAACAGCAATGCAACACCAGCAGCAGCAAAAAGTAGCAACAAAATATTCATTTTTATAACTAAATTGGGATGTCGCGAAAAATCAAAAACTGATTTGGTATGATTTGGATGTGATTTTTAATAAATTATTATGTGGAACGAAACGAAATAAATAAATGTCAGGAAGAAAGGTTGTTGTTCTCTTTCGTGGCTGTCCAGGGACAGCCAGAGTGGCCCCTTGTAATGCCACATAGTTGGACCTACAGTTTAACGGCAGTTCCGAGTGGCGGTAAACGTTTATCAGTAAAGGTTTAAGCAGAGATTGCAACGGTTACTGTTACCGTTTCCGTTACCAGTTCGTTACCAACTCAGTATCATTACCGTTATCGTTACTGTTACCGAAACGTCGTTACAGGTAAACAAATTATTATTACTCAAAATAAAAATCCTGTCAATAATTAACTGATGTAAAAACTCATTATTGATGTAGTACCAAATTCCCTAAAATGCAACTAAATATCTTAAATATCTTGTCTATCTCTTTATCGGTGTCCTGTGATTGCATTCCCTCTCTCATTCTCCCTCCTTCCTCCTCCCACATATCAATCTTCCTTCCAATCAACCCAACGCTCTGCATTCATAAGGGTAAACCTGTGTGTTACTGTACCTGTACCAAAAACAAACAAACAAAACAAAAAATAATACTTTCTAAATGCCAGATAGTAGTTTTCAATAGAACAATTGTTGTGCATTCTTTTTAACTTTTCGTTACCAGTAATATTCCGGTTTTACTGCACAGAGTAAACCACTTTTAATCGTTCCTTACCCTAAGAAGTTTCGTAAAGAAACCACAATTACTACTGGATGAACTTCAGAAAATATGTATTACTATACATTGCTTCAATCGAGCATAAATGTGTATTCCGTTTGGAATAAAATGTTTAAAATCGGAGAAAGTCTCAGTTAACATTTAGGTTCTTAACATTTTTTGATACAACCTTACCTATGTACATACATATATCAAAATGTATGTACTTATGTACTACATATATATTAGAGTGGATCGGAATTGTAACAGTACTTTTTGAGAAGAAGGGGTAAATACAATATACCATAACTGACAATTTTTTTTTATAGGAAAGCTCAACTCAATTTTTGATTTTTTAAAATTTTTACTCACATTTGCTCCTGAACACTACATGAATAAAATTTAAAACAAAATGAGTTCCAAAAAAAATGCCTTGACCCCGAAATCCAGCTAAAAAAAATCTAAAAAAAAATTCAAAATATTGCCTTCTTCTTTTAATGGCACAACAGCCCGTGGAGGGGGCCTAGGCCGAGCTTTTCGCAGCCACTCATGTTGTGCGTGTCATATTTGAACATGAGTGGAAGGGATTTACAGTTTTGTGCCGAATCCGAACGGAGATATTACGAAAATTGGCCAATTTTCATTTGCCATTGCCTGCTGAGAGGTGGTACCGTCTAGTCAACTTGTTTTTACTACTTTTTAATTTTGCCTTTGTTTGTTATATTATTCGATGAAAATCCAACTGCTCGGGATATGAGAGAATTATTTCAGCAAAGATATTGTATAGTTGCCAGCGTTACTATAAATCCTCGACTGGAATTTGGATTTTATTGAACCGCCATTCACGTGATCGAAGACGATGTACGAAATAAAAACGCTTTGTGAATGCAGTGGTATGATTAAAGGTAACATTATTCATTCAATCAAGCCACGGGGAGACATGTAATGATCGTAGCTCAGGTGTCAATGGCCGTCGCAACTCATGAACGGCGAAAAGGCATGATTGTTTCGACACTTGCAACTCGCCAAAAGCTCCAAAAATTTGATAGGAAAAAAGATTTTGTGTTTAGCTGTGTTGATTGGTAAAGTTGGAAAAGGACCTGTAGCGCAATTTCGAGCGTCCACTTGAACGGTATACAAGTTGTAAATATATTCAAAGAAAATTTCTACAATGGTACACTCAAAAGTAAAGTGCAATGTAAAATATATATTTGTGTTTAGTCATTTTCAATGTAAAATAAAAAATACCAGACTGATGTGTATTATGCGTATAGATCATTATCCGTTTTACATTGCAATAAAAGATTATTATGTTAAAGTGACATTAAAAATGCTCTTATAACGTTTTACATTTTTCACTTAAAATTATTATTATCCTACGTAAATTTAACACTCAAGATGTAAACAGACAATAAATATACCATTAAAATTAAGACTGGCAATTCTTTTGCATAAGTTTAGATTTATAAATTTAAACTGGAAATACTTCTCAGTTCTGAAATAACATTTCAGTAATCGTATTGTATTCTATTAAACGAGAAAAAGTTCTTTAAAAAGTGTAAATATCTGAAATTATTCCTGAGTGGGGTCTGGAGCATAACATAGGAAAATAAGAAAAAAGTTTAATTTTTCCCTGTACTGGAGCGACATCTAAGAGCCGACCGATTACATTGAAATTTTGTACACCATTGTTTTTCTTGGGGAAAAAATTATATTTCAAGCGTTTATTTCGATTGTAAATTCATCCCTGAGGGAACTCCGGAGTAAAAGTCTAGTAAAAGTTGAATTTTTTGTTGCAATGGAGTTCGATTGAGGGACATACCGATTTTGTCGGTTTATCCATTTCTATGGTTTTTCAGGAAAAAATCCATTTCCTGACATTTATTGTTATAAATTTATTCCTGTTGGGACTCCGGAGCAAAAGATATTAAAACAAAAGAAAATGGAAATTTTACTTGTGAAGTGTAGTTTACCTGGGTTTTTTGGTTAAAATCAATCAATTTGGTTAAAAATTTGTTTCTGAAGTAGTTCCGGAGCAAGAGATTATAAACATTTAACAAACCCAAAAATGCGGGGGTTGGGAGGAATGTCAGGCTTCATGCATTTACCCTTTCTTCTCAAAAAGTGCTGTTAAGTATTACAAAAGTTTCCTTAATGGCGAACCACTCTAATATATTTATATATGTGTGTTATTATGTATGTATCTATCTACATACCTAGATACATTCCAACAAGAATAGATGTGTAGCAAAGGGATAAAAATTTTAATCAACATTCGCAAACGTCGTAAAATTATCAACGTTATAATAATGATTGACAGGATATAAAGAGAAAAAGGCATAAAGGGGTAAAAGGGTATCATAAAAAATCGAAACAAAATGCTGAAACGTATCTATGGGATACATTGCAAGTCGATATACATACATACTTACTATGTATGTAGGTATCATGTGATGTACTCGTATAGATGCAGTTACAGCAATAATAATTAACAAAATGCCAAGCTTTATTCTTTGTATTTATGTACTAGATTGATTATAGCGCTGATAATGCATATATGTGTGATTGTGTAGGCAAATGCACTCATAAACGTGTGGGTGTAAGTCGCAGGCAAGAGGATTAGTGTGTAGCATGAGCATCAGCAGCAGCCAGAGAAGTATCTGTTGCTATTGCAGACAATTATGCAAAATCGATTACAACGCAATTGTGCAAAAATTAATTTTGCATTTTTAATTTTTCACAGTTACTGTCTGTTGTTGTTGTTTTTGTTCATATTTCTGTTTCTTATTTATTTTTAATTTTTTTGTCGCTTAACTGCACAATTTGATAATCTATTAAAAGCCTACGATCGAGTAAATGTAATCTGAAAATATATGCAAAAAATTTGACATTTGCTTTTTATTTGTTTGTTGCTAAGTGATGTATGTACTATTTATTATTCAACAATGATTTATTTGATTTGAAGCAAGCTACCGGGTTACCTGTGAGTGGGTGTGAGATTATGTAAAGAGAGAATGGAGACCTTCAAAATGTTGAATGCAATTTGCTTACATATATGTTTTTTGCTATCAAAGTGTGTAGATAACCAGTTTCGATCATTTTATGTGTACAAGTTTATTTTGGTTAAATTATAGTACAACGTTGAAATTCTGTCCTGAACATTTTGTTTGGAGTAGCCCGAAATCAATTTTGACAGAGCGTTTGAAATTGAAGTTGGCTGGAACATAGCAGATAAATCAGTTGACAGCTGCATTTAAAGAAATATTTTATAGGTAGTATATTTGATTTCAAATTTGATGCTACGCTCGTTGCACCAGTTGCACGGTGTATACTTTTCATTTTGGAACTGCAATTCTTTTGGGTACGCACGAATGGTTGGAATTCGAAAACAAATTGGCCAAAAATAATTGCCTTCGTTGCCAGTTGGACTGCAGTGCAATAATAAATCGTTTCGCTTCATCTAAAGCATGTTTAAATGTATGTTAAATTTATTTTTAAAGCTGATCATCCTCTTTCCATTCGGCCCCCTTCCCCATTACTGTGGCCAGTACTTTCTTTCCATCCTTGTCACATATATTATTGATGTTATTAGGTCAGTTCGGCTACTTTACTAATAAAATTTTAGCAGGAACAAATTTCAAGAGCGTATAAAAGATGCTCTCTTAAAAAAAGAATAATATAAAACGGTACGCGAACGGAAAACTTGTTAAATTTTTTAAAAGATCTATGATGTAAAGATATTGAAATTTATAAAATAAGATATTAAATGTTTCTAGAGTTACCGATGTTTTAAAAGATGCCAGTTATCTGCTCCTAATATCAGCACTATGAACTCAAAGGTCATTAAAAAGGTCACAGACCAAAAAAGACCAGAGTTATAGATTTTTGATATAAGCGACCGATTTTCAACTTTTAGATCATTGCATGAAATAAAAAAAAAATATTCCCGCATTCTAAAATCCTATTCACGTCACTGAGTTGCTTAATCGTTAGTGCTAATAAAAGTAACTATGTATATTCCAAAAAGTAATCCGAAAGTTTATTTGTAAATATATGTATGTAATTTTTGAATATGTTTTTATTGATTTATTTTTACCTCTTTAATTCTATGTAGTGTATATTGGGAATGCATTTTTTACTTTCCAAAGACAATAATAATGACTCTAATAATTTCAGATCAGATAACAGCTTAGTGATAAGACCACATCCGCTGTTTGATTATGAATTATGAACAAACTCATAAGATTATAGTAGAAATTAATTTTTACTTTTTTACTCAACTTTTTGGGAAAACCAGCAGCAATTTCTAGAGTAATTCAAGTGATAGAACATGTCAGAAGTGCTGGCGCTTTTACGCCAGCACTTTCAGTTTTATTAATTGATTGTGAGCACACTTCTTGATATGTTGCATTTGTTTATGTAGCGCATTTTATATAAGTAATGGAGCGATAGCATTTAATTATAGATTGAATCATGCCTAATCAGTTTTGCAACTTACAATATTTGATAATCTCTTAATTGATTATTAAGATTTCGTATAGTATGTTTGTATGTAGTAAGTATGTGTGGGGGATGCATGCAAATATGTATGCATTCGTTTAAATGCAACACTGAGAATTTTATTAAAACCCATGTACGCCATATGCTCACTGATTTTTGTTTTTATTGTTAAAATCATGTCCTTGTACACCTTTATGCTTATGGAGATAAGCGCAGTAATGTTTTTTTGTACTATTATGTATAAAAATCTCTTGTCTTACAGTTCTACTTATATAATCCTGAGTTTGCCTCAGGTATTTTTTACACAAATCTTTTTATTTATGCCACTGACGTTTGCCGTTTTCTTATTATTGTTGCTCATTTAAAGCAATTCTTTATTTTTACTACCACACTTTTACACCCTCTTATTTGGTATACATTCGCATGATGTTGTGACCAAAATTTACCCCCTTTTTACTTTGACAATGCAAAAATTCGCCTAATAATCCAAATGGCAGGCACAACAAAGCAAACAGCAAAATGCACGAAGAAGACGATATAGGTAACTGCAAAGCGAAAAAAGGCTTGCTGTCGTTGTTTATAAGTTCATAAAAGTCAACGAGCCGCACACAGCATAAAACTCAACTCAGCCTTTACTCCACCGTACCACACCACTTCACTCCACTCATCATCCTGTGCTCACTCTATGCCGCCGCCACTTCATGTACCATTCCACTTTATTTCATTTTCATAATAAAAAAATACACTCCACTCTACAACAAAGTATGCGAATAAAAGAATTTGTAGCAAATCCAATTTTCCCGAACATGCCGTTTCACATGTACAAGCATGGCATAATGTGTAATTGAAAACCTTACAAAAAGAGCACCCCTGGGCGCACATACTCACATGCATATATACTTACGTATCTACGTTTCAAACACATGCACACGTACATACATGCTATACACCCAAAAAATCACCAACGACCGCAATAACGTACATGCACACATATGAACTGTGGACGTATGGCAGTGTGTATGAAAGTGTGAGCATGCTTTGTATGAATGCGAGTGCGTGTGAACAGTAAGAATAACAACAACAGCAATAATGGGAAAATGACAACAACATCGCAAACGAAAGCAGATGCAGATGCATACATACAACGTAATGATATTCGTACGACCACATAATTTGGTCAAAACATGTATGTGGGTAAGTATGTATGTCGATGCCTTCATTATAGTGATCCTTAATATTTCGTTTTCTTCTTTGTTGGTGTTACGGGAGTAAAAGGAGTAAAATACTTCCTCCTTTTCGATTTTGATACAGAGATACAATGCGTTACCAGGATTCAAAACCATAAAAATCACATTTAGTATCATATTTACTCACATATGTTTATGTATTATTTTCAAATTTCAGTAGAAGCCAAATGATTTTAGGATTTAAAAAAAATCATGTTATTGCTGTCATTTAAAGTTCATCAGCACATTTTACTAGTCAGTACTTTCTCCATACTATCGAAGTTCACACTTAAAGTTTTGAAATTGTTCATCAGCTAAATCAGGTAAGAAGAAATATATGGCGAAAAAAACGTGATATGTAGCTCGGAAATATAATCGAAAATCTAATTTTTGTTATTGACACTACAAAGAAAAATCTTAATTTCAACCGTCCCCACGCCGATTGGATAATTTAGAAGTAATGACTACTCAGAATTTAATTGATTACACTTACGACAACAACATAACTTTTTCAGGAGTTGATGAAGTTAAAAATCAACGCATTTTAACCACAAGTTATCATTTAATTGTTATAGAGTTATCATTTAATTGTCAGGGCGAACTCGATGCTTGGATTTTTGAAAAGAAATACCAATATAGGGCTGGGACATCGAGAACTATCGATAGGACATTCCCATCGGTAAGTATCGATAGTTTCTAGAGTTACCGATGTTTTAAAAGATGTTACTGTGACTTCAATGTTAATATCAAGAATATGTACATTAGAGAGGGTCGGTCCCCATACAAAAAAAAAAAAGTATGAAAAAGCACCCCCTTTCTGAAAGCTTATGTTGAGAGCATTTCCAAATTTTTTTTTTTTGAATCACCCTATAAACCGCAAAAATTAATTTTTGTGTATAACTTTGGCAGTTGATGTCCAATTTTTATATTGATATATGGTTGTAAAAGGCTCAACGATTGCTACATTTTCTTCTCAGGTGTTATTCATCTCCGAAGTCATTTGTAATAGTTAGGTCGCGTACTCAGAGTTGTACCCCCCTAAAGGCAATTTTTTTTTCAAAAATTTTAAGCTCTCAGAAAATCATTAAATTTTTGCCCAAGAAGTGTTCCATTAGGTTAATAAACAAAAAAGTTATAGCTGTTTAAATTTTGGTGCAATTCTTATTTTAAGTACTTAAATAATTTAGATTTTTTGTTGTAGCTCAAACCAAAAACCAATAGAATTAATTAAGCCAATTAATATATTCAATATTTATTGTTATCTCTCCAGTGCTTGGGAATAATATTGTAATGATATATCTGACACTTTCAACTTGTGATCGACTACTGATACTTCGTGATCACTTTCTGCATCATCCTCACTTGAACATGGTATGTACCCAGTGGAATACAGGGATTTTTGTGGCATGTCTGGAAAAACATTATATTCAGGCTCAATTTCCATTATAGCATCATCAACTTGTTGTATGAAAGTGTACAACGACAATAATCTTGTATGGCATTGGCGGGAATTTTAGTGGAAGTAGAACAACTACATTGAACATTGGATTCTATGCCGCACTTGCATTGAGAAATAGGAAATAGCTTATTCCATTCTGTTTCATCGTATTTAGAAGGATGCTTTGTGCATTGTACATAGAACAGATGAGCCAACGTCGACATTTCTGCTCAATTCCGAAGTCTCAGCTCAGCACTATAGATGGGGAAGTAATATTGTCGTAATTTGTCGATGTTTATCGATAGTTTAGTTAAGTCATCGTTAAGCATCGATAGTTTTATTTTACCGATTTTAATCAATGAATTTTTAAATCTTATCACTTTAAAATCTGTTTATGTGAGCATGGTCGATTCTCGAATACCTAAGTATCGTCTGGAATCCTCTTTAAGAAAGTGAAGTAGTTCGTATTGAAAGAGTCCAAAAGCGTTTTACGTGATTCGCACTTCGTAGTATATTCTCCTTTGAGACGCTCGTTGCCAACTTCTAGGTATGCAAATATGAGAAATTAGACTCAAATCACAAAGCATGCTATTCTTTAAGCATAGGGGTTTTTTAGATCGAATGTCCGAATATGCTTGCACTGATTCTTTTTTATGACCCATTCTTTGTTCCATAACACGAATTATGGGTGCCTTGACCCAATTACTAGATCATTTAATTTTTCCGATTCCATACCAAGGCACATAGTCACTAGTTCAAGTAGACCATTATTTTAAAATTATTGAATGAAATTTTTTTTTTTAATTTAAATATTTACAATATTAATTTGTAAGTACAAGGCTCAGTAATAATAATAACAGAGCATCTTTAATGAGTAATTTTTTCTCTCAAGATGTTTACATTCATCTGCTCTTACATAATAATAAAAGAATCATATCTTTTCGTATTTTATCCTAAAATAGTTTTGACATTTCTCAATCCTTTGACACTTTGATACCCACTGTAAAAACTTAATCCTTTTTGTGTTTAAAAAAAAAAATTTCAACCAAAATTGAATTATTGGGTGAGTTGCTGTCACTTGTCTCATTGACAAAATCATTTGAATAATGTACTCAATTTATGTATGTAAATATGTAAGTGTATTTGTCTGAATGTGTAAACAACACACAAACATACCTTTTATTTGTTATGTATTTGTGTTGTATATGTAGCACTTATATGAATATAAATATACAACTTGATTGTCACCACATCATATTTCCGCTTCCTCTATTCAACGTATCCTGAACTGAAGCAACAGTGCCTTTCCCTTGTCACACATTTTGACACATTCCCCTTTATTTCACAAATATTTCCTTTTCGGAACAACAACAACACACACACACACACTTACAAACAGGCATATATATGTATATGTGTCATACATTTTGACAATTGTAGTGCAAAATAAATTCGTTATAATGGCAAAAAGATTTCGCAACATTTCTTTGCTCGACAGTCTGTCTGTGTGTGTTTATTTTCCTCAACTCTCCATCGCATTTGTGGCACCACTCTACTTATCAGTATTGCTACTGATGTGGCCTGTTGTGCTGAATTTGCTGCCGAGTTTTCTGTCATTCAATTGACACAATGATAAACATGTAGCAATTGACGCAATCATTGCTGGCAATACTGGCAATCTGATTTCCATGCGATGAGTTCGAGAATGTGTATGAATGGAAGTGAATCAACTTAAATCGTGACACAAAGTCCACGGCATGACGATGAGTATGTAGTTAATGATGATGATTGCGAAATGGAGGCGTTCCTTGTCGAGGTGGGAGGATGCCTTTGTTGCCTTAGCACAGATTGTTCGCAACTGGATTTTATTTTTGATTTTAAATTAATGGGTTGGTCATAGCATTGATTCACTTGATTGTGCCAAGTAAGCAAATGTGTATTCTTATTGAAGATAAAATTGTCAATCTTTTCATGATTCCTTTTCATTACATTCAGAAGGGGATAGTGATAATACTTATATGACGACACTTTTCGTACGGTTCGATTTTGTTGTATAGCCAGCCTGGACTTCCAGGAAAGAAGATCAAGTGGAGAATTAGACGGTGAATTTTCCTTTTCATGTCAATCGCAAAGTCATGGTAACACTTCTATGTTACTTTAAATAGGTATAGCGACTGCCATTATTGAGAAAATCACTCAGAAAGGCACCTTCATATCTCATAACTTTTTCTTAGGCCAGTGTGTTGAAGTCTTGATACGATCAGCAGTCATTGTTCGAAGGGAAGGGACGCCCAGTTTTAGGATCAATCGAATTGTATGGTGGCAGCTATACTTTTATACGCCATTGCGTACTTATCTCTTTAGGAGTAAGGAAGGCAATGGCCAATTTCGTTGCAATTGCCTTGAACAATAAAGTTTATATAATTAAGCTCGAGTAGATGCACGACGATACCTTAGAACCAAAATGAAAGAAAACTGAGTTAGGTTACTTAACTTTTCTCTTCTGGATCAGTATTTCATTTTCAATAATTCCAAATAATTCCGTATGTTTCGATTTTGGTGTCATTTAGAGTATGTATGTATGTATGCATGTATGTACGCATTTACCTAAGTATATGTACATATGCAGGTATCTATGTATATCTGCGTAGATACATTTTAGCTTATTAGAGTTCTCGAGTACTCCGGAGTCCAATAAATTTATCGTCTCTGCCATTTCAATGTTTATCACCGAGAGTATGTGATGTGTTGTTGTTTTTTCTGTTGTTGTCGTCGTCGTCGTCGTCGTCATTTTCCATTTTCCGAATGGATTTTGTTGCCGTATTCCGCATGTTACGAGCGTGCATGATGCGCAAAAATCACGTCGTAAAAATGCTCACAAATGCCACAAAGCTCATAAGTCCTGCGACTCACCTGGTCGAATGAATGGAAAAATTTACTTCTTTTGGTTTTATTGATACTTGCTGCTGGGTCTTCTTCTTTTTTCACGTAATAATGTACATATGTGCTAATATACATGTACATGTAGGTATGTGTGTATGTATGTTTTTCAGTTTGCTTTTATGTTCGACGGCTGCCGTATGTCGTTATGTCATCTCACTCACTCACTAACTCCTCTTTGGCTTGCGTTCCCGTTGACGATATTATGGAACCCTTTCGCTAGTTTCATTTCTTGGCTTCGCAAATAAATATTTATTTGCCCCTGTTGCTACTTTGCTGCTGCTGGTGCGCCCTTCATCTCAGCCCATCCCCAACTAGCACGCCATGCTTTTGCATCATTATTATTTTTTATGATGCTTCTTTCGTGTCTTCTCGCTTTTTGGTTGTTGTTGTTGTGCTTTTGCATCTTACATAGTACATCTCAATATCCTTTCGATATGTCGTTATTTTATTTTGTGAATGATTTCTTCTGACCTGTATTTCTCTAACTCCTGTACATCATTTCTTATAACGTGAGCGTTGTTTTTTCAATAAACGAAAGTGCTTTGATGTTGTTCCATTTAGGGGCTTCCATTTCACATGTTTAGCTGTTGGCCACGAATTTATGTGCCCGCGTACATGTGCTACTATTGAACTCTATGTGTGCATCATAAACATTTTAGAAAATATAAAATTAGTATGTGCAAGAGAATATCGTAAAGAAAAACAAGCATAGGAAATGTTTAAATTGCTAAAGAAATTTTATATATGTATCAATCATACACGAGCATGTTGGTAGGGGATTGGGACTGCTCTTTGTTATCCAAAATTTATGTTTCTTTAATTAACATTTTTCATGCGAGCACTGATTTATGATCTAAAGTGGATTTACATAGTTAAGTTATAGCAATAAAATCGGTTTAAAATTTTGAGAGAATGAAATATTAATGTTTTCCGCGCAACTCATTATCACCATTAGCGCTCGGGCACACTCGAATACAACCCATATGGAATTTTTTTTATATTTACAATATACATAGAATTAGAAACTCATTCTAGGGCCTATTTCTGCGCTTTAATGTTTACCATTGTCAAATAAGAGGTGATGTCATTACACATAGATACCAATTTCAATTTGACTTGCTTTTCGTTTTGACGATTGAGTTATAAAATTATATAAATTAGCATTAAAAAAATGTATTTGTGTACTCGACTGATTCTCCCTTCGGCAATCTTTGGCCGTTCACTAGTCCCTGTAAATTTAGAAATGGATTTTCCGCACTGACCAATAAAACAAAAAATACTTTTTCACTTTTATCTTTGATATTTGTGTCATTTTTAATTGATTTTAATGTGCATATTTCAAACTGTAGGTAATTTTTCAGTGTAAGGAGGATAAAGGATAAATCAAAATTTGAAAAACTCTTCTTTTCGAGTTTAGGTCAAATTTTCATAAGTAAAGTACGATTATTTTCAAACACTATTTTTAACCGTGATTTTCCTATCTTCAGCAGTTTCTGAAATACAATAGATTACAGTTCAAAAACTTTGAAAATTTTACATTTTGCACATAAATTCTTTCCAATATTACATACATACGTACATACATATGTATTTTCAGAAATATTTTTTAAACTATTAGAAAATCTTACTTTTTGATAATGTCTTTAACAATCTTCGAAAGAAATAATAAACAAATGAATACATATTATATAATTTAATATATTTTTGACTATATTTACCCAAATAAGATACAGACTGTCACGTGAAGTAAAATTATATTATATATACAAAAATGTTAAAAAAATTTTGTTTTCATAATATCTCTTCAGTATTTCTTGCCTGACTGTATCTATTTTGAGATCACGATGTAGGTCATCATTTAGCACATACCATGGAATGTTAACTGCATCCCTGAGTGCTTTGTTTTGGAATCTTTGTCTCATATTTATTATATGATTTTTTGCGCAGCCCCAAATTTGAACGCCATAGAACCACACAGGTTTGACGACTTGTTTGTATATCATTAGTTTTTTTTTTTTTGTTGAGACTCTTTGGATCTCCTTCCAATAAGCCAAGTTAGTTTTTTGTATTTAATGTTCAGTTCTATTAGTTTTTTCTTGACGTGTACCTTCCATCTCAGTTTGGCATCTAGGTTCATACCCAAGTATTTCGCAGAATTAGCTGCTGGAATTTGTTCACTGTTTAGAAACATTGGAATTTTGGTTTCTCTTTTGTTGGTAAAGTCGACGTGGATAGACTTGGAGCTATTTACTGCCAGTTTCCATTTATTGGTGCATTGTTCAACTTCTTGGAGAGCGGTTTGTATCTTAGTGGTAGACACGTTGTTATTTGGACCTGTAGCTATTATTACCGTGTCATCTGTTCCAACAACACAGCTTGAGTTTACCGGTAAGTCATGTGTATCCAGGTACAACAACGGGCCTAGTATAATTCCCTGAGGGATATAGTTTTGAATACGCATCATCTAGTTTAACTCGATAGAAGCTTTCGGCACTATACGATTCCAACAGTTTACAGTATTGCTGTGGCAGAAGGTTGTTTAGCTTATATATCAGACCAGAATGCCAGACCCCATCAAAAGCCTTAGAGATATCAAGAAACACAGCTGAACAAGTTTCCTTGTTTTCTAAGGCCTTTTCGATTTCGTGCGTAACTATGTGTACTTGCTCGATAGTTGAATGTTTTTTTCGGAATCTAAACTGATGATTTGGGATAATATTTCTTTGGCAAACGATTTTTTCGAGCCTTTTACAAATGAGTTTCTCAAATAATTTTCCGATGACTGGCAGGAGCGAAATTGGTCTATACGAAGCTGGAGAGTGTTGATCCTTATCTGGTTTTAAGACCATCACCACTTCAGCAGCTTTCCAGTAGCTTGGAACCTGTTTTAATTTTATGCCCGCATTGAATATTTGTGCAAGCTTAGCCACTCTTTTTGGTGGTTTCAAAATTTCTTGGTTAAGTAACTTGTTTTCATAATATGTACTTCAAAAACTCTCGATTATCATAAAGTAATAGTTTAGAAAAGAATTATATTCCAGAGATGTTATATTAGCATATATTAGTGAAAGGAAGATATGTGAAAGCTTTTGAACTTTAAGCTTTGTATCTCAGAAATTAAAATAAATAGAAAAAAATAAAAAAAATAAGGTTGCCAAGTTCAACAGAACATCATGGGTTATCAAAATTGGTTCATCCACTACCAAGTTATAATTAACTTGGAAAAAGAAGAGTCCTCTACATTTCTACCTATAACTCCTAAACTGGAGCTGAGCTTTAGTTTCTAAATAAACTCCTGAAATCTATTCAAGGTCATTTATTATATTCCAGGAAAAAAATCACGGTTATCAGTGTCAGAAATTTCGAATTATTGAAAATCTTCAGTTTCGTATAGTAACTAAAAGTTATTTGATATTTGAAATGTTAATGTAAAAGTAAAATTTACCTACCATAACTGAAACCATAATTTACCTCATCATAAGCGAACGAAATCGTCATACTCCAAGTTTGCCGTTCACGCCTTACGATAATTGCATAATTAAGGAGTCGTTCTCTAAGGCTGTGGTAGTTGGCTTGATGGCTGTTGACCATTCCCAAAAATAAATCTTTGTTTGGAAAATAATTATATTTTTAAATTTTTTATTGTTACTCTTTAATTGGTACTATGTAATAATAACTTTTTTTTTTATTTTTATAAAAAACTGGGTCATATCTATACGAACTACTCTTCATTTTTTCTACACATCAAGTATTTTATAATTATGTAAATAAAAAAAAAGAACAAAAAAGAAAAAAAGTTGTTATTTTTTTTTTGTGTAGCAATGTGGCAGTAAAATGTCGAACGTAGTACGAATAAACAAAGTGTGTATGTGTGGATAATTGCAAAAATGCTGACATTTTTATATATGAAGTTCACACAAAAAGTGGCAGAGGATTGAGTTCGCTTTGTTGTTGGAATATTTCACGTGTGGCTGTGTCAACAATGAATTGTAAAATGTCATCACTCGTTTGCAGAAAATGAATAAAATGAAAGGGAGTGAATCATTTATTTTAATTAGGGGGTTACCTTTATGCATATATTTTTATCATAAACAGGTGTACACAATATACATATAATCACACATACACACATATGCATAGGTTCATGTGCATTAGCTAGGCCCATATTTCGACTATTTGACGATTTTACTCGAGGCATCCCAAAATTGTTAAAACCAACGTACATACATATTCTAAAAATGAATAGTAAAACTTTCAGGAAATCGGTTGAAAGAAATACGATCCCTCAGTTAAATGCATTTTCAAGAACTATGGAAAAAGGAAAAAAAAAAACCAAATCCGCTGTAGCAGACTTCGATCGTATGCTATAACATATGGGCCACCCTAGTGAGCATAGAGATTTCAAATGTCAGCTCAAAAATAAGAAAGAAAAAAATTTTTCAAATTAAAAAATATTCACGTGTGCATGTACTTAGGTGTGTATGTTTAGGTGTATCTATGTATGTCGAGGTTAATACTCGAGCATAATATTATATATAAGTAATTCTAACAGTTGAGAGATTACGTATACGACATGTAGTCGTGTGTTAGACTCGTAACTATGACTAAATATTTGGGTCATTTAAAAAATACAAAAAAAAACAATTATTTTTAGTTTTATAAATATTTATTAAATTGTTGAATTATAATCAAATATTTAAATGTATGTAAATCAATTTATTTTTTGTTTTTTTAGAATTGTTAAATATTTCGTCTTTTAATGCCGTCTTTTATAATCTTATTACATCAGAACAATTTGTATTTCGCTTCACGTCTTCTGTATTTAGCAAGTAATTCATTTACAAAAGCTGGACGCATGATACTGTTGCTTGACTGCAGCTAGAATTAAAGCGTCTGAATCCAGTTGAGCCAAAATATTTGGGTTTGTGTTGAACAGTTTCTTGCCATCCAAACTGGTACAGCTTAAGATAGAAATCTAACTTTCGAAAAGTGTAAGTACTTACTTATATCTCCGAAAAATAATCGAAAATAATCACTTCATACTTGCTTCTACTCAAAATCTTTGCATAAACATTATTTTCAATGCTTTTGTGCATACACATATGCTTTTGTAGTGTATGTTTGAGTGTGTGTAATGTATATAATGTGTGTGTGTTCTCGTGTATTCACTTGAGAGTATATTAAAGTGTATTAAAGAACATTATCGTGTTAGACTACGGCAATTTGTCTCTCTAATTTACCGTAACGTAATACATTGTTTAGCGATTGCAAAGCGATGCGTAGCAACTGCAATGCAACAATGCTATGAATCGAAGAATGTACACACGTACTTACACATGCAGATGTTTCATATTGGATAAAAGAAAAAAAAAACGGAGTTAACAACAACGGCAACAGTCGATAACGAAGATAACCCTGCTGATATCAGTTTAAGGTAAGTAGATCTTTACATGCACATTGATTTTGTTTTTTGTGTAACCACAAGAAGAGGATTTCTGAAATATTTCATGTTTGCTTCAAGAAGGTGCTGACAGCTTCATGTAGCTTAAAATGGACACATGCCTGATTTTTGTTCTGTGTGTTATATAAAAGTATGCTCATAGAGTATGGCAGTTGATGAGGAAGAACGTGCAGATGATCAAAATAAATGGTCAATTAATTTGCATTTGCAATAGGTATTTGTATTATTTTAATATTTTTTATAAAGGGTGGTCCACCAAACTTTTAGAATTTAAATTATTGGTTATTTCGCTGTTGCTCAGAAGAAGGAAGATGCGTTACAGTGAATGATGTTCACTACGGCACAATCATAACAGATTATTTGTGGACTATGTTTGGAGATATGGACAAGATTAGACAATACTTGGTTACAACAGAATGGAGCACCGCGTCACACAAGCCGTTCAACAATCGATATTTTACCAGAGGAAGTTTGAAAAACAAGTTGTTAGCTGCTTTGGTGATGTGCATTGGCCAGCACGTAGAATCGATTTGACTCCGTTGACTTTAATTTGTGTGGAGCCGTTACAGATAAGTATTACGGTATACACCCAGCAATGATTGAGGCCCTTAAGGATGAAATTAGTGCAGCCATCGGTCAAGTACAGCTCCACACTGTCCAAAATGTACTGAACAATTAGTCATTTGAATGAAATTGTATTCCACAATTAATCGGAAGGACATCAAAGCATTTCTTTTACAGACATTACTTTCGCCCCACCCTTTATGTGCAATTTATAGTATAGGTAAGTACATACATACATATCGCTCATTTGTTACAAGAATGCCATAAATCAAAAATAAATAAATACAAATCGAGTTAAGTATACAGAAATAACAGTTTTTAGTGCCTTAACTTTTGTAAAAAGATGAACTGATGAACTCTTCAAGTGAGAAGAGTATTTGACCGTAAGTTGTATGGAGTGACAGGTAAATTGAAAGTTTAAATGAGTTGTCAAAAGTTTCGAGTTATGACAGTCTTGCAGCAAACCAGTGATATATAAACCAAATAATCAAATTTTCTATTTAACCACATTTGAAGGCAAGAAAAGTGAAATTGGGAATAACAAATTAATTTTTATTCAAGATTTTACAGTGATAAGTATTTTGAAAATACAAGATAATCTAGTTTACGGCTAAACAACATAAGCTAAATGTGCACTAAAAAGCCTAAGGGAAACGAAAACTGGCATTACTCGCTCTAAATAAAAAAATTCATTACAGCCTCTAACCTAGTTCATATTAATAAGCAAAGCCATCATTCTTCATCTATCTTGTATCGAAATTACTGAGGATCTCTAGGCCTTCCAGAGAGGTATGGATAAAGTGAAAGAATAGAATAGCTTGTCTAATGTCTTCATGTTTCGACTGATTCAGCTTTTCCAACAGTTTTCATTACATGAGTAGTCTATAGTAATAAATTTATATTCACTTTATTCAACATTATGAAGTGTGTGAATCGAGTACGTACCTATGTCAATTTAGTGCAAATAAGAGCAACAAACAGCAGTCGACAAATTGAAATCAATGAAGACATATTTTAAACAATTTCCAAATGTCAAAAATGACTGTAAGAGGAATTACACAACTTCCTTCAAAGGATAATGAAACTTCCCAGTGGTTTTTACCGCTAAGCTACAGTTTAAGTGCTTATTAAGTGCTTCCAAGCGCTAAGAGATTTATGATCCGGATGTTTTCTTCATAGCGCTATTCTGCATACGAGAAATAAGCAAACAAAAAATATCTAATAACGAAACGTTACGAATGATAAACTGAGGGGAAAACAAAACGATTCAGTTAACATATGCAAAGCAGAGCGGTTGAATAAAATTCAAAGTAAATGTGCGTATTTTAATTATGTTAAAATAAGAAACATATACATTAATATACATATGTATATCGCTAACTTGGAGTGAAAACGGGCTAAGTCCACTTTTTAAAATTTCAAGGGAAAAGCTAAAAACTATCCAAGATATTTTTTTAAATATATAAATATTAAATAAAATTGAAAATGCATATTATTTGCAAAGCATTAATTGCGATTGCACAATTTGCACAAAATAAACAATTTGTTATATTTTATGTGCCTTAAACCTCAATTTCATATTAATCTCGAATAACAAGTAAAAACAAAATAAGTCCAAAACTATTTTTGCAAACCTTATTTTTTTATTTCGTCTTCCTTTCGTTTTTAAAAACTGAACTTTCCGCCTTTGCTTTAGCGTATTGTTTAGCGTATTGCCTTAATTTACCGCTGGGTTACAAACAAGATGGACACTCACTCAGGTACGTGTGTTTGTACATGGACACAGGCGCCCTCACGAACTTGCATAGTAAATATGTATTACATATGTAAATACTATATCATAGTGCAAATATAAACAAATGCAATTGTATGCAAGCAAAACGAATCGATTGTGGCCAAAATGTTACTTTGGAGTAAGAACGGAAATCGGACAAGAGATGCTGTTAAAAGAAGAAGAAGCAGAGCAGTAGTTACTTAAAACAGCAGAGCTGAAAACGAAATGCGGGCACCAATCGAATGTGACAATGTCAGAAATAGTCGGAATCGGTCCGCAATGAACGATTGTTGTCATTTTGACAGTCTGACATGTATGTATGCATGCATGTGTGACTGCAGGAGTGTTGCAGCAATTTTTTGTGATATAGTCTGCCTTTGTGTGTCGATAGATAATTGTGTTATTTTAAGCAAGCATACAGTTTAAATATAAATACAGGTACACACTCACACACAATTCCAAATTAGCAAATTTGTTATGACACTCACACGCACATGCATGCATAGTTACGCATACTCGTATATGTATGTATATGGCTTCATTTGACTACAATATGCTAGTGTATTTGCTTTTGTTGTGTGTTTGTGTATATTTGTTTTACGGTTTACATTTCTATTTCATTATGGTCTACTATGTAATCCTACATTTTATGCCAATCAATTCCGCAATTTAAAATTCCATAACCACTAACACACTCACATACAGTTACATGATACATAACACACAACACATTCACATAAGTACATTAGAGTGGAACGAAAAACACATTTGTGTCTTAATTTATTATATACTTATGTACATATAAAAATTTCAATATGCTATAAAGGAAGAAAAATATTGGAAGTAGCAATGGAAATCGGAGAGTATTTATTTAAAATCATTTGTTCTCACATGACACATGAAAAAAATTCGTAAATGTTGGATCGAAATATACTCACTTTATGGCCGATTGCATAGTTGTACATTCTCAGTACCCGGTCTAAAAAATATATCGGTTGTTGAGATTGGCCCAGTTTCATTTCTGACATACATACATGCTCGGCAAAATAATGTTTTCTCATTTCGGGTTGAAAGTTTCAAGTATTTTCGGACGATATCGTTGAAATGATATCGGGCCGACCTTAGACTCGATAAGTATTTCGGGCCTACATTACCAAAATCAACATCATAAGTATTAAACGTGGCAGAAAAAAGTGATTAAAAGTATAATCAAAATTTATTAAAAATTTAACCCGCCGCAAAGAGAACAATTCTCTCGTTTCGATTGATATCAATTTGGTAGATTGGGCGCCAGATAATGCTTGCATACTGAAGAACACTTGTAACTTTTAAAAATGACATTGTCCCTATGGGGGAGTAAAGGTGAGTTTGGAGTCAAAGTATACGCCAAAATCTTCAATTATAGGAATCCCGGGGAAATGCATGAGTGTTATGATGATAATTAAATGTAATCGGTGAGAAACATCGAGAAAACGTTATAAGCTTGCAATTGGAGAAATTCAACTTCTTACCGTTGGTGATGCACCAGGACATGAAGGAGTTAATGTCATTTTGAAATTTGGTGCAGTCGGATAGCTTCTGTATTGCTGCATACATCTTTAAGTCATCGGCATATACCATAGCAAGCTACTGCAATACCTAAAAACTTGGGCAACATCATTAACGAAAATGTTAAATAGTAGGGGCCCTAGATGACTCCCTTGCGGTACTCCAGATATGGCATAAATAGTGCAGGAATAACATCCATCTATCCTGACCCTCCATTTTCCTTTCTGTTATATACGAGGATATCACTTCAGAAGATTGGAGTCAATACCTAATCTCTCCAATTTATCAAGAACATCTAGGGAGGTAAAATATCCGTATTAAGAACGTCTACTTGTAGGCCAAGTACAACTTCATTAGTGCAAAATTTCAAAAAAAATTTAATTTGATTTTAACTTCGCCGAAAAGGCGTTTGTTGACAATAGCATCAAGTATTTTCGGTATAATCGATAGCTTCACGAATGGTCGTTAATTTTCAGTATTTCCTTTTTGGCCAGCTTTGAAAATCTGTGTAATTTACGCAGTTTTCTACTCGTCAAGAAATATGCCGCTTGAAACAGACATATTGAAGGTAACAGTTAATGAGATATATAGAGAAAATATAAGAAACAATAGTGGATTAAGTTAAACCCAGCGTCTTTATACGAGTCTAAGTATGCAAGGGTTTCTTCAGAGATATTAATATAGCCGATGTCAAGGGATTGGTGCAAGCGAGAAAAATCAAGCGTACTACTATCGGGAACATAATTATTGAAGACTGAACCGAATTAGTAGTGCCTTGGCTTCCTTGAAATTCCGTCGTTAATTCCTAAGCTTTTTCGCTTCGAATTGTAATATATCCAGAATGCTTTAGGGTCACGTTTAATGTTGGACTCGATGGAATCCAAGTCTATTTTATAAAGGAACTTGGATAAGTTTAATTTTTGAATTTATTATGTGCCTTATTTCGCTGAATTTTCAGTCGTAATACGCTCTCGTTGTACCAAGGCAGGTAGAAGTCACGCCGTTTGCGTTTGACGGGCACATAATGGTGAAGACTTTCGTTAATTGCTTTTAGTACATAGAAAAGGTATATTTTTCGCACAGGACTATATTCCAGTTAATAGAGTTATAAAAATTATTGAGGGCTTGATAGTTCGCATTATGGAAGTAATAACATGAGACCTTCTCATTGAAAGTTTCATCAGGGTACGAGTAAATTGAAAGTTTCAAAGAAAGTGCCTTGTAATGCACTGATTCGCTTGTGATTGGTTCGTCATACCTAGATATGTGCATAGTATTTGATATCGTTGTTTGTGAAAACCAAATCCAAAATTCTACTAAGATCGATCTTAGTATCATTTCCTATAATTTAATAGATTTCTAGCCGTTGAAACGTGTTCTTCGTTCCATTCTAATATACATACTTCCTTGCGCTCATAAGTACATATTTTGAAATTTTAGAATATTAAATATATGATTTCATTTCAACTTTACTAATATTATTTGAATATGCTCAATGTCAACAGTCGACCCTATTAATCGCCGTTAGGGCTGATTATGCTCCATAAACCTGCAATTTTAAATGCAATTTAACTAATTGGTTCAGCTTTTTTTATTACAATTGTATGTGAGCATAGGCATGAGAAATTTATAATGCACACACACACATTCAAATATTCCTTGCGCTCATGTGTGTGTATATGTGTGCAATTTCCGTGAAGTACCGTACAACTTATGTGCTTCACAAGAAATAAAGCGAATACGGTGTTCACAATCAAGTAAATGCACAGGCAAAAGCCACAGTCATGTAGATAGAGTGCGAAGTCAATGGATATGAGTAGATAGATGAACAGATACATTGACCGATAAATTGTTATATACGGAAAGAATTATCTTATTTTCTTCTATTCAAGAATAACATGGCTTTCTGCCCTTCACCTACATAGTTTTTCAGGGTTAGAATGTGAATGAAGAAGTTTCTGTCGGTAAGACCAGGTCCTGAAGAACACATGATCTTACCCATATCAAATTCGCTTTTTTCTTATATGAAGAAGTTTCCATCGGTTCGATCGGAAATGTTCGTTTGCTGCAAGACTATAACAAAAATACAAAATAATAAAAAAATCTGAGTTAAGTTTACAGAAATAACGGTTATTTGTTATATTTTGTAAACAATACATTATAACTGTATTTTATGTAGTCTTTTCGCGAGAAGAGTGTTTGTCGTTATCAATTGATAGGTAATTTGAAAAGTTACATTGCGTTTTACTCAAAATTTATGTTTCTTTGAGTTATGACAGTTTTGCAGCAAACGAGCGATATATATTAAGTTTGATTTTGATTTCAATTGCTCAAACTTGATTCGACTTGGCGATGTCCATCACATACTCTTTTCAGTCGCAATAAGTTCTTGTTGTACCAAGGCAGTTTGAAGTTAAGCCGTTTGCGTATGTAAAGTATGTGGTCGCTTTGGCGTGGTGGTAGTGCGTTGAACTGTTATGCAGAGTGTCCGGGGTTCTAATCTTGGAGCAGGCAAAATCAAAAAGTAGAAAAAAACCGTTTTGCTACACAACACCACGGCTTGGCAGGCAACGATACATTTTCCTTATCCTTCCTATCCTTTTCGTTGGCGCTGCATGTGGTCATAGACGACATTGATAAAACAAAGTACATTGTGGCAAGGGCATAAAACTTGCCACAATGGATGTCTATCTCTTTACCGGTGTCCAGTGATTTCATTCCCTCTCTCGTTCTCCCTCCTTTCTCCCACTTATCAATCTTCCTTTCAATGCTCTTCAACTCAATGCTCTGCATTCAAAGGGTACACCATGTGTGTTGAGTGTATAAAAAAAAAGGGAAATGTAATAAAAAGTTATCTGACTGAACTTTTTTCACAGTGTACCTCCTACTTATTTTCACCTATTAGGCCAAATCCACGACTAACTCCCAATCACACAAGTGTACAAAATTTGCTACGATTAGTTAGCAGGTATGCAATAAGTATCGGTATTGATCCTCGCCCACCTATCAAAGCTATTACACATCCATATGTATATACAAGTTGGGACAAAGGTAATGTCATAATGTGAATATACCATAATTTTTTCCAATGGCGTCAATTGCCATTGTGCTTTGACATTTATTTTGTACGCAGATAGAGAACTAGCTGGCAACAGTCAATGTAGCGATTCACAGTTCGATTAGTGATGGAGATTTTGAAACACCTTCTTTTTGGGCGCTTTTTGAAATCTCGCGTTTATGACAATAAACCACAAACCTTGCAAATCTTGAGAGGCAACTTTGAATGAGAAATCAGATGTTTTGCGAACAACAATTCAAAATGCTACAAAACGAGTACAAATGTGCGTCATCTCAGGAAGTTGTCATTTGACCGAAATCATTTTCCAGCTTAAAGTCATAAATTTTACACCTTCTGAACCTTTTGAGAAACAGAGCGCAATTTTTTTTTTATTTCTAACAAAATGACTTTAATTTTGCCCGACCTTGTATGTATATACATATTATACCCATTATGCCATCTAGCATCAAGAAAATATTAAAGAACTAGATATATACATGTATTGCAATATTTAATATTTTCTAAGTAAGTAAGCCTTCTTCATTAAAATTGCTTAAAATATTCCTCAATGATGCTATTAAAAGACTGCTCTCCCCACTTTTAGCCTTTCAACACCTGTCGGCTGGCCACACTCTTAACGACAATGTCACGTGCTCGTAAAAAATTTGTCTCATTTACCATTTTCGGACGCGTCGTTTTTTATAGGATGAGTTTCTGTTATTTCTTCCAACTAGTCTTTTTACTTTTGCTATTCAGTTTTTAACCCTTCTGATGTTGTCGTCGTCATCGTTGGCGTCGTTGTTAAAGGCGGCCAAGTAAGTACGTAATTTCGCATCAATTTTCGGAAAAATAAAATGCAACATTTTATGCGATCATAAAAACTCAATTGAATTGCTGCAAAATGTACATGTGCGATGTAAGTTTGAATTTGGTTTGTGGTGGTAAGAGTAGTAGTGGTGAAGGCCCCTTCCCATTGCCGGAATGAAAGCAAAGGAGTGTATTAGTAGAGTGGTGTAGTTGACAGCTTTTACTGATGGCGATAGTGTGTGGGGGTAAAGAGATTTACTTATGCAGCAACTTGTTATTTTCAGCTTAACTATTTTCTTTTATGCGCCTCTCGAATGTGACATTTACTCCCTTTTTAATAGTTAACAAGGGTTCATTATATTCACATACTACATACATATGTTTTTTTTTTGTGGGCTGTTATCTTTTTGTTTGAATTTTTTCTGATTCGAATATTTGCAAAATTTTTCTAGAAACTTACTGTTGTTCTGCAGTTGCCTCATTTGAATTTATTGTGCGTCTTTATTCTTTGCTTATGCGGAAATTAATAGTGTCCCTAATATTTTATTTTGTCACATTGTCACATATAAAAAGTAATAAGCTAGTTTTGCGAAACACTGACAATCGAAAAAGGAAGATGAGTATGTGAGAGACTTTGTGCATTACTATAATATTTTATTTGTAGTATTTAATGTAGCCGAATCTTGTCATTTTTATAATCGGCAATTTACTACATATATATATTATATTTGTTTATATGCAAACAAGTGCTTTTAAAATTGGGTAGATGTAAACAAGAAAGATACAACACTCTCAGAAAAGCTAAATAATTCAGTTTGCGTTCTATCCTACTGGTGCTGTAAATTCAGTCTCAATGGCAATCCCTCGAAAACAGAGGTTATGCTCTTTACCAGGAAGTACAAAATTCCTAAGTTCGCTGTACCCAAAATTAATATGAACTTTTAGCAAAAGCGTCAAATATCTGGAACTAGTTCTTGATCTTAAACATCTATGGAAAGCTAACATATCGGAATGGGTGCGGAAAGCCTCTTGTGCTCTACACAGCCTTGTATAAGAGGGCATTGTATGTAAAATGAGGTCTTCAACCTCGAATCATATCCTGGCTCTACATATACAGCGGTATTTGATCTGAATTTTCTGTATTTCTCCATATTCTGGTGGCCAGCTACTGAAAAGGCTGTTAATCTGAAATATGTATAAAATATATAAAAATTACGAAAAATAAAAAAAATTTAAGTACTTTACTTTACTTACTTACTTTTAATGGCACAACAGCCCATGGAGGGCCTAGGCCGAGCTTTTCGCATCCACTCATGTTGTGCTTGATATATTTGTACATTAATGGAAGGGACCTACAGTTTAATACCGAATCCGAACGGCGAAGTGAAAAGCCTTTCATAGACAACTTCTACTCTTGTAGGTTTGTCATTGCCTGCCAAGGGTCGTGTAGAAAAAAAATTTTTTTCTACTTTTTGTTTTGGCCTGTGCCGAGATTTGAACCCTGGATACTCTGCGTAGCAGTCCAACGCAGCGACCACATCCATATACCTAAGTGAAAAATATTGTAAAGTACATAGATGAGAATTACAAGAGAATACTAATAATAAAGTGTTTTCTACCAGTATTCTGAAATATTGCTTTATTTTCTGCGATATTTCCATTCAAAGCTATCAAACTAGTATATAAATTTAAGATAATTTTAATTTTCACCCCAAATATACAATATTTAATAAGGAATTGATTAAATGAGGAATTAGTATTAAATAATTTATGAAAATCAATTAAAGAGCAGCAAAATTTTGCAAAAGAGAACAAAAGCGAAGCAATATGCACTAGGCGTTTATCGTAACCCTGCAGTGCAGAAATTAGTGAGTCTCACAAATAACCTAGTACATTATGTAGCCAAAAATAAGGTAGTTAAGATAGTAGCTCAAAACTGATGAGTAACTTTATAGACTGCTTAGACTTTTCTGATTGTAAGTACAACAACAAAAAGCTTCTTTCAATAATACTTCTTCTTCTTCTTCTTTTCATCACACAACATTCCATGGTGAGCCTAGACCGAGCCTTTTTCGCATCCACTCATGTTGTGCATGTTAAACATAAGTATCTGTACTTGAATGGAACGGCGAAATGAAAAGCTTTACATAGGCAATTTTTACTTTTGTAGGTTTATAGAAATAGATTTTTCTACTTTTTGTTTTTGCCTGGGCTGAGATTTAAACCCCGGACACTCACACTTTACAATAATTTTCACTTATGTACATGGATTTTTAAAATGAGGAAGCCAGGGCAAAGATAGAAGAAGAATGAATTTTTGTTCTATTTTTTTGCTTATAAATATGTATGTGCCTACAGGTGTAGAAACATTTTAATAATAAACTAGGTGACCCGGCAAACTTCGTACCACCTAAAATTGTAGATCACAAAAAGCCGTGAGCCAAATTTTGCTGTAATATGCTCGATAGGAGCCGAGTTATACCATTTATAAGTATTGAATCGTATGGGCGGTATGCCCAACCACCTTCAATGTGACATGGAGCTTAAAGTTGTCCCAAATTTCGTTAAAAAATATTCAATGGGTTATATTCAAAGTTGAGTTATATCATATACAGGTGTAGTGTATAGACTGTGCCACGACCCTTATGGGATATTCAAAAATTTTCATACAAACCTTTTCCTCACAATTACGACCTCCGGCCTCATATTTCACGTCCTTGTTTTATACATATGTATAAATTTTTAAAATATAAAATTTTTTGTTGTATTGTCAAAACTGTGATTCCACGATCTGCGCCAACTGAAAAATGTAGTCTGCAACAACAACTACTAGTGTAGTCTGCCTCTTCCTGCAAGGATGAAGATAGAAATCTGGTGACAGATATCCAGGGCATAATGAGATTATGGAGGGAGCACTTTTCGCAGCTGCTTAATGGCGAAGACGGCAATAATCCCGCCACTGCGGAACCCACTCCGGAAACCCCAATCACTGACGGCGTTGAAGTACCGCCGCCTGACTATGAGGAGGTCTTAACAGCCATTGCTCGGCTGAAAAACAATAAGGCTGCAGGTGCAGATGGCCTGCCTGCTGAGTTGTTTAAGACCGGAGGCGAAGAGCTCAAAAAACGCATGCATGAGCTTCTATGCAGAATATGGTCAGATGAAAGCATGCCAAGTGATTGGAATCTCAGCGTACTCTGCCCAATCCATAAGAAGGGTGATTCCACGATCTGCGCCAACTACCGTGGGATCAGCCTTCTTAATATTGCATATAAGGTTCTATCGAGCGTACTGTGCGAAAGACTGAAGCCCATCGTCAACAAACTGATTGGACCTTATCAGTGTGGCTTCAGGCCTGGTAAATCCACCATCGACCAGATATTCACACTACGCCAAATCCTGGAAAAGACCCGAGAAAAACAGATCGACACCCATCATCTATTTGTCGATTATAAAGCCGCCTTCGACAGCACGATTAGGGATCACTTGTACGCCGCAATGTCTGATTTTGGTATCCCTGCAAAGCTCATTCGTCTTTGCAAAATGACACTGACCAACACCACCAGCGCAGTGAAAATTGGGACAGACCTCTCCGTACCATTTGATACCAAAAGAGGTTTCAGACAAGGTGACTCCCTATCGTGCGACTTCTTTAACCTAATGCTGGAGAAAATAATTCGAGCTGCGAACATCGACATCTCTGGCACTATCTTCTACAAGAGTGTCATGCTGCTAGCATACGCTGATGATATTGACATCATTGGCAAAAACGCTCGAGCAGTCAGTGCAGCATTCTCCAACCTGGAAAGGGAGTCTCGTCGTGTGGGTCTAGTGGTGAACGAGGACAAAACGAAATACCTTGTGTCAACAAACAAAGAGTCACGGCGTCTTGGACAAAATGTCACTGTTGACAACTACACTTTTGAAGTCGTCAAGGATTTCGTTTATCTAGGATCCAACATAAACACCAACAATAATGTCAGCCTTGAGATCAAGCGGAGACTAACTCTTGCCAACAGGTGTTACTACGGGCTCAGTAGGCAATTGAGAAGTAGAGCCCTCTCTCGACCGACGAAAATAACGCTCTATAAGTCCCTCATCCTTCCCGTCCTAATGTATGGCGCAGAGACGTGGACATTGACCATCAATGATGAGAGACTGTTAGGAGCGTTCGAGAGGAAGATACTCCGTAAGATCTACGGTCCAGTATGCGTGGATGACGTGTATCGAATAAGATGGAACGATGAGCTGTATGAGCTGTACGCCGACACTGACATAGTCAAGCGTATAAAACTCCAGCGGCTTCGCTGGCTGGGTCATGTTGAGCGAATGGAAGAAAGCGCTCCGGCTAGAAAGGTGTTTTATTCGAACCACGGTGGAGGATCACGCAGAAGGGGACGTCCTAATCTCCGTTGGAAAGACCAGGTGCAGGGCAACCTGACTGCACTTGGCCTTATCAACTGGCGCCAGCGCGCGCATAGCAGAAGTGACTGGCGAAGCTTTGTGGAGGCGGCCAAGACCGATCATCGGTTGTAGCGCCAGCTAAGTAAGTAAGTAAGCAACTAGTTAGTTTTTAACTAGTTTGACACTTTATCAAAAAATACCAGTTAAATAGCTGGGTGAAAAGTTATCGAGAAGTTGACTACAGGAAAGTCATGCTTATGCATTCGCCGTTTCATGTATATACTCGTGTGTACGTGTACAATGCGCATATGAGTAGGTATTTATGTGTTTAGACATATGTGTGTGTGTGCTCCATAGCTCGATTTGTGGTTCCACTAACAAACACATTAAATACCACAGCAATAGAAGCAAAAGCATACAGACAGGCAGAAGAACAGAGGGGCAGATAAACAGACAGACAGACAGACACACGCTTACAGAATTTGGCATTTGTGTTAATTTTCTTGTTACCGCTACTGCTGGTGTTACAACAACTAAAACAACAGCATTTGCGTTTGCTGTTTGTTGATGCTGCTGCTGAATTATGTTTTTGATTTTGGCTGACAATGAGCGTCCAAATTTATTGTTTACATTTACAAACAACATTTCCATCACCTAATTTGTTGCAGCAGCAGCAGCAGCAACAGCAGCGGCAATATTTTAAAGCGTAGTACTGCTGTAGGTGCTAGAAGAGGGCGTGGCAGTGACACTTACACAAACAAATCCGAAATGCACTTTCCCAATTGTAAACAAAACGCACATTACGCACATACGCATACAAACATTGGCCATCTACGCATACAAATGCATTTGGGGTTTCTAATGTTTCTGCTTGCATGCATTGTGTTGACAACAACAATAACAGCATTTGCGGTATATTCACGCACACATTTACATTGTTATTAAATGCGAAAAGTGTAGTTGTAAATTTCATGGTGAGGCGTATGTATGTATGTATGAAAGTATATAAATGTGTGCAATTTCTAATTTCAAATTAGAAATGTTTATTGCGAAAATAGTGGAATGAAATTTGTTATCACGAGGGACAAAGTGTGTCGAGAGGCATTTAAATAAGATGGTGTGAGTTACAACTGACACTAAGTGGGGCAAGGAGACCCGGACCACAGGTCCGTCGTTTGAAAAGTTTAGTCAGTATGGGACTGATCGATTTCGCTACAGCAATAAAAAATCAATATGTCGATATTAATTAGACCAATTTTTCGCATTTTCTTGTGATTAAAGAATTCCAGTCAGATTGATCATATTGAGATCGTATGAATCGCTTTTAAGTAATCTAAGCACGATTTGTTGGTTACAGCCCAAGCTCCGCATCCGTTCGACGCAAGCTCTTCTTTAAAATATTGAGGAACACACAACACGATTGTTTTGGCCCATGGAATAATTCTGCTGAAGCTCCATAATAACAGATAGATACCCACCACTTACTTCACTGGTACAGTGTAATGTAGAGATTTGGTATCCATCCAGTTAAACCATTATATATTGCTTTTTCCAAGCGCATACCAATTGCATAAAGCGGAAAAATTCGAATTTATCCACAACTAGTTAACAAATTAATGATAAATCTTTGTTGATATGACACTGCACCTTCTTCAACTACATGCATAACTAGCAATTCTAGAACATAAATATACTGTCAGTTGGACAATTCACATTAACAACAACAAAATCGTCATAGGCGTTGAAATACTCCAGCATTCAACTCAAAACAATCAACGCATATAATCGCACCAAATAAAAAGTAGCAACAACAAGCAGAAGCAGCAGCAACAAAATCAGCAAGAGCAATACTACATACATACCACCAGGGCCGTGGTGAGAGAATATGGGCCCGGTGGGGAAATAGGGTATTCATCTTACGGACACCTAATGTGGGAAAAATATAGTATGTGCATAAATCTTCAAGTTTTATATGTAATTTTAACCCATTCTGGACATCTGTACGATTTTTCGGACAGTAATTTTGAAAATTCATCAAAAGCACATTTATAAACATTTTGCAAAAATATCTACTGTTTAGAATTTTTGCATATTCTGGCCTTAAAATTGCACTTAAATGATTTATAATTATTGGGTATCACTTTGCTAAGAGATCAAGTAAACAGCCAATGCTTCCTTGGAAGTTAGTTTTGAAAATCATCAAAAATATTAAAAGTAATTTGATATGGAAAATTCATCTATTTCATTCATCAAAATTCATTTGATATAGAAAGTTTAACCTCACAGGTCTTCATATATTTTTCAGAGACAATAGATGATCAAACTTTTGTAAAGATATATGGAAACAAATTTATACAGAAGTTATATATTTAACGGGGATTGAAGCACGTGCCCCTCTAAGAAAATACAAACCGCGCAGAATCAACCCGCCCCAACCTCGGCTCTCGTCACGTCTGCTTAGCACCAACAGAACGCCGAAAGTCACTCAACATTTCTGAAATGGCAAAACAAATCCGTAAATTTTGATTTATTACTTGGCATAACTGTAAATGGCAATGCGCTTAGGAGAACAAAAACAAAAAATTAATACAATGCACCACAACAACAACACAAAGCAACGATTACAATATTTTGGTAGATTTTGAAATACGAAACTAGAAATTTTGGCTGCTTTTGTATAACACAATCATGCACTCATGAACATATACATACATACATACACTCATATGTCTGACTCAGACCAATCCACTGAGCCCAAGTACTAGCGTGAAGAAGCATTATATAGCAATAGTACTCAGAAAATTAAGTTCTGAAATAGGAAATATGGGAAAATGGAGATACTATGACTTTGAAAGTCAGCGCACAACGTTGTGTGCTTAAAATAAAAACCACTGGCCGAGACCTTTAGCGCACTGAAGATAGATACTAAATAATTCCGAAATAGCGCCATTTGAAATCCAACGAAGTTTAGGCGAGGTTATTGCCAATGCTGAAGAAAATAATTCGTGCTGCAAGCGTCAACATCTCTGGAACTATCTTTTACCAGAGTGTCATGCATATTCTAATGACATGCAGTCAGTCCAATCTGAAACAGGAGTCTTGTCGTGCGAGTCTAGTGGAGAACGATGATAAAAAGAAATATCTTGTGTCAAAGCATGTTACTATTGATATTCGAAGTTGTCAAGTTACTTTAGAAGTTCACAAGTTACTTTCGAAGTTGCCAAGTTACAAACAAAACTCTCTTATCCATACAGGTATGATTATAAATAGGTATGACTATAAATAATAACTACCTATATACTGAGCCAGACGTGAACAGTTACTACCAAGGTTCAGAGGTTGTTGGGAGCATTGAGAGATTTACTTCTCAAGACTTATAGTTAAATGTGCGTGGATGGCGTGTATCAGAGAAGATGTAACCATCGCCGAGCATGATATAGTCAAGCTAATAAAGAAAAACGCTTCGGTTAGGAGCGTGCTCTATTCAAGCCATGGTTATGAAATTTTCTGATGAGGGCTATCTAACTTCAGTCGAAAATATCATGTACACAGAAATGTAATTGCACTTAGCCGCACTAAGAAACGACATATGAAACTTAGTTACGTCGGCTTGGACTTCATATAATTACTTGGACTTCATATTCACTTTACATATAATTACTAAAAATTATATGTAAAGTGAAGTAAATGAAAAAGATTTTTCATTTTGTCATTAAATTTTACTGCCTTCTGCTCGTGCACAGATTTGTTCATTCTACTTTATTTAATATTTTTTCTTTTTTTTATCTTAATTTGAATGCATTCTTGTGCAGCGAACAAGAAAATACCCGTATTCTGGTATGGCATTTTGCATCACATCGGTTTGACTAAGTAGAACCAAACCAAAACCAGAGCAAAATACTGCGAAGCTTCATGTCATTCTTGAAATATTTTTTAATATTTTTAAAATTTTAATACCAGCAGACAATAAATGCCATTGACAAAAAAAAAAAAAAATAAACAGCAGCAGCAGCAACAACAATACAAATCGCAATATAATATCAGAAGCGCAAACAATCTGCCAAAAAATAAATAATCAAAATAATGCAAACAAAAAGATTAAAAAAGCATATACCGAGTATATTTAAGAGAATGAACTGTAGATGTAGAAAAAGTATTTCATTTGATAGAGTTACTCAGGCTTTTTCCATCATTGCACTCACTCATTCTCCAGCGCCATTACCCCAGCAATACACCGCCATTCTATGGACCGAAAGGAACTTGCTTACTTATGCTAATCTCTCAAGTGGCATTTTGTAGATAAACTCAAGTGGCTATGAGGCAGCAGCAACAGCATCCTCGTGCATATGCATTATTAACTCAAATGTCACTGAAAATGCTGCTGATGCAGCGAATCCTAATGCGCTTGTTGTTGTCGTCGACATTGATGTTGTTGATATTGGTACTACATGAAGCAATTGATGTGAGCATCAGAAGGAATTCGAATTCATTGAAGCTAGTAACTATTTTCTTTTTTTATATCTAGATACATATGAATATACTCGTACATATGTACTAATGCATATGTATGTATGCCTACTTATGTATATATGTATATATGCATGGATATGTAAGTAAGTATATAGATTTCAATTTAATTTCATAAAGGTTCATGCATTGTTTTTTTTCTTTGTCGCAATTTGTTTATTTCAAATATTTGATATTTTATTTTTTCTGTACAACTTTTTGCAATTTAAACGTGAACCTCATTTCATCTTCATTCGAAATAATCCCGCATTTTTATTCCACAAAATTATTTGTTTTGTCTGATTGCGGATTTGCAAGTGCATAGTTTACTCAGATACTTTATGCCTCAGACTGAAATTATTGCTGCAAAAAGTTGCAGCTTTGAGCCTTGCGACGACACGTGAACCTAGCCCACACACAAACACACACCGTACACTGTATACACACACATACATACGAATATGTACATATGTATGTATAGGTATCTGCATGTGTATGCCGCAAACTATTCAACTAGTCGCACTCATTTAATATGAAAGCAAATTGCATAAAATCGCACCTGCAAAGCAGCAGCAGCAGCAGCAGCAGCAACAACATCAACAACATCAACAGCAGAAGCAGCAATAGAAATTGTAATGCTAAAGCCGAAAGACATCGACGATGAAGATGCAACTGGATGAAACTGACTATTGAAAACTTATGGCATTTTCTGCATTTTCATTTCCTTTTACCCCTTTTTATTCTTGTACAAATAGAATGCATGTAAATATTGAAAGTCCTTTTTGTTGCAGAGGGAAAAAGTATCTTTTGATATCTTATTCGGTTGGAATAAAAAATGCAGATACTCGTAGGTCCATACATATACATACACACATATCACATGTACATATGAACGTAGTCGATCCTACAATATACATACATAAAACCATTTTAGTTTGCGGATCTTACTTTTTATGAAATAATAAAAAGGAAAGCAAGAAGTAGTAGTAGAAAAAGTGAGCATTTACAGCTATTATAGTTTTTCTGTTTGTTTGTTATTGCTGTGCATGTGTGTAAACTTTTGCAGCTTTGTTAGCCAACATGCTGATGCCACAAGTCAAACTGTAAATGCCAAGATAAATGATGACGATACAGTGAAGCAAATTTAGAACTTTTTTGGATGAATTATAAATAAAAGTACTTTGTAGAAAAAAAGCTTTTCTGTTATGACATTATCGACAGATTAATTAATGTGGATTTGGTGAAATTATAAATGGTTCACAAAAATCATGAAATAAATATTACAGTTCACCGAAAATACATTTTTCAAGATTTCGAAAGTTGATTCGGATGATACAACTCAGGACATATACATGTCAAGACGTTTTAAAAGTTTGCAGCTCTTTCATTTCTAACAAATTAAGTAAATAGACCATAAGACAATTGCGTTTGAGAGCGTTGAGTATTTTAGCTGGCATTCTTACTGCTGGTCACTGCGAGCTCAGAGAATACTTCTGTAAATTGGGCATTAACGGTAATTCAAGGAGGGGGAGTAGGGGAAATAATCAAAAGATATTTCAGCGGCTTTAGGAGCACTGATTGATAAAAGAATGAAATGCCTGGGTAAGTACCAAGTGAAAAGTACTGAATCAGTAGCCATGGATCCGAGAGTGGTATGTATTTGAATTCTTGAGGGAGACAAAACTGATTAGAATAGACAAAAGAAGACGGTCGTACAATAAATCTTACAGGGCGCTGTACAATTAATAATGACCCCTCTAACAATAAAATAAAAATAAATCTGAGATTTGTATTTGTGTGTTAAAAAATTATATAGTAAAAATTTCAGTAGAAGATTTGCTTAGAATGTATTAACCCATTAGTTACCTTCTTTATCGGTACGTTTGCTCTATGTAGGTGAACACTACATTTTTGACCAATTACGAGGGTTGATAAATAATTTTAAGTTTTTTTAATCTATCTCAAGAGTCGGCGCATGCTTCCTTCCGGTGGTTGCCATCCTGAAACGGGCAATATGCTATTAAAAGAAGAAGAACAGTCTAAATTAAATATTCAAAATAATTTAAGTTAAATGATATGTGGAAAATTATTGAAGAATGCCATTCCAAGTTGAGGGAAAATATAATTTTCATATTTAAGTACTTGAAATGCAAATCTAAAGTGAATCCGTTAAAATAGAGCGGTTTCCCGGAATGAGGTTTTTCAAATACTTATTTTCAAAGTTTCCTGTTTATTATATTTATCAAGCAGAAAAATTACAGCCAAATCAGAACATTGATTATGATAATGAAAAAATACATAGATATTTTTTATTTTCATGCTGCACATGATTATTTTTATATTCCTAAAATATGAAAAAGAGTAGTCTTAAAGTTACAAAAATATTGGCTTTATTTTATTAATAAAACATGTCATGAAAATCTTGTGCTATCGTGATCTCAAAACCCAGAAGGCTTCTAAAGCAGCTCCAAAAGCCATACAAAACAGCGTTGAAGCCTCAATCTCCGTATCCACTCCAACTCTTTTTTTGGCACATGATATCATTGCTTGCCATTACACCAAGAAGCTAAGACGAAGGCCCACTCGAAACTGCCTTGAGAAGGTAAAGCGGAGCCTTTCGCTTAGATCCCTTTTGAAATATGAATAGAATTCTTTGTTTCAATCAAGGAATAGTGCTTTTCTCTTGGAAGCCTTCTTTTGTTCTGAAATGGAATTTTTTACAATATTCAAATATGGATCACTCAACGGAAAGTAGCAACATTTCGAAGCAATAAATTGAAAGATGTTAAGGTTCATATAAGATATTGTTTTAAGTTTTATTGAAATTGTGGAAATCTTTTTTGGTTATGAATCAAAACGACAATGTTGAACTGATTCAAAAACGAAACTAACTCAAATATTGCAACAACGGTAGATTTTAAATAATGTAATCAAGAACAAATTTTTAAAGCAATACAACAACTTTCATATACCTTCTAAGAACGCTATATGAAAGTTTTCGAAAAATAATATTGTAAAGGAAAAAACTTCCACTTACCTTCTCAAGAACGCAAAGTAGAAACAAATTGACTCTTAATATAAAATTTGTTTTTCAAATGACATTTGTAAAATCATCTTGTACCTTTCATCATATAGTATATTAAACAATGCACGGCAGTTACTAGACTTGGGTGTTCTGTTTGATACAAGGCTTACTTTCTCTAACCATATAACTAACTACCTTGTACCAATAGCCTTTTCGCTCCTTGCCTTTATTCGTCATTATGGCATAGATTTTAAAGTTCCATATACGCGTAAAATCTTGTATGTAACACTAGTACGTTCGAAATTTGAATATACTTCCTTCATTCGGAATCCTTTCTACAATACACATTCTGCACGTATTGAAAGGATTCAAAAGAAATTTGCTCATTTTGCTTCCAACCTTTACATTTTGTTGAGCCTATTCCTGTTTGATGTTTACTTATTAGTTTGAAGTCTCTTGAGAGTAGAAGAGTTACATCTTCTCTCATGATTGTGTATGACCTAATTTGTGGAAATATTGATTCCCTATTTTTAATTGAAAACATTACATTCAATGTACGTTCACTTCATCTGCGCTGCCATGTTTAATTTTTTGTCTCCACTTTGAAAACTAACTATCAAATGAATGCTCCAATCAGAAGGGCCTTGCTGAAATTTAACAAAGTCTCAAAACAATGCAATGTTGTTTTTCCTATGATTAGGAATCCATTCAAGCATAAATCTTTATTATCTAATTGTTAATTATTTTTCCAATACAGTAAGGATACTGTCTAATTGACAAAATAAATTGAAAAAAAAAAAATAAAAAGGAAATGAAATGCAATAATATTTTTACAGAAACCACCCAAATCCTTCTTAAAGCAGTTTTTTGTGGTATAATACCAACGGTAAAACTTCTTTAAACCTTTCTAAAACATAGGCCATACACCGTTCCTCTATCTTCTTGAGGGTTCTAACAGCAACTCTGCTATACTCAGTACAGAATCATTCGAGAACGTTCGAAATGCATAACGAACGTTAGCATCAAATGTGTGAATCGAAATGAAAAATAAAGCACTTTTTCGTGTGGTCGCTTGAGTGAAAGCTCACATTCACAATATTCTACTCTTACCACGTGTTCGGTAGGCAACGATTCTGTACTGTGTGAATGTTAAAATAAAAACCTGCTATTGTTGTTGTTGTATTGTACACACGCAACTTCTTACATATTTTTAACTGCGTTAACGTCAACATATTCGCATGAAACTTATATTGTAGGAGGGCTCACTACTCCACTTTGCCTTTCCAATGATATAAGTTTCATGCGAATATGTTGACGTTAAAATATGTACGTAAAAAAGGAGGTAACTGGTTTTGGCTTAGTGAATTAATACGAGTATATAGAAGTTGTTTAAACAGGACAGATTGAAAATGCTGAATCACAGATATTCATTGCCGATATTTCTCTTTTACGATAACCGAATATTGATCGTGGTCGATGATTTAATTATGTACATGTAAAGCCAATTTAGATATTTTATTTACGAGTATGTACTTTAACTATAAAACTGATAACAAAATTCACTATTAGAAACTATATCTGTATTGATTTCAATATTCGCCCGAATGTTTAATTTTGCCACAGTGTACATATTTTTCATTTTAGTGGATCAATTTTATTAGCATAATACATATAATCTATTTAATAAAACCATCAAATCTTTCTACTTCATCTATGTAATAACAACATTGTTATCTCACTTGTTCTTGTTGTTCAGCATAATATCATCATCTTCGAGGTCGATGCATTTAACTAGGTACATACATATGTGCTCGTATGTATGTATGTATGTATTCTATATGGTATGTAGGGAATATGCTTGTGGTGTAAACAAGAAGGTATAGAAATAAGAAATTTCAATTGAATGAAATGTTGAATGCGACAGTAGCAACTGGTATGATAGTTGCTAATGCGAAGCGAGAAGTTTATCACCACTATAAATGTATAGATACATACAACAATACATACACACACACACATGCATACACACATACATACATATGGTACATACATGTGTACAGGCTAAAGCTTGTAGTTTAGCTTAACTTGGCTAAACACTGAAGTAGAATGAGCGTTGTACTAAAGCTAAACCGCTAAGTCCGCACTATTCTATTCAGGGGTTGACGCAGGGGTGAAAAAAATCTTTTCATTCTATAAGTTCTGTCAAAAGCCTTTTATTTCAGGATTAACGATCGGAGAAGGAGTAACTTGACTCTGATGATTATTGAAAAGAATTGAGAGTGTTTGATCCCTTTGATCCGTTATTATTAGGGAAAGAAATTTCATGAACTAAAAAATCGAAAATATGCACTTAAAATTCGAAAATTTGCATCTGAACAAGTAAAACATGCAATTAAAAATAAATAACCATTAACTGTTGCATGTAATTTAACGAACAAAAGACGAACACAATTAATTTTAAAATAATTACATAAAACAAAAGTTGTACGAGCAAAAATTCATTTAAAAAATACATGTTTGTAGAACAATTTTCCTCATTAAACTCAAAAATGCCCACAAGTTAAAATTGTACCTTTTTAAATGGTTTTAAAGGTAAAATATTATCAAAAATTATTAAAAAATTTAAAAAATGAAGGTATATAAATCAGAAAATTTTATACACAAGCAATTTTTGTAGACATTTTTTTTTTGTAAAATATGCAAAAATATGCACAGTTTCCTGAAAATATGTAAAAAACAGGGATTCATTGAAACATATGTGTTTAAGCCATCCTTATGTACCTTTTTCCCCCTTTCATTTCTATTAATTTTCTCTATCCTTGTTTCTTTTCGTTCTATTCTTTTTTTTGCTACTGCTTTCTCTTGGTTCTTCGCTTGAACAATGTCTCACCGTTCGGTTGGGCTCTTCAATAATAAAACTTCCAATTTTTATTACAATAAATTAATGTTGTCAAATTTAAATACAAGTTCCTTGTGTTTTGATATTTCATATATTCATTTCTGAATTAAACATGGTCCTTCGAGACGGATGGGTCTTGTGTTTTGATATCGCACTTATTCACTTCTGAACTAAACAATATGCTAAACAATTTTAATGGAAGTTTCATACCATTTCACTTTCGAGACGCTGAGCATTTCGAGAACAAGCATTTGCATGGAACACCTTGTCCTAGTTATTATGTAAGCCTTTACAACAATGCATACTTTGTTACTCAATTTTGTCAATCTGTGGATCGCCTTATATATGAAATCGAAACAAAAGCTGGTTTACTACTTATGTATTACTGTATTCCATATATTTAGTTATGTAATACACAAGTACCCATTTAAACGTCGCTCGTATGTTGCAATACTATCATAAATAAAAAAGAAAGATTTTTAATTAAGTATGCATATAGAAATAACTGTTAATCATTTGTAACTGTTAGTTATTTTGTGTAAAAAACATAAACCTATCTCAAGAACTCATTACGTGAGAAGAGTATTTGTCGGTATCAATTGTATGGAGTGAAAGGTAAATTGCGTTTTAGTAAGTGCAATTATATCAGAATTTATTGTTTTTTGATATGACTGTCTTGCAGTCAACTAGCGATATGTACATACATATGGTATGTATCTTCTTATGAGGTGTTAATCGCACTCAAATGCCAACCTCACCTTCACGTGGTAAACCCTGACGACCGACCTTGGCCCTGAAGACCGATTATAGGCGGTATAACATTACCACCTTGCACAGAGAAAACCCTGTCTGGATGTTCAGCTGACAGCTTCATCACCTGAATCGGATGCGTTAGACCTATCCATCTTAAAACTTTTGATTACGGAAATCAAAACAAAAAATAAAAAATTTCGGATTGTAGCCTTTTGTTCCTCCCCGGAACTTTAGGATACATATTTATATATCTTCTTAATCCTATTTACTTATTGGATGTAACTATTTGCGAGTGAATATGCATGCTCATTTACATGCACAGTAAACCCTGGTTAAGTACCTCAGCTGAATGTGTCAGGCTTCTGAGGTACTTAAGCGGGGAAGATTCTTAAAAGGCGAAATTTCTACGGATATTTGCAGAATAAAATAGCAAATTGCAGGCATTTAAGCGGGAAAAGCACTAAAAGTGGGACTCTCAACCGGGGTTCACTGTATTGTATTTCAAAGACGGTGCAATCTCAAAAAACTCCTTGTTCTTCCTTTGCATCGTTTTTCAATGCAACTGGCTACGCAAATATTGTGCTGGTATTGTTGTTCCTAGAAAGGCTTTGTTCCGGATAAATGCTCTTCATTTACTCGGACACTTTTAGCATTCAACAAACAAACAAAGCAATTGTCTAATTTGTTTAGTACATGCACACAAAGAAATAGATACATAAAATTGTACTGTATGTTTTGCATGTTTGTATACTGGTTCTTAATTTGTGTGGATTTATTCTAAACTTACACAATGTCATCACCTACACCATTGCCTTTTATGTATGTATATGCACTCTTATGTGTGCATTAGGGAGTGCAAAGACATTTGCAGGTATAACTATTGGACAGTAAGTTGTAGTTCCTACTTACTAGTGGAGTTATGCCCAAATCTGCTGCCTCGAGTCAGGTTTTCCTCGCGTACAATCGATTATGGTAAAGGTAGAAAAATTGTACTCAATCAAAATATTTTTAATCGAGTGAGCTTGTTACTCGAGTACGAATAAAACTGATTGATTAAATTTAACAACATTATTTGCCAATATATTGTCATTTAATATAATAATAAACACTCGAATTAGTCGAGTAAACAAAGTTTCCTTACATCCGTGTGAGTTCTTTTTTTTTAATTAAGTTGTAATTTTTAAGAAATTATAAAGTGGTAGATATATGGTAAGTAAATTTCTGCATTTCTGGTCGCTGTGGCGTAGAGGTAGTGCGTTGGGCTGCTACGCAGAATGTCCGGGGTTCGAATCTCGGCACAGTCAAAATCAAAAAGTAGAAAAAATAATTTTTTTACACGGCACCACCTCATGGCAGGTAATGGCAAACCTACAAGAGTGAAAATTGCCATGAAAAGTTGCCGTTCGGATTCGGCATTAAACTGTAGGTCCCTTCCATTCATGTACAAATATAACACGCACAAAATGAGTGGATGCGAAAAAGTTCGTCCTAGGCCCTCCATGGGCTGTTGTGCCATTAAAAGTAAAGCAAATTTCTGCAAACATTTTTTGTTTTTGTTATCAATTTTCTTGGAAATTCATCAGGTTGTTCACAGATTCTTTGTTTTTGAAAATGGGCAAAAAGAAAGGATATTTTTCAAAAAAGTAAAGATGCACATAATTTCATCTTATTTGCATAATGGGAGCCGCTCCAATAGACAAATAGCCACAAAGAGAAATATGTTAGCATTTCTACTCTCTTCAGGATCGCAACAGGTTTAAAAAATACTTGTGAGATGACTAGGGCGAGGAAAAATTGTTTTCGCAAACCAAAAATCGGAGAGCGGACTAAGATGTAAGTGGCCAACTTGGCACTTCAAAATCTGGAGTTGCATTACCAACGAAGAAGGGCCAGGGCCATTGTATATTGTTAACTGAACAATGAACAGTGAGTTAATTGAGTTAATGGCTTAAAAAAATTCTCTGGAATGTTTCGTACAGGACTACACTTTCATGCAAGATGGAGCACCATGCCACGCTTCGAGGAGTATAAATTTTCTTCACAGACAAAATATTATGGCTCTCCCTTGGGCAGGCAATTTACCGGACTTGAACTCCATGGAAAACAGTTGGTCGATGCTGAAAACGAAGGTATACTCTCGCAAAAATACCACTATTAATATTCTTCGTCGGAATATCAAAGATACAAAACAAAGAAGATATTAAGAAAATGATTAAAAATTGCATCAAAAGAATGCCACGAAGAATTTGAGATGTTGTTAAAAATAGGTAAAGGACCTCACCAAATACTACATACTTTTTTTTTAAGGGTTTTTATATACGAGTATGTACCAAATATAGATATAATAAATAATTTATTACAAAAAACCAAAAATTTTTTCTACAAGGCGTTGACTTCCAATTTTATGAAAAAAAACTACTAAAATTTGTAGTGTTTCTAATTTTACTGGGCACTAAGTAGTTTATGAGGTACTGTAATTGTAAAAGAGGTTGCCTTTTTCTTCTATGATCGACAAAATTCCAATTCGCGGTTTTAATTCTGCTGTATCAATTTACTAGTTATGTTAGCTGCTACTAATTTTTGAACGTATTTGTAACCCCCACCATCAGTGGCGTAGCCAGGAGGGGGAGGGGGGCGGGGGGGGAGGGACCGTCACCATTTTTGCAATGTCCACAAAGCGGAAAAAATATTATAATTACCTGAGTAGGTGTGAACATCTAAAATTATACTTTCATTTGTTTTCATTTGTTTTTTGCACGATGTGTTGGAGGAAGTGGATGCTACACAAAAATAGTTGCAAGCTCCAGGACTAATTGTCGATAAAGTAACAGCGAAATCGAATGCCTTAATTCTCTTTTTACAAGAAAAGCGGGATTGCTTAGTGGAAGGTGCAGTGGAGAAGGCTAGTATTACTTGCTCAAAGCTCGGAATAAGCATCAGCCGGCGCATAAGGTACAAGGAAAGATTGCCGGGTGAAACGGAACGAGATATTGGTTTAACTGCTAAAGAAGAAAACAAGAGGACGATGCTTGAATGCATCGATCGTTTCTCGACAGAATTTAAGTCTGGAACCATGGCATTCAACGATATAGCCGATATCTTTCAAATTGTGAAAACAAATGACTTGCTGCTTTGCACGAATGAAGAACTGAATAACAATGCAAAAAGTTGGCGTTGCACTACGATGAAGTTGTAGAAGAAGAACTTAAAGTAGAAGTACAAAGACTTCGTAGACAAATTAAGGAAGCAAACGTTGAATTTAAAGTCGCAAGTAAATGGACTACGCTTGATATGCTAACTTTTATTGTGGAATGGGATTTTATAGCGTCTGTTTCAAACGTATCTTTAGCTCTTCAATTGTTCTTAACAGTTTGTGTCTCTGTGGCTTCATGTGAAAGAAGTTTTTTCAAAGTTAAATCTAATTAAATCATACTTACGCTCAACTAAGTGTCAATCTAGGATATGCGACCTAGCCATTTTATCAATAGAAAACGAATTTTCTAGCAAATTACATTTCGGCAATGTTATTTCAGAATTTGCTGCATAAAATTGCATTATTTTTAAAATATTTTATTTAAGCTTCATATATGGCAATGTAAATTTGGTATTTTAAATATATACTCACATACATACAACAATTTCCTACAACAGCAATTAAATACTCATTTAAAAAAAAGAAGTTGTATGTAAACAAATATCTTCCAAGATCTTTAAGAAGAACATGCTGTAAATAAAAATTTCCCTTATTGGTCTCATACTCGTAGAGGTTTTAACTAATTTGTGACTTAAATTAAATATTTATTAATTTACGTTCACTCATCAAATAAAAAATAATCGTACATACCATCACATAGTATAATTCTTTCAAAAGAAGAGGGGAGAGGGGTATTAAGTATAGGGTGAGACCAAGTATAAGGTGGTCGCTGTGGCGTAGTGATAGTGCGTTGGACTGTTACGCAGGGTGTCCGGGGTTCGAACCTCGGCACAGGCAAAATCAAAAAGTAGAAAATATAATTTTTATACACGGCACCACCTCTTGGCAGGCAATGGCAAACCTATAAGAGTAAAAACTGCTATGAAAAGCTTTTCACTTCGCCGTTCCGATTCGGCATTAAACTATAGGTCCCTTCCATTTATGTACAAATATAACACGCACAACATGAGTCGATGCGAAAAGGTCGGCCTAGGCCCTCCATGGGCTGTTGTGCCATTAAAAATAGAGTAAAGTAAAGAGACCATTTAGGTCCGCCCTGGGTGTCACCCGTCTTGGCTACGCCACTGCCCACCATGACTCTGCTTTTTGACATGAGAAGGGGTAAATACAAAATGTCTGGTATATTAGAAAAAGAAATATCCACCCTCCCTCGCATTTTTACTTTCATAATATATTTACAAACTCTTGCTCCTTCTAATTAAAAATTTTGGGTTTAAATTGAAGTGGAAAATGAGTTTTCTGGTTTAAAGAACCAAAATTTCAACCAAATACTCCATAAAGGGATAAAGGGACTCCTGTATATGGAAAACTTTAACATTCTCTGATTTGATTAAATTTCCGCCAGTCAGTCAGAAAAAATTTTAAGATTACAATGAAGCCCTGATAAACCTGATAAATTTCAACAAAATATGTCGGCCCATAGGTGACGTTTCAGCATAAGAAACAAATCATATTCTCTAAGATTTTACTAAGTTTAACTGCGAAGCCCCTTCAGCAAAAACTTTTATGATTAGAAATTTTGTGTACCAAGGATTTTTGGGAATATAACGGCAATGGATGTAAAACCTCGGCTTGAGCCCCCCATGGGCTGTTGTGCCAGTAAAGAAGAAGAAGAATAACTGCTTTGAACGATACCACTGAAAGAGAATTAAAATTGAACACTGACTAATAACGCACCACGAAGAGGACATGCATTAACCATTTAACTTTAGTAAAACGATAGCATAAACCATTACTTAATTCGTTTCGAAAATGTCAATTTGTTATACAAAAAACGATTGTTAAACCGAATTGAGAATACCCGAACATTAACTCGATAACTTTCGAAAAGTTTTTTTTTTGTGTGATTGCATTCCGTCTCTGATTCTCCCTCCTTCTTTCTCCCACCTATCAATCTTCCTTCCATTCAACACAATGCCCTGCATTCATCGGGGTAGCCCCTGTGTGTTAAATGTATCAATAAAAAGAAAATATGTATTGCTCGAAAAGTCGATAAAACTTTGAAAAATGTCGACTTTTTACTAAATTTTTAGACTTTATTTATCAGACTTTATGTACAAATGGCGCCGGGAGAGACGGTTACTTAATCGGAATGAAATTTGAAGGCATTAAAAATGTCGTGAAGTTAATTAAGTATCATGTGAACTTGGAGATTTCGGCTCTATTGAACCTGACTGATTCGTTGCCCATGCTACGCTTGCTCGCTAATGATCTCTTACAGCAGCCTAGCGTAAGTGGCAATCACACTCTTTCTGGACATTCATAAATATTTTCGCTCATTACCAGGGCTGAATTTGTGCTATGTATTATTGCTATCGCTATTATATCCTTACTTCTCAATGCTGAAAGTTGCGCCTATGTACGATTGCTTTTCAGTTTTTTTTTTTTTTTGCCAACTTGGTTAATTTTGCAATTGAATTGCGAACAGCAAAGGGGCATTGTAATATTTTAGCAAGTAACTATGTAATTTCCTTCGTCTTGTTAATTTTTGTGCTGCTTATAATGAAATTCAACGATTGGCTTTCGGATTTCTCTCAATACAAGATGCAATCGCTTATAATTCTTTATTTCTTTTCTTTGGAGTGGAAAATTCAATTGCTGTTGTTGCAAAAATCAAGCGGACATTTGCAGCTTATCAGCGCCATCGATCTTTGGCCAGCAAACTGCAAGTGACACATCAAAATTGTAAATCGAGCTAATCGGAAGTGGAAATGCACGTAGCGCTGATTCCACATTTCAAGCCACTTTAAGCTTTCAATTCATTTTGCAAAAAATTCAACTTCATTTCCTTTTTTTGTGTTGAGAAAGTAAAATAAGTACCTACTAAAAAACCCGAAAAAAAAACAAAAATTTTTACAAACTCTATCAAAATGAATTTGTGGAACAACGTGTATTGAGTTTCTTCACAATAAGTCAAGCGATAAAATCTACAAATGAGCTGTTAAATGTATTCAATTTTTTCGACAAATTCTCTTACCCATCCATACTTTGCGAGCACCTTTTCTTCGTGGCAATTGCCAATTTTCTTACTTTTCCGGTTGCCTTTCAGGCATTTCCAGACGCGCTTATCGCCAGCCGCAGCCACAGCCACAGCCACGGCGCAACGTGCACACAGTAGCACACCACCGTCGACGCACGCTGATAAGCGATCTCCATACAATGTGCCGCAAAGTGATTTTCCTTTCATATGCAAAATAAGATTAAATAAGCGAAGTTGCGATTTGTTGCGAGCATTTAATTTAATCAGAGTGGCGACGGAGTAGACGGAGGCTACAGAGGGCGAGGTTTGATGTTAACCAATTTTTTATTGTTGCACAAAGTATTTCAAGTGCACGTTTGTCGTGGAAATTGCCAGTTTAGCGGTTTTCACTTAATGGAAATAACAATTTATGCACTTCCGTTTCCGCTCGTGTTCTCATATATGCACGGAGTTGTATGTATTTGCGAGTTTGTGGAAGTAAGTGTTTGTATTGCTTCTTTTCCTTGAGCATGTAAAGAGACTGGGAGAAAGGTTGTCAAGCTTCCTTGACTTACGATACATGGTAAAATTGCGTTAAAATTTACTTTTCATGTTCACTTTCAATATATATTTTCAAATAATTAAAGGGCATATTATACTTCAGATTTCGATGTTAATCGCAATGCTGAAAGTAGAAAAAGTTAATAAAATATCTAAAAATTCCATTGAAATTCCATTGATTGGAATAAATTAATTAATTAAATTGCCTCGCTGTGGTGTCCGAGGTACAGGAAAAGTCAAAAAAGTGAAAAAACCATATTTCTCCCCATGCACGAGCTCTTGGCAGGCAATGGCAAACCTACAAGAGTAAAAATTGCCTATGAAAAGCATTTCACTTCGCCGTTCGGATTCGTCATAATCCCTGTCGGTCCCTTCCATTCATGTACAAATAATCATATACTATATGGTACATGCACAGCATGGGTGGATACGAAGAGCGCAGCCTAGAACCTCCAGTTTTCGGGATTGAAACACCGGGATCCTGGAATTTTCACACTTTATTTTTCGTTCAAAATGTAAACCGGAATTTTTGCATATTGCGGATAGCTTTAAGCACCTTGAGTTTCATTTCATGAAATCTCATTTTAATATGTCAGAGAACGAATTCTTTTTCTGGCGCAGAATTCCAGCAATAACTTAAAAATTCAAAATATTAACGGAATATGAAATTTTTTATTTAGATTTAGATTTTTTAATATTATTATACCATTGGCATTACATGGGTGCCTAAATATAACACTTAAGATGGCGCTCCATCGATAACAGATTAATCTACTACTGAAAAAACGGGTGGCGAATCAGCGAATATAGATATTAATTAAGCACTTAAATCACAGGGGTCGCTTCATCGACAATATATGAATCCACCATTGAAACCACAAATGGTGCTTAATCGACAACAGATTAATTAACTACTGAAACTACAACACTGAAACTCCACTGAAAACCACAGGTAGCGGTTAATCATTAATCAACTTCTGAAACTGCAGGTGTCCTACATCGACAACCGATCAATCCACCACTGAAACTACAGGTGGCGCTTAATCGACAACGTGTTAATCAATCCACCACGGAAACTACAGGTGGCACTTAATCGACAACAGATTAATCAATTACGGAAACTACAGGTGGCGATTCATCGCCACACAAGTGGCGCTTAATTGACACATTAATCAACTTCTGAAACTATAGGTGTCATACATCGACAACAAATCAATCCACCATTGAAACTACAAGTGGCGCTTAATCGACAACAGTTTAATCAACTACAGAAACTACAGGTGGTGACTCATCGCCAACAGATCAATCCACCGCTGAAACCACAGGTGGCACTTAATCGACAACAGAATAATCAACTACAGAAACTACAGGTGGTGACTCATCGCCAACAGATCAATCCACCGCTGAAACCACAGGTGACACTTAATCGACAACAGATTAATCACCTATAGAAACTACAGATGACGATTGATCGAATACCGATCAATCGAGCACTGAAAACACAGGTGGCACTTAATTGACACATTAATCAACTTCTGAAACTACAGGTGTCATACGTCGACAACAGATAAATCCACCACTGGAAACCACAGGTGTCGACAACATGTTAATCAATCCACCGCTGAATCCACAGGTGGCACTTAATCGGCAACAGATTAATCAACTATAGAAACTACAGATGGCGATTGATCGAATACCGATCAATCGAGCACTGAAACACAGGTGGCGCTTAATTGACAATATATTTATCAACTACTGGAATGAATTGTGACAGAAAGTTGCTTACAATTTGTTCCGATAATGACTCAGAATAACGAATGTATTGAAGTTGCTTTTTATAGTGCGCATAGACCGCAGTTACCGCAGTTACCGCAGCCGCACGTCAACGCAAATTATGAAGTACCATCTCAAAACATAATAAGTACAAGGAAATGGTTTAAATTGTTCATTGAATGTAAATGTTTTCTATTGATAAAAGTGCACTAGAGCCGAATACAGATTTCTTGAGACTATGATCATGCATTTGTAGTATAATTTATGTTTGGGTTCAAGATTACAATTTTAATCTTAATTACTTTTATTTCTTTTTATTCTATTATTTTATGGGGTTTAAAATAATTTTATAGATTATATGACAGTATTATTGTAAAAATATAATACGGCAGATGAATTTTGAAATTGGCTTTTTGGGAGTTTTTTCCCCACCTAACAGCAGGAAGAAAAAATGTCCTCTCCTTATATTCCAATAAATTACACATATGGCCTATGTTTGTCTTCACGAATGCAAATACAATTGTCTAAATTTTTTTACTTTGTGGCCTATTATTTAAAGAGAAAAGTGGGCCATAGTGACTTTTCACTTATTCGAAGCGAAGAAATCAGAATTACCTAACCTCATATAAAATGGATCTCCTGCCTGCTCTCTATTCAAAAATAAATGAAGTCTGTAGAACCATCAAGACAACTTTGAAAGAGAAAAAAAACACCGGAGTATGACCTTATAACGAGCGTCGAATGTTGAAGGAGTTACCTGAGTGCGGCCACAAATTCATTACCGACTTGTCGTATCTAGAAGGCAGACACTTTATGGTTGAAATAAAAAGTGAAGGAACTAGCCTTCGTACAATCAACGTTTATGTTTCATAAAGATGTGTTTTAGGACTCATATTTTATACACTATTCATTGCTGATCTGCCGCTGACTGATGTCACGTTCAGCGCAACGGTTGCAGGCGACACTGAAAGTCATGGTTAGTTCAAAATGTGGTTAATAAATTGTATATTTGTATCAATGCGGGTGATAAAAACTAACTTATTTTTTTTAAATAAATTTTCTTTCGGTAGTAGCCGGGGAAGTAATTTATGTATGGAACATTTTCACAATTGGTGGGATTTGAAGTAAAAAGCGAAAGAAAACAGACCATATATAATGAGATTATAATTACAAAGCAGACTAGAGACTCAAACCAAAACTCAGCCCAAACATTGGACCATAAGTCGTGCCAAAAATCAGCCTAATCTCAGACCAGAATTTATATCAAACACTAGACCACAAAATCAGAATTAAAGACTGATAGAAAATCAGTACACAATCATTAATAAGCTGACGATGGAATTGCTCGCTACTCGTGTTATGATGGACTGTAGAAAGTCGATTTACGGCATTTTTTCTCAGCATAAACGGAAAAGGGCCAATTGAGCCTGTGCACAATTAATTCCTAATCAGTAGAATTCTAACCTCAATATTAAAAATAAAAAAAAAAAGTGCAAAATTTGTAAGTTTTATTTTTCTATTTTTTTAAACTGTTATCCCGTTACCCAGGATTGAGCTCGTGATTACCGAGCTCGTGATTACCCCTAATATGGGTTTCTTTTGATTATAAAACACTCAAAATCTAAAAACTCAACAATTTGAATCCATAGTTATTCTATTGATATTCGATTTATCGGGATTTTACTGTATGTTTGAACGTATAATTAAGGTGCCATCTTACTTTAATTGCTGAGAAAAGAAAACTGCCGCTGTAATCTGATAAACATCTATCATATAAAAAAAAAAATGTTGCTACTTTGAAATCTAACAATGTACACAACTCAACTTGTCCAATAATTGAAAAATCATGCAACAAAAACGTAAACTTTTAATTAAAGAAACCACATTGTTATATTCAGATCTGTATCAGCAACATATCGCAGCAACATAGTCAGGCGTGTAAAATGTTCCACAATGATTTTGACAATCGTTTTTATGCCCAACAACAGTACAAAGTGAGGAGAGATTATCAAAATTAAAAAATAATCTGCGAATAAAAACTAGAAAATGGAAAAAACAAAGATCCCAGCAGTTCATAGGCAGGCCACAAATATTACACGCCGACAAACGACGCTGACTACTTACACGAAGTTCACACTTGGGAGCGTGGAATGTTGTTGTTGTGTGTGCAACATTAGCAACGATGGAAAAGAATGAACAAGGAAAAACTCACGAAATGAGGGGGAAATAGTGTAGTTGAAAAGGATTGAACTCGCTGCCACGTTTAACAAAATGAACACTTACGAAATAGACACGACAGCAAGCGAACACAAACGAAGCTGCGACGAATTGAACCGAAATAAAACGAGAGCAAAAGCACTGTGAAGGTAAATTGCTCAAAAGCTCCCAAATGAGAGTTGAGCTTTTTGGGACAAAAGTCTCTGATAGCTCTTGAGTACATTACAAAGTACGCAGCATCCCGATTGAGAGCTTTCAGCATCCAAGGCGATGCTGATGATACAATGAGCTAAAGGCTGCTTAAGCATAATTGCAAGGCGGGGAAAAGCTTGAGGCTGGCAGCTTTCACTTCCCCTTTGCTGTAACGAGCGCGCTCTCTCTCACACACATTTGCTTTTGGTAAGTATCTCTCAAAGTTTATCGCACAGAAATCTGAGAACAAAGGAAACGTATGAAATTAGTATTCGTACTCGCATTTCGCATTTGCATTCATTTTGCTGGTGGCTCATTGTTGTTGCTCTCGTTGCTGTTGGTGTTGGTGTTGGAATTGTTGTTTTTTATTTTTCCGTATTTGCAGTTTAAATGGTTTGTATATCCCCGCCCGAAATGTGTTCATCGCGTGCTTCAAGCGCCGTAGTATAAAAACCCCCGCAACGCAAATTTACTCTCATAAGTTGAAATCATTGCGTCCTGTGTGTGTTGAGCTTCTTCTTCACTGGGAAGCGTGAAAAAATCGCAGAAATTGCGTGAGGCAGACATTCATCATCAGTCAGCATAATCAATAAGATTCCTACTTTTGTTTTATTGCTGCAACTATTGAAACACTACAAATCAATTAACTGAAATTAATTGAGAGCATAAAAATTAATGACTAAACGAAGAAAATTGAAAAAATTAAAGAGAAGTGCGTGTGTTGCAATGAGAAATAATGAATTTAAAATTTCGTAATGTAAATGCGATTTTCTATTTTGGTTCATTTTGGTTTTCATGTGAACGTGTGTGTGTGTGTGTGTGTGTGTTTGGGTAATTTCCGTTTCCGTGTACAGCCGGTGGCTGGGAGGTGGCATTAGGATGAGATAGGAAGGGTGGAAGGAATGCGGGATGGGAGGTTGGTGGGCTGGTAGGGACGTGTAAATTATTATCAACATTGTCACGCTGGTTAATGCGTAATTGTGTTTGTTTTTGCTTTCGGTTTTGGGAGATTCTTGCTGCTGCTTGCTTGTTGTTAAAATTGTTTTTTACGCCAGCCGGCTTACGCATAAATAAATTGATAGTGTACATGTGTTTATTTGCCTGAGCATGTGTATGGTTTGTGTGTGTACATGTTTCCGTAACTGTCTGCGTATTTTGACATTCAGTGCTGATGGTGTTTTTTTTTGCTGCTGATAAGCATAAAAATTAATTAAACATTTACACAGACACGCACTTACGCACATGCTTATGCACTCGCATGTTCAAAGCATACACACCCACACACACACACACACACAAGCACCAATGCATATTTATTTATTATGCGCTGAATTGTTTGTATGTAGAGGCTGCTGTTATTATCATTGTTGTTGTTGCTGTTACTTTATTATTATTATTATTATTATTATTGTGTATTGTGTATTGTCATTGTTCTTGCTTTTGTTGTTATACAAAATTTGTTGTTGGTCTGTTTGCACTTGGTACTTTGGTTGCTGCTGCTGCTGCTGCTGCTGCTCTTGTTATTGTAATCCGATAACAAAACCATTTATCGCATTTACATTTTACAACATTGTGTGCATTTGAATGCGCTTTTTGGTACATGCTAGAGTGGGTTTTGCATTTAATTTGCATAATTTTAGGCGCCAATGGAATTCCGAGTTGATCTTTTTTTTTGATTTGTGGGTTATAGATACAATTTAAAAATTTTTTGTTTGTTAGTTTTATTTAAACTGAGTATTATCGCAATTTGACAAACAGTTATATCAAAAATTAAAACAAGAAAAACAATGCATTCAAAAATTATTTAATTCAATACAAAAATAACAAGCAACCGAAAAGAAAACAAGAAAAACAATTCATCAATAAAAAACGACTACAACAAAAAATATGTAGTTATTTAACAAATAATGATGTGTTTAAATGAACAACACTTAACAATTCGATTGCAAATTATTGCAATTTTATATTCGAGGGCCAGCGTTGCTTTGAGTGGTGGGTAAGTGGTTTTTTATAATGAATAATTATTATTAATATAAGTAATTTGGTTCTTTATATTATACAAGCATATTTCATGAGATTTTACAGATATTTATAGTTTATTTATTGCATGCTTTATGGGCTAATTTTTATACAATCACATTAACCCTCTCAGACACGTAAATCAGCCGCTTGAGTTAAAACGATTAAAACTTGCGCATATTACTAATATGAGGTCACTAAAGCTGAAAAAATTTGACTTACCGTCACATTGGCCGTCAGGTAATACCCAATGCATAAATCTAAAAATACTTCAATCTACTAGACAAATCTGTGAAGAGCTTATGATCAAATTCGTCTACTTACTGTGTGTGGAAAATTTAATCAAGCTGCCTCTTAAATCATTGAAGCATGGCGTCAAGAGGGAAGGAAGGTTCGCTATGGAATATCTAGGAAATTATCAATGTAACATTACCAAATTACCAGCGTTACTTTTAGCATACAATTGGTCGAACGTTCAGGAGTAAATTCTGATTTACTCTATAAAAACTTTTTCAGTGTTATCTAGAGCAAGATTCAGTACTTAACATTTTTTTCTTTTACTGGCACAACAGCTCTTAGAGGGCCTAGGCTGAGCTTTTCGCATGCACTCATGTCGTGCGTGATAATTTTGTAAATGAATGGGACCTACTGTTTTATGCCGAATCCGATCAGCGAAGTGAAAAGCTTTTCGTAGGCAATTTTTACTCTTTGTAGATTTGCCATTGCTTGCCAAGAGGTGGTGCCGAGTAAATAAATAGTTTTTGCCGAGATTCGAACCCCGGACACTCTGTGTAACAGTCCAACGCACTACCACTACGCTACAGCGACCACTTTACACACAACTTTCAAAAATTACTTTCTTGAGAATATATATAAACTAAAAATTCATCAGCCCATACAATATTAAAGAGCCTTTTTTCCTTTATTTATTTCGATCGATTTATATTATATCAGTCCAATAAATTAACACTTTTTGCGTGCAACAGAGTAATTGTGCCAAAAAATTGAAAGAGGATTTACTGCTAAACATTTTTGCTGCAGAAAATTATAGTCCAGAATATCGAGGTTTTTGTATCTACATTTTAAGATAAGAGCTGCCATGCCAACTTAATTACTGAGTAAGTATAAATATGAACACCAAAAGCCAGAGATTTGCTGTGTGAGCCAAAGTTCTTCCTTACCCTTTTTCTTTACCATCTATCCTTTTTCTTGATGGATTTAGTAAATTTTTTGAAAAAATTATCCAAATTTCTATATTACATTAAGTGTTGAGAATTTTTGTTTTTTTGTGAAATTTACTAAAACTCCATAAATATAATGAGATAGGGCTGTTGATGTGATGATAAAAAGTGTCTATCATCAGGAACATATTCGCTTCAGACAACAGCTCTAACTCATAATGCTATGAACAAAAGCACTGTTGGGCTGTACCCATTGAGACTCTCTGACTCTCTGAGACGTAAAATGCAGTTTGAAAAAAAATACTAATAAATCAGGGCGTCTTGGAATATAACTTTCTTGAACAAAAATATATATTCAGTACAACACCTTCTTTCAGTGTCATACATACATATGTAACACGGTTACTGCAAAAGTTGTGTTGCAAAAGTATTGCTGGACTGTGTTAATTTATTTTTAAAAATAGTTTCCATTAAAATTTACAAATTAGAATTTGCTTGCCTTAAAAAGTAGAGGCATTGGTACATTAGAACATTAATTAGTTTTTAGTCTTCCAAATTCTTCTTAAGGAATGATGTTAGAAAATTCCGAAATGTATGTACCTATGATATATTTCAACTCATACTATAGTCAAGATATCCAAAAACCATTCCTAATACGAATCCTAGAATCATAGAAGTAGCTTTAACTGTCATGAAGACAATGGACACATTTTGGCATGGAAAAAAGGTTCAAAAGGCCTCTATTAAATTCAATATCGACTTTATTTCTTTAAAGATTTTCGTTATTACTAAAGGGCAATATGCTTAGAAAAACACAATTTATAGTTATAATAAGCAGATGACATCCCTTCCTTCATTAATTATTTAGATAATTAATTACCTATCTATCGAATTGTCATTCGATTGTCGATACCTACTAAACTGATGTTTTATCAAACGGAAAGTACATACTATATATTAAACAAGCAGAATTTTTTTGGTGAATTCCATCTGAAAGTAGATACTGTTAAATTAACAAACAGTGTGCTGTTGTTTTAGATTCAACAGCCTCAACTGTTGAATGCATAGAAATACTGTTATTTTAAATATGACAGTATACACTGTTAAAACAATGAAAATACTGTAGTCAGTTCTCTACTGACCGTGGAAACTGTCAAATGAACCAAAAATTTAAATTAAAATTGAATAAAATTTCGTTGATTAGTATAATTTTGTGCCTTTGAATGGGGAGCATAAACGATTTAGTTGCATTAATAGAGATGATCGTTGGGCTTGCTCCAATTAAGGAACAGATACATTTTCGCTAACTCTGTGACTTAAACCTTCAAAAAGAAAAGTTAATGCGACGGGTGAAAGAGATTTTCAATCTTTATCTACTGCATTTATCATGTCAGCATCACATTTTTGAAATTATATTACCAAGCGTCTTGGAATCGATTTAGGTAAAAGCGGCGCACCAGAAATCGCAGAGTTTGCAAGAATTACGATGTTGTCGAGATTATATTTACAAAATCTCATTCAAAGCTTTAATCAAAGATACAACTCACTGTTAAACCAAAAAATATTTAATTGCATTGGTAATGAGATGATTACTCAGTTGATTCATCAGTATCCATGGAGATATTTAAGATGATGAGCATCTGCCAGAGGAAACAATGAGCCGGATAATTTTTGATTAACACAATTTTAATGAAAAATAAAAGGAAGTGGGTGCAAATGTCGACGAGCCAGTTGTAAAATAGATGAAAGGTCGACGACAAAAAATAACCAATTTTTTTTTTAAGACTCCGTAATTATTAACCTTTTTTTTTTTTTTTCGTCGAAAGCGGTTCATTAGAAACATAAATTAATGTAGAAGCAAATCAAATATTTATTTCTATAATCAAAATAATTAAACTAATTTCGTTAATAAATAATAACATAATATTTTCCTCCATATCCATTTGTAAATTTTTAATTTCCACCGCTTTCAGACATGGCTTAACTTTTTTTCATGGGATTTCTGTTTAATAATTTTGTAGGTAGGATATACATAGAGCATTTCTGTTCAAAGGTAAGTTATAGATGACAGTTGGGCCTACAGCAGTTAAGTAAGCGTTATATTTGGTTTTGGTTTCAGCTGGCCGCTAATTGAGCTGCATGTTGGATATAAAATATGTTTCTTACTCATAGTTAACTTGGAGGGGCATTGGAAGTGAGCTCCTGGATGTAAACAAAACATGTTGTACTTCATAATCCCTCCATTCAAGTCCAGATAAGTAAGGGATTCAGTAAACTCCCACTTGACTGCATGAACTTGAATTCCTAATGCCGCTAGAATGTTGTAATCGATCCAGAGGGGAAAGTCTCGTCTTCAAAGGGTGAAGGTCTGTAAAATGAAGCCATTTATTTTAAAGTGATATGACTCTTCCTTGCGAATTTAATTCACTCATATGAAGAAAATAAATTGACCACGGCGTGACCACACTTTTTGGGCATATTTTTTTGACTTTTCAACTCAGAATTCAGGTAGTGTTCGATTTATTGTCCCAATTGCGGTCTAGTGATTATAAAACAATACCTAAAAGCGTGATTGACTGGTTTATCTATTTTCAATCGACATTTTTACTAAAACTAATTTTTATTAATTTTATTCAAATATCAACAATTTTGCAAAATATAGAGGCAACTCAAACTAATTTTACATAAAAATTTATCAATTTTAGTGATTTTCATATTTAGATGAAAAAGCAATTTGAAATTATTTCACAAATACTCATAAATTTATGTCAATTGCTTTTTAATTACAAGAAACACATTTTAAAAGAAATAATTGCACATACATAAGTTATGCACTTACAAAAACATATGTAGACATACTACATAAATACATAAGTATATAGACAAAAAAGACTGTGGGTGGTTGGGGTGAGGGCACCACTGCCTTAAATGAGAATCACTGTAGCCCAGCTGAAACGATGCCAGTTAAAGTTGTTCGTTTTCTTACAAGGAAATTTTATGAATTATTACAAAGAAATGTAAATTCTTCAAATAATTGGCGAACGAAAGTGTAGCAAGAAGGAGTATGAAAAGGGAGAAGAGGAGGGTGGAAAAATAATAGTAAATAGAACGGGAGCTGTGAAAACCCCTACGTTGCACTTTAAATTCCAATTAAATGGAAAATGTGAATAATTGTAAAAAATACGTATGTAGGTAGTTAGAAGTGCAGAATAAAATCAGAAAAAATATTATTAATATTTCCATACTTGCACGTGTGCACAAAAACACACTCATGTGTGTACAATGAAATATCTTGCCGTGTTCGAGTAATACCGAAATAGTGACACAAAAATCTATGCGAAAATTTCATAGATTGTATCTGCAGCAAAAAGTCACCTACTCACACAAATACTTAAATGTCTAATATTGTTCTTCTTATTCTCTCTACTGTTCTGTTTTCTCTTTTCTGCATAGATGCTGTGTGTGTATGTGTTCCTCATGGAAAATATACAAAATTGTAGAAATTTTGTGAAAGTTTTGCATGCGACAAGTTGCACGATAAAGTGAAAATTTTGTTAATTTTTCTTTATACTCACAGTGCAAAGTTTTGCATACTTGGCTTTTGCGTTGAGGGAGGGGGAAGGAGGGGAATGAGTTCAGCGACGGAAGAAGAAGAGATTGGCGTAAGGGAACAGTTGCTGTATGTGAAAGAAAGAAAGAAGCTGCTATTTGTTGCGCAAAGTATTTTGAATACTTAAGTAAAATTTGTTACTCATACGTCAAGGTGTACGAAAAGTAAATAACACATAAAATACGTAGTAAAAATTGAAAGCTCTCAAAAATAAAAAAAACCAGCAAAAAAGTTAAAACTTAGTGCAAAAGTGAACATTAAAAAAGGAGAAAATAATTAATATTATAATACTTCCGAGGTATTTTGAAAGTAATTAAAAACTTGAAGAAGAGTAAGAAGTAAATGGTTGTTGCTTGTATTAAAAAAATTGCTAGGGCTTACACTGGCCGACAAAATTGTTTCTGTATGAAAAATCCTTGGAAATTTCAAATATGTATAATTCAAGCAACTTTGTAAGTCCCTTAAAATTAAAGTAAAACGAAGATATTAAGTTCTTTAAATTTTCTATTTAAAACTGTGTTTTTCAATAAAGAATTGGATGCAACAATTCTGTGGAGAAAAGGAAAAACTTGGGTTGTATTGGGAAGTTAAGTGCTTACCAAATTTAAGAAGATTTTTAAGGGTTACGTCTAGTACCAGATGGTGCTATTTACTTTTTTCATTTTCTTATTGTACATGTAAATTCAGAATATTTCTGCAACATTTGAGATTAATTCAAGCGGTTGGGAGACAGTGATATGAGATTTAAGTAAACTTTTAAGTATAGGCATCCTCAAACTTGGTAAAATAAAAAGTTTAAAACTTTAACCGTGCGTTCTGCAAAATCTATTTTACCGATAAATTGTATATATAATTATTAATATAATTAACATTAAGTTCAAGAACTATTCCTTGAAGAATGGATTTACTAAAATTTAATCTTTTTATACTAAAAAGAAGGAAAGGATTGTTGTTTTGAAGAAAAACAACAATATTCGTGGAGCACATCGCTGCCAGCACGGTCCATTATGATACCACATGGTTGGACCTAGAGTTTAACGCTAGTTCTGAAGAGGTGGGTGGTAATTTGTTCGAAGTTGGTTGTAACTTCCTGATAATTCTCATTCACTTCATATCAAACATCTTCTGTCTCCTTTTGTCACGGATTAAAAAATAAATAAACCAAACTGTGAATCACTTTTGGAGATATTTCTATTATTATCTTAAGCCATTTGAAAATATATGATTGGACCCTTATAAGTATATTCTTTAAACGATGAAAAGTAAGGGCCCTACACCCAAAACTCATTTTGTTTACTCCTCCAAAACACATTTGGCTTAATGTGATGGTAAAAGCAGCCCTGGTGGACCTGCGGCAGCATACTGATATTAAGTAAAGGCAAAGGATTTTGATATTATTTAATAATTTTTCTAACTATCACCAATAGACCTAATGGACAAACAAAAAATATTTTAACTGTAAAAATTATTCTTTCCCCTACGTATTTTCAGTCGTATTTTTAAGTATTTTTAGTCAGTGACTAAAGAATACAAAAGCAGTAACGACATCTATAATGGTGAATACATACAAAAATAATGACATCTAGTGGATAATTTCATGAAAAACAATCAAACGTTGATCCTAGCTACGCCAAAGTATGTAAATGGCAGCCCCCCTTATCTCAGGACCGTTTGCGTTAGGCCAATCACTTACTTAGATATTAAAAAGAAAAGATTAATGAAACTGAAACTTAGCACAGAATGCCGCATAGAACTCTTCAGCTCCCTAATGAGCTCAAAGAAAAAAAAGAGCAATCTGGGTGAAAAGAGCAATCTGCTGTTAATCTTTTTTTCAGCATGTTTTTAGATCTTATTAATCTTCTATCAACCTTCCTAATGGGTCAAGGTAATTTCTTCTGAAAACGGCTAAAACGACATGAGGAAGTAGCTAATGGGTTAATACATTTAAAGCAAACGTTAAATGGGAAGTTCTACTATAAAACAATGAACCCAGAATGCTCTTTTTTTCCATCGACTTCACTAGGGAGCTTAGGAGTACTATGCGGCATTCTCTGCTAAGTTTCAGTTACATTAATCTTTTCTTTTTACAACAAGCAACCTTAGATCGAAAATTGATAATTAATGTTAAAAATTCTCAAAATCACATGAAAACTGAAAAATACTAGAGGCCATAACTTTTTTTTTCGCTTCACTCTTTTTTTTTTTTTCGCTTACCATATATGAGTACTCCCAAAATTTATAGACAGCAATCAGATCTGAAATTGAGTGCTTTATTTAAAGCTTTATTATTTATATGTGCTGGGGCAATTATTCATAATATAAATAATTCTCAAGGTATTCGTTTGTTAGGTGGTTTAAGAATTCATATGTCTTTAAATTCTGCTTGTTTTAATGTAGCTAGTGTAGCACTGTGTTACCTTTACAATTTCGCCACCCGACTAATCTCTGTTAGAGAACACACAGGTAATTAAGTATGTATTAGTGACACTGAGAAGTACCGTAACGTGACCTTAACTGGTAAATACAGTCTGCCATTTACAGATGCATTTAAAGATTCAAGAACTAAAGGTATTACATTCAATCTTACTTGAACGATTGAATGTAGTGTTATAACTTCTGGTAAGATGCCATGCAGATAAAAACAACATAATCAACTTACTCTCACACACGCCGATGGGCACAATATAGAGTGCAGCTCTATTATAAAACTCTTTAATTAATTGGAAATTGCTGAATCTTGACAGCTCTGGTTAACATGATGCCATGTTTGCATTCCGTGCAATTAAGCAGATGAGAGAGTGCTTAGCTAAGCGCATTTCTTTCATGTGCGTTTCTATTTCAAAATGTGAAGAGAACAAATTCGATGGCCAAGAAATGTGTAAATCTTTTATGTACTACTGAAGGACGATAAATAATAATAAGCAAAAAATTACTTGCAGGATTAACAAGTTTCTGTAATATTTAGACACACACACACACACACACACTCACTCTCCCCCCAATTAAATTTATTTATTTATTTATTATATGTATAAGCCGAGCATGTTGGGTCCTTACTGACAAATTGGCGGAAGTGCTCAAAAGTGAAAAAGTTATATGCCACTACTTATATGAGAAATTAAACGATTCCAACGGAGTTTCTCTGGTACTAGAATAATGGATATTTATAAATGTATAGAATCATGCTTCTCGTGCTAACTGAAGATACAATTTTGATAAAAATATACTTACTTTTTACATTTAATGGCACAACAGCCCATGGAGGGTCTAGGCCAAGCTTTTCGCATAAAAATATATTGAATACAAAATTAAAATAAAAATGATTGATTACGTTAATTTGCGGTTATGTACTGCGAACGGAAGAATTCCCGATGTTGTCCGTGAATTTAGTAGCCAAGGGTAAAGTCATCGTATTGATTTGTGCACTTCTTCTACTTCTTTTAATGGCACAGCAGTAAGTGGGCAATTTAAAACCTCAATTTGCCTATAAATTATATGCCGTATCAAAGATATATTTTGGGGAATCGGTCAAGTGAGGTTGTATTCAGTATTTTCGTTTGCATTTCCTTTTAAGTAATGGTAAGAACTAAAAATCTATTAATTATATTCCAATTTGCTCCAACGAATTTAAGTAATTCATATTTTTTATATGAAAACACGATCTGTGGAAGTCTAAAGGATCGATGTAGCAGAAGTTATGACATTGTGATCAGCCATGCCTTCTTGGCTGGGTACTAACTTAAGCAGTTATTGTTTACTCATTCACTAAATCGTTTATTTCCAGAGTACTCGTAAACTACACTCGTGTGCAAAATAAGTATTTTAAGAATTTTTCCTAGCAGGGCGTTGCTAACTCAGCCTGTGAACTTGCCAAACAATGCGCTTTTTCTTATACAAATATATACAGATCTGTATTTCTAACTATGTGACATTTTTTACAAAGGAATAGTGAAAAAGCTCAGGAAATTCTAAAATTTTTAATGAATTATGTAGCTAAAATAAAAATGAAGAGAAAAAAAAAACAAATTAAAACAAAAAAAACACTATACAGTGGATACATAGACCACACACATACTATATACTCGTACGTTTTTAAGTGTATGCACCCCAAGTACGAGTATCTACGTAAACGGCAACTACCATGAATCTGTAAACAAAAAATTAATTTCATTTATGCTTGCGAGCATATTTTCTTAGTGGCAGGAATAGCGATTAAACTAAATATACACACGGTACACACACTCTCATGCCCATGTTAGCAACCAAGAAGCATAGTTTATATTATTTTTCTGTATATCGCACACGGTAGCGCGCTCACAATCACAATCATCACCGTCATGATGAAGGTAGCGATGCGCATGCAGTTTCCAAAATATACACACAAGCACACTTACCTGCATACAGACATACTTACACGCCCAGGTAGGTACACACACAAAGTACCGCCAGCTCCAAAACCAGCATCACCACCACATGCAAACAATTACACATGTTGTGTGCATAAATTATGATACAAGGTGTATGTGTCGGTTTATTTTTGTTGTTGTATATAATATACCCTTGCATGTATATATAAATGAAAAAATGTAAAAAATAAGAAAATAAATAAATAAATACTACGAAACTCATTTTCTCATCTATAGATACATAGTATAGAGTTGGAGTTCCAAAAATATATAAGGGACACAAAAAAAGGAGCTATTCTCATGGGACAAGTAAAATGTGTAATATAAGCATTGCATGCAACATATTAACATATATGTATACTGGTGTGTTCCTGTCGCATATTTACTAAAACCCCACTACTTTTTTTTTAGCTTTATTCAGCTGATGCATTAATATATACATACATGCTACTACTATTGCTACTACTGCTACTACTATTTTTACTACGAGTACATTATTTTTCCTTGCGCTGTGTACTGTGCCCGTTAGATGAGCGTGAAGAGCTTGAAGTAGAGAGTAGATGATATGGCAATTTATTTATTTTTACTTTACTATTTTTTATGTAAAATGTAAGCTACAAGCTTCCTGACTGTTAACACGTGACATTGTGGTAATGCAATGTTTGTTGGGTGTATACTATACACAAGTGAAATATGATTAGTGATGAGCTAGAGTATGAATATGTGTGTGCATGAATGCGAGCAGGTCTATTTAAATATTAAATTGTTATTAAAAATGTGTTCACAAATATGAATTTGACATACTATATTCAGATTTTAGTTTATGTACATATACTCGTATCTCAAAACTACAATATTAAATAATATTGAAAACTATTTGCAGAATGTCATGTTGATTTTCGAAACATTTTCTATTGTGTCTATTATTATATCAAATTTCTACCTAAACAAAAGCCATGTTCAGTGGAAAAGTGGAAAAGGCGAAAAAGTCAAGTGTTTGCTTACACAACACTTTCTGCCCTTTCTGTGCACTACAGTGTATGTATGGTATACATACGCTGTATAAACTTACACATACGAGTACACACACAAACATGCTCATAACTAGCAATATACCATATGTACTAAAATTTGTAGTACAATTTTTCGTTGAATATGCAACAAAAATTTGAATCCAAAAAAAAAAAAAATTAATAAATCTGCGAAACGTTGTAAGTATGAGTAAATTTGAAATATAATATATTATTCTCTTAATACACAAATACGAAATAAAAAAATACAAATTATTGATTACAGGGGAAAGTTGAATTGTGTGGAGCAGAGAGTGGAATTGATTTTGTCTCCTGCATTTCACTAACTAAAAATTTGAAATTCTGTGAAAAAGTATGGTTTTTTATTACTTACGAATGGATTTTTCGTTATCTGCAATCGATTACACTGTGAAAAAAAATGAGAAAAATTTGTTAATCTCTGGATTTTGAAGATGAAGTTCAGAAAATAAATTTAAATATGTAGATGGATGACACGTGTCTCGGTGTTTCTGTGGGAGTTTCTGTGGGCGTTTTTTCCATACAACCCAATGTTATATACTGGGTGGTGACAATTGATAAGTGAATATAACTGCCTTGGATAAAAAAAAGATATTGCAATTAGAAACGAAAAACGAAAAACAGACCAAAGAAAAAGATCACATATGTAATGCAAAAAGAAGTAAAAATATAATCAACAGGTTTCGATTATACAGCTTCAAACGCTTGGAAAAATTTTTCCCTATGGGCTGTAGCTCCCCCACGGTTATTCACGACGCAAAGGCAGTTTCAAGGACAGCAAATTTTTATAACGTCTAGCACAGACCCTGACTTCTAAAATGGACTATAAGCTGTAATCCATCGAATTGAGATCCAGCGAATATGTTGGCCATTCTTGAGATGTGATGAAATCAGGAAAATTATGTTTTGGTTCTGTGATGGTCCAGAAGCCGCTGTTGACTATCTTGTGTCATTTTGACGGTTATTCTCTTGTTCAACAGTAAGCAACTTTTCATCTGTGAAGACGATTTTCCCCCATCCAATTCCTGCGAAACGACATTGAAGTAGGCGATATTTTGATGATCTTAGACCGAAGTGATGCACGGTTGATGCCAGTTTCGTAAGCAACTTTTCTCGTGGAAACCGTTGAATTACGCTGAACCTGCTTTTGAACGATTTTACGATTCCTGATAGTTTTTGCGTTGGGTTTTTTGTCTCGTCCTGGACAACCAGCTTCATGACTCTGCTCCTTAAGCCATTTAACTGCACGAGAAACTAACGAACGTTTGCCCAGCTGCCCGATTATTTGACTTCGTAAAATAAATAATGTGATCGCTGTGGCGTAGTGGTAGTGCATTGGACTGCTACACAGAGTGCCCGGGGTTCGAATCTCAGCACAGGCAAAATCAAAAAGTAAAAAAAAATAGTTTCTCTACACGGGACCACCTCTTGGCAAACCTACATAAGTAAAAATTGCCTATGAAAAGCTTTTAGCATCGCCGTTCGTATTCGGCATTAAACTGTAGGTCCCTTCCATTCATGTACAAATGTAACACGCACAACATGAGTGGATGCGAAAGACTCTGCCTAGGCCCTCCATGGGCTGTTGTGCAATTAAAAGTAAAGTAAGTAAAATAAATAACTAAATGAAATTTAGACCACAAAAAAAATTAAATTACGTAGAATAATACAAAAATGAAGAAACTTGCAGAAAAATTACAATAATTTTTCTATAACGCGAAGAAGGTTGATTATCCTTATTAATTGTCACACTGTACATAGTTTCCGACCCCCATCTGGCTATCAATTTTTTATCATAATTCCCAAAGTATTGCCTATTTTAAATATCTATGTTCGACAAAAATGTAGCCAAAGTATTAATAAGTATCTATTAACTTGTAGTAAAAGGAAATGTTCATGTATAGGTTTTTGGAAGCAGCGCAATCCCTTTTTATTGGTTGAAAATCACAAATTCAAAGTACGAACAAGAATAAAGCTATAAAACAATTGTTAAATATTTGCATAAAATCGGTGACCGTGCATTTCTGTCTGCCTTTCATTTTCATCCCTCTCACCCGCACATTCGAAAGAGATGTATGGTAATGCTACAATGATTTCAGAATTTACCTACGACAATTTCCGCCGAAAAAAGAACTTTCTAGAACAAAGAGACTGCCGTTTTAGATCTAGAAAGATTGTTGAAAGTAGATAACTCATGTCATAACATCGTCGGGACAGTGGAAAATACAGCTCTCAGTTTATTTTTTTGATTTGTTAGTTAAATAATTTATTTGTTAAAAATTACACAAATAGTATGTCGGTATTAATGGTAAACATTGAATACGTTTAGCATTTATCAACCGATTGACTTGAGTAAACATGCTTTTGAAACGGCAATTCAGTACAATCTTAACTATGAATCGCCGCACACCGAAACAACGTGCAGAAATAGTGGCGCTGTATATTGAAAATAGCCCTGCAGTTGTGTTAACTCAACGTGCATATTGTCGAAAGCTTATTTCACACTCTCTGGCGCTGTTAACAAGCAAAATTGCAGCATTTGGAAAACGGGGAATCTACACGAGATCCATGAAACGCCATTGCATGGCCAAAAAGTAAATGATTGTGCGGGCATTTGCGCCAAAACCATTATTGGGCCATTTCTCTTCGGATAAGGCGAAACAGTCGATGGAAATCGATATCGGTGGATGTTGGCTCATTATGTCTGCCCACAAATGTGTGGAAAAGGTCTGGACGGTTACTGATTTCAACAAGACGATGCGCCATGCCACACTCCAAATAAAACAGTGCAGTTTCTGTGACGAAAATTCTGTGGACATGTGGTGTCAAAAAATGGCGACATTGACTGGCCATCCAAATCTCAAGATTTGACTCCTCTGGACTTCTTTTTGTGGGGATATTTAACGAGCAAAGTGTACGCCAGCAAGCCTCAGACCATTGAAGCGCTCAAGACAAACATTCGTGCCAAAATCATTAGCGGTGAGATGCCTGAGATGCTCGAAAAAGTAATAGAAAACGCAGCAATTTGGGCATATTTTGCTTTGGTCCATAACGGCCACTTGATTGATGTTGTTTTCAAGAACTAGTCCCAATAAATTGTAAAGAACCAAATTAAATAATTTTTCAGTTACTCAATATTCATATGCCGACATAAAAGATGCGCACAAAGAGCGCACCTTGTATAGTTTCAAATAGTACAGATTAAAGGAAGTGGACACAGTCCTAATGGCTTAATCCGCTGTCAAGTCACAAACAATTTTAACAATCAATTAACCACAATTGTAAATTGAATTTCACTAGAAAAAAAGGGGAAATTAAAAGGGAAAAGCCCAAAGAAGGGTGGACGGAGGAGATGATTTAACTGGTCATGAATGATGTGGATGAAGTTTCGGAGTTAGAAGTAAGTAATACACAGTTTTACACGTCGACCGCTTACTGTTTTTCCGTGATACGTGAGTTATGTGGAAAATATTCGTTGACAATAACTTGTTCTTCAGCAGCTTCCTCTATTAAAAAGTTAATAATTTCTGTTTTCGCGTTTTTTCCGACATACTTAATAAAGTGTATTTTTATAAAAATAACAGAAAATATGCAAACATTTTAGTGCATATAAAAACTTAATTTACTCCTTTGCTGTAACAAATCACCTGTGTATTTGTTTTATAAGAAGTGTTGCAAGGAAAACTAAAAAAGGCCCTTCACATATGATTGAAAATATTTAAAATTGCATAAATCAGCAATCTCTTTTACACCAGATCTTGAATAGCAGGGATGTGAACCAACAAAATTGTAAAGTTTGGTTCGGCTCATCGGTTCACGCTCTCTCCGAAATGGTTCGGTTCAAATACCCGAAAAATTTGGTGATATTCACAATTTTATAAACACACATCCGCAATGTCTATTCAGTTTTCAAAAGATTGTTTGCTTTTGCTGAAACATAAGAAAATATCAGAGAAATAATGGTGTTACTTCCTTTTGATTGAATCAAACCATTTTGTCAAATAAAATTGCGAAAAAACAAAAACGGTTTGGTTCGTGGTTCGGTTCAAATCATTCAAACTGCGGATGGTTCGGTTCAAAACTGGTTTGGTACCAAACCGGTTTGCATCCCTGGTGAATAGGGGCAATAAACCATGTAAAATCTTTTGTGGAGAGAAGTCTCCCACACACACATAGGCGCCACAGCAAAGTCAAAAAAATCCAAATGCTCGGTTCAAATGGTAAGAGAGAAAATTGCATATTTCTATAAATGCTATCTTAATTACTTAATGAGTGAAACTTCCCTTGGCATTCTTTTTTTATTATTGATTAAAGTTGTCGCATACATGTACACAATAGCAGCATCAAACAAAAATATCTCATGGAATATCTCATTAGCAGTGCTTTTCTTTACCTTTTGGTACTTTTAGTTATTCGCTTCGCCAATTTCAAGTCACCTTTTCAAACTGAAAATTTCAGCCGCAAGCTACACTAATCAAAAAAGCTTTGCTAGTAAAGAAAGAGGAAAAATACAAATTCAAGTCTTAACAAAGAAAATTTCAGAGGCAGTCTACAAATAAAAAAAACAATATAAGAGGAATGAAAAAATTGTAAAAAAAACATAAGTTAAAGAAAAGAAATGAACTTTCAGCATTGTTGATGTTCTTCATTACAAGTTTATTCATTTTCCCGCCACTGCCACTGCTGCCAGTGCTGTAGCTGACGCTGAAGTTGAAGCTGAAACCGCCGCAAAATCCTACTTGTTGTTTTGAATGCATTTTATGTATATACATAAAAATTTTGTGAGCATAAGCAGCTCCTGCTGCAGGTTTCACATTGAGACTCATCCTATCTGCTTTTTTGTTTCGGTTTTTGTTTGTTGCCCCTGCCTGAAAACTTAAGTGTAATTGTAATCTTATATCCTGTTTTGCTCTTATTTCTTTTAACAATTATTTGCGAGTGTTTATTGAATGAATGACTGAGTGGGTGAGTGAGGCACGGATTGATGTGCTGATGGAGTGACAGGCAGTGTGCTGGTTGTATGACGGAATGAGTGGTTGGTTGAGTGACCGACAAGTTCCTGCTTGATTCTTACTTTGCATCTCGTTGACAGACAAAAACTCTCGTATATAAACGAAAGGCAAATCCGGTCGTAAGAAAATCAACAGCAACATCAAAATAAAATTATAAAATAAAACTAACAACAAGAAAAACTTAGCAATTGTGCAAAAATTCTTCCTTTTTGTTTTTTGTGTAGAAAAAGGAAATGTTAAATTTCAGGTGAAACTAGAGCACAAAAAAAAAATAAATAAATAAAATGGAAACCAAAAAGAAAGGAAAATAGTTGAAGTAGTTTTATGGGAAATGAAAAAATGTATAGTAAAATTACAAAATGCCGAACTTCGAGCTTAACAAGAGTATGTTGAATGTGAAGCAGAATAACAAATAGAATGATGTAATAAAAAATTTAAAAGAAAATATTATTGTAGACAAAAAATGAAGTGAAAACAAACTCAAGAAAAAAAAAATAGAAATTTAATATATTTCCTAAATCTGGATTTGTGTTTTTATACTTTTTTTTCGGCTGACATAAGTTTAAGTATGCTGTCAAGAAACTTGATTTGGTCCTTTCGAACTCATCTTTAGTACCAACCTGATTTTGTAAGGAGACATTGAACACTCTGAGTTAATAGGTTCTTATAAACTACTGATGTGAAAATCCCTGCACTGAAACCCTTAATAAGGGAAAGTAACTTATTTGGAACTTATTTGCCTTTGCTAAAGCTTTGTGTCAAATGCTGTCAAACTGACTTGACTTGACTTGTTTGACTTATTTGACTCTTAAGCTATTAAATTTGTCTATGCCGGATATGTTTCCTCGAAATACGGGTTGTCCAGTTTTATTCAGCTTGGCTGGTCTCTTGGCTCAATGTCTTGTCAATGCGGTGAAGCAGAACTCGTGTGAGGACTTTCGATGATAACGCGTTCGACTATTCCGCAGAGTGTACGGGGTTCAAATCTCGGCACAGGCAAAATCTAAACATACAAAAAAAATTTTTCTACGCGGCACCACCTCTTGGTAGGCAATGACAAACATACAAGAGTAAAAATTGCTTACGAAAGAAAAGCTTTTTACTTCGCCGTTCGGATTCGTCATAATCACTGTAGGTCCCTTCCATTCATGTACAAATATAACACGAACTACATGTGCCATTAAAAGAAGGAGAATAGTTGATCTTTAGCGGATGTGAAAAGAGAGCCTGATTAATATCTGCTCGGATATTTAGCACAACGGTTTTTACGTGAGAATTTTTGGCTTGATTCATAGCCTATACGTGTGTTATTTTTGTTTGCTGCTACTGCTGTTTCTGCAGCTAGGTTGCCGGCTAGGCAAACCTGTCTATTCCTGGATGTGGTTTTCCAAATTTCTTTCTCTCTTTAATGAAATTCCGGGTATGGTAGTGGAACGGCGTGCAAGGATTTCTTCACTAGAAGTAAGGAAAGCTGCTTTAACGTAGCTACAACGAGATTTTGCGTTGTCACATGTTTACCGCATCTGATAACGCCTGACAACTAGTTTAAAATTCAAAAAAAATTTTATATATTTTTTTGTTAACAAACAAAAAAAATATCCTGTTTTGGTGGAAGAAAACGGACTTCACATCTACTCTATATTTGACATCTATTTTCATAACTTTATCAATTTTTCCACGTCCTAACACAATGAAGAAGTAAGGTGTATTTCGTGCAATTCAAAGAAATCGTAACTTTTTATATTGTGAGTAAAGTTTAGGGTTAAATTAAAGTTAAAGTACTACATGCTTATGACAAATATTTTTGCGCATATTTAAATTAAATTGATTTCACGAAACATACTAAATTTATATTTTCCTGCATTTTTACCTTTTTAGCTTTTTACTACTCCTTTAATGCAAACAACTTTGTGCAACATTGCTGCAAAGCTACTAGCAACAGCCAATATGACATCTTTCTATATGTGTACTTGCATATACAATTACGTACATGTTCACATACACACACACACACTTACATGTATTCATGTATTAATACTGGTATATGGGTTTGCGTATTCTCTAGTCTCTTATTTCCATTTCGTTTACTTTCAATACCATAAAAATATGTGGTAATGCCAATGGTGGAGTATAGCTACAGCACGCAGCAGGAGGAGGGCGACCAGGATTGAGCGGGAAAAGGGCGGTCATTGCACCTTAAAATAAGAGTAGGATGTGAATGCATGCTTCTTATGGCAATTTTCAATTACATTTTCTCTTTTCATTTTATTATAAAAACAATATAAAATGAAACAAAAAGTAAAGTAAGTATTTATTTTTTTTTGTTTGCTTGAAATTTGAGTATTTGCTTTTGTAGTCTTTGCTGTTGTGATAAAGTTAATTCAAGTGCATTTGCTATTTTGGGAAATTTTTCATATTTTTACATTTATTTCAATATTTTTTAGTTAAGTAAAGCAACGAAACTTTACTGCACTTAACTTGTGATGAAAAAGTTAATACAATGTTTTATTTTGCTTTTCTGTCTTTGTGGGTATTTGACTTATTGTTTTTTTCTGTTTTTGTTTTTGTCTTCAAAACAGAAAAAACATAATGGTACTTTGTGTGGTGGAGTTTTGATATCATGGCTTGGTTAAAGCCAAAAAATTTTGTGGCTCATTGTTATTGCCACACAATTGTGTTGCTTGTTCGCTATTTGCTGGCTGGCTTGTTTTATTGTGCACCTATCTAATGCTTTCCACTTGAGTGGAAGTTTTCCAAGTTGACTGTAGATGTTGCCTTACATTTTCAGTTTTCGTAACTAACAATAGTTATGTACTTCTTATTGTCATAATAATTTTTTAGTAAACATTGCATTGTGAAATGCAAAACAATTCAAGATCTCGTATTATTTTCGACATACATACTATTTACTTAATTATGTAAGAATGAAGTATTTGCACAGGTATTTGTGTTTAAGAAGTATTAATATTGGAGGTGTATTTAAAACTAATTACTTGCCCAGAAACCAAGAATTACATTGGGCAATGTAATGACGTCTCAAAATATATCGAACAATTTGTCTTATGACAGATGGTACGTGAGTTGCATGTGAGTGAAGGCTTTACCTACTGAATGACTTTGGATATGCCAATAATTTGGATAATATATAGTAACTAAAAATCTTCGAAAAGAAAAAATACAGCCTTATTGCATTTACAATACTTATTCCAAAAACGCTTGCTATTTGGCTCATAAACAAGTAGGAACTGCAGCTATGTGTATATGATTCCGTGCAGCTTTTCTATGTTTTTATGAAAGACTTAATCTGTTCTTTATGCCTCATCTCAAGAAACTATATCACATAATTCCAAAAGGTATTTGTGACAATTGAGAATCCAACCTAAATACCATTTCACAAAAACTGCACAAAGTTCGCTCAGCAGTCTATAGCACAGCAACAATAAGCACAAAAGCGACAGCAGCGAGAAATATCGGAGAAAAGATTCTAAAATTAAGTTAAGCCTTTATTTGTTGACCTACATTTATGTACGTTAGTTACTTTTACATATAGACTTTGAAACTGAATGTATATATGTATGTACCAATACTAATACTCTACTATACTATAGCCACTTTTGTAATGTAGTGCTTACAACTAACTATTCAATTACACATACACCAACATGCACTGATACACTCTCATACAAACATACTTAGCGATTTACGATGTTGGTGGTGGTGTTTGCGATCGCAATAGCATCAGTGCCAAAAGCACACATACTCTTCTTGCAAGTAGTTATACAACTACCAACATATCTATGCGTCTACATACTACTGTGGGCAAAAGTTAGTAAGACTTTGTTCATAAATTCAAATTTTTTTATTCATTCTTCCAAATCTATTTCGTCCCCTTCAAAGTAATCCCCCCCGGCCCCAATACACTTGTGCCAACGTTTTTTCCAATTCTCGAAACAGTTGTTAAAGTCAATTTCCGGAATAGCCTTCAATGCGCTTAGCGATTCATGTTTAATGTCTTCAATTGACTTAAAACGGTGTCCACGAAGCGGTTTTTTGAGTTTAGAAAATAGCCAAAAGTCACACTGTGCTAAGTCAGGCGAATAGGGTGGTTGCGGAACGATATCAGTCGAATTTTTGGCAAAATGGTCTCATAAAACCAATGCAGTGATTTTGGAACCAATCGTGCATTCACTCTTCTTAGGCCCAAATGATGTTTTAAAATGGTTTTCACTGATCCTTCCGATATTCCAACGATGCCAGTAAGGTCTCTGACTATTAATCGTCCATTCTCGAGCACCAATTCATTGATTTTATTGACGTGTTGATCATCAGTTGATGTTGATGGCCGTCCTGGACGTGGTTCGTCGTCAACGCGTTCTCGACCATCTTTGAACAATTTGTACCAATCAAAAACACTTGCTCGCGACATACAATTATCACCGAAGGCCTTTTGCAACATTCTGAACGTTTCGGCACCAGAAATTTGATTCCGCACACAAAATTTAATGGAACTTCTTTGTTGAATAATTTCACTCATTGTGAAAATCGCCGAATGCACTTTTTGTACTTCAGAAAGACAAGCGTATACTAAACACTAATGATTATTTTAATGTGACATTTGGCACAGATGTCACCGACAGTCATACCAACCTTAAAAAAATAATATTTTGATGAATGGGTTTCCGCGCGCAATTTAAATTAAAAAGTCTTACTACTTTTTGCCCACAGTAGTATACACACAGGCGCGGACCCAGAATCCACCAAAGAGGGGCTATGAACGTTTTTGTATTAACCTTTATCGCCTTGTGGAAACGGAATCAAAAACCTTTTTCTGTTTAAATGGCACAACAGCCAATGGTGAGCCTAAGGTGAGCCTTCCGCATCCTCTTGTATTGTGCGTATTAAATGTGTACAGCAATGGAAGTAAGAAAGGGAGGACGAACGGCGAAGTGAAAAGCTTTTATTTTTGCTCTTGTACATATGCCATTGCCTGTTACTAGATGGTGCCTAGTTTAGAAAATTATTAGCTAATTTTTTAATTATGGTAGGGGTACTGAAATCTGAATCGGCAACCTTTCGTTGTAACGATTTGTTTCATTTTGTTTGGTTCTCTATGTTCTCTATGAAAAATGTTTGAATTTGCAAAAGGGGGCAAGGAGTGAAGCCTCTATAACTATCTCTTGCATTCGCCACTGATATATATATATATATATATATACTCGTATATATATATATATATTGTATGCGCATGTAAATATGTATTTAGTTTGTATGGACGGATATACTCGTATGTACCTACATACCTTTTAAGACGATCTACCCTTTGGCACAATAACAAAGGTGAGCTCGAGTGCATTTAGTAAATGTTACCGCAGTCTTTTGTACAAAATTCTATTTTTTGTCTTGTTTTCGGTTGCTTTTGTTATTTGTGTGCACTGAAAATGCTGGCGAACAGGCGGACATCGTAAGAATGTAGTGCGGTTACGGTTACATAGTTGAGAGGTATGATAGAAGAATTAGATAGAGGAGGAGGAAAGGTGCCTACATGACTGAATGAAGTAGTACCTCAGAGTGGAAGTAAATTTTCTGCTCTTCTTTGGTTGTTTGCTTGTTTGTAGATTCTTAGATGATGATAATGATGGTGATGATGATAATGATGGTGATGATGATGATGATGATGATGATGTTGATGCTCAAAAGCGCCATTACATTCAAAAAGCTACTCGAAGTGAACACGCAAACATTTATATAAATGCAGGTACTCTGGAACTGGTAAGCATAATGTGGTATGCAGCTGACTGGCAAGTGCGCGAGCACTCAATGCAACCCAATGAGTTGCAACAAAAGTGAAACATGTATGCATAGAGATTGTTCGTATCATGAGCAGAAAATGTATTGCAAATTTTAAATATGATATTTTAATACAAGCTTTAATTTCATTTCGTTTCATTCTTTATTATGTATTATAAAAACGAAATTATTTAATATCCCTATAACATCCACCTTTATGATGGGACCTTTCTATTGTTGGGGCAGCCCCAAATTTTGCACAAGGCTTGGTTCCCGGAAGAACGTTTGTTGTTATTGTCACTCGTTTGATTCACACTAAGTGGGAGGTGCTCAATAAAGATGGAATGAACTATAAATTTATTTTTCAAATAAAACCAATTGAGTTAATCTGATAATACATAAAATTCCAGACTGTTGAAAATGGAGGACCTGGGATCATTCTCTTGTTTTGAATTATTTTTTTATGAAACGATTATTGAAAAAAAATAAATAATCGTTTCCTCTATCTGGGTAAAGCACAATGGTCCGACAAAGTCAAACTGTATGAAAGGTCTATGACCTCTCCATCTTCAAATCTAATTTAATCTAATAGAACTTCGAGTAGTGATGAAGTCAAAAAATATAATGGTGAAAAATTCATTAGAGAAAATAATTTTTGCAAAAAAAAACTAAAATTTGAGAAAATAATAATGTTGAAAAATTAATATGTACTACATATACCTGTTTTTCACCATTTCACCTAATTTCCAAAATCAGGATGACGCTTGAAAGGACCTTTGTCCTTTTGAAATATAAAATGAAACTATGGGGTCTCAAAAACGAAGTTTCTCTAATTTCTCTAATTTGATTTGAAGACATCTTTACTCGCGGTCATTTTCATAAATTACCATGGTCATACTTTTTCATTCTTTCTTCTTTTCTTTTAATGGCACAACAGCCCATGGAAGGTCTAGGCCGAGCTTCTCGCATCCACTCATGTTGTGCGTGTTATATTTGTAAATGAATGGAATGGACCTACAGAATCCGAACGGCGAGGAGAAGAGCTTTTCATAGGATTACGAATTCTTGTAGGTTTGCCATTGCCTGCCAGGAGGTGGTGGTGTCTAAAAAATTGTTTTTTTCTACTTTTTTGATTTTGCCTGCGACAAGATTGAACCCCTGCTACTCTGTGTAATAGTCCAACGCACTACCACTACTCCACAGCGACCACTTTTTCATACTTTTTCCAGTCTCACACTTTTTCCAGTCACACTTTTTGTAGTCTCTCAAGTTATTACTGATAAAAACTGCTAGTTGGTTTTCATTAACCAAAAACTTATATTCTTATTGTACAAACATCATACTGTTCGTACAGAGTTGCCAACGTCGAACAATCGGGCAATTCACAAGGTCCCTTAAGTTTTATTTCAATAAAAATACGACACGTGACGGAAGCTTCACAAGGTGTCGTATTCAGTGTCGTATCCACTCAATTGTCGTAAATTCTCTCATTTTACAACATTATGACAATACGTGATACGACACCTTGCCTTGTGAATCATCACCTTATTGCTAAATAAATATTTGAAAAAAATAAACAAAATTCGTGAACTATGTTATCAGGTATATGACGAGTGCAGAAGGGAGTAATTTTTTTACATTTCGGTTTCCGTGTTTGTTTTGTCACAAACAATTATAAAGAATTAATTTGATTTTAAAAATTTCAAACCTTTTTTGGTTTTTGAATTTATCTATTGTTTTCAATAGCGCTTTTGCAAAAACATATCGTTATATAACCCTTTATAGAACCTGTTTCTTGAAATTTTCAGAAATATTTTTAAATTTTTTGGGCAAAACTTTTAGAATAAACATAAATTAGAATTTTCCATTCAAAATAAGTATTCGAAATGAAACTACTCTTCTGCTGTTATGGATGGACACATTGTAATTAGAAATAGAAGAGCTTTATAAAGTATTTCTAATTTGTGTAATTAGCACAGCTTTGTTGCTGAATGTATAATTAAGACAAACTACGACTGCTCACTGTCTCAAACTTTGTCTTTTTTAGTTTTATTACACTCAAATTAAGTGCCGTGACACACGAATGCTTAACAGGTGTACCTATAAATTTACCTATGTACAATATTTAAAAGTTATAAAATCCTTGAGAATAAAGTTAGCAACGCCATTGCATAGAGGCAAATCGAATGCATCATAGTTTGCCTATAAATAAAAATAAAAAATTGTGCAATTGGAAAATTGTAAAATTTTGCATTCATTTGTCCACAAATCCACTTGCACATGTAATTGGAAGCCATATACGAAGCATAGAATGCGAAGAGTACAGCAAAGGGATAGAGAGAGAGAGAGAGAGAGAGAGAGAGTGAAAGAGATAGAAAGAGGAGTGCTTATGGCTAACAATTTGAACGGCGACTTTTGCCTCATTCGCTACTGATTTGTTTTGTTCAATGTGTTTTATAAAAGCACACGACAGAAACGAACTGATATAAATGGAAAAGAGCAAAATTCAGAAGCTGCGCAAAATGCTTGCTTCCACATTTTGCTCGTTGGCTGCATATAAATTGCATTAATTTGAATATGCTTAAGGATAAAATCGTACGCGATTTATACAGCTGCTCGGCGCAGTGCAGCTCGCAAAAAAAAAATGTTTACATCCGTTGCAAAATGCTGGAATGCAAAACTGTGTGACATTAAAGAAAAGACAAAGTGTCCAAATTGAGCATTGAACGTAGAAAAAATTCTGGAGTGAGATTTTTTAGTGTTTTTGTGGCATAAAATATTATTATAGTACAATGGCAGCACTGATTCATTCACTCATACTTCTTACATATTCTTATCTTAATCTAAAAAGGCCCTAAACAATATATTTTCAAAATCAAATTGTTTGCAAATTTGAATGGGTGGTTGTCAATTTCATGAGAATCTGCGAAAACCCGATAATGAAAACATAATTTTAGTTAGGGCCTTTATACATTAAGATAATGATATGTACGTTATATAAGCACGTAATTTTGGCTATTTGTTAAATTTATGGTGCAAGGAAAAGAAAGATTTAGCGAATGTGTGAGAAGGACAACATGATCCTTGGTGAGGAAAAATGAAATAAGGAATAAGGAAATCATATATGTATAACTTTGATTTTATTATTAAATATATAAAAATTAGTTGTAGGAATTAGTTGAGCTGGCAAAGTAACAAACAAAGAGCGTTTCAAAATAAATTATCTTTATAAGTAATCTATTTTTATTAGATACATAGTTGGAGGATCACATGCTGAAGAGAATCTTCCAGTCGATTATTCATGACTTCGTAAATTCATTTCGATCTGGTTAAAATTTGGTTGTGCCAGTCACTTCATTTATTGACTTCCAATTTCTTAATTCTGCCCTTAGGACTGTCCCACATGCTCACTACTTATTCCCAGAAAAGCCTCTCTGTTTGCTTACGCGAAATTTATTACAGCTTTCGTGCAAAAATTTATAAATTTATTAAGTTAAATTTTTCATAAAAATAAAAAAGCTTAATTAAAGACGAACAAAAGCAAAAGAAAAATTAAGGAAAAATGCACTGCATTACAGTGACGGAAGTTAAAAAGTACTCTACATCCGACATCACTTGCCGGGAATAGCTAGCGTGAAACACAAAAGATAGAATGAATAAAACACTTACTCGCAAACTGTGCAAGAATAACAAGAACAAAAACAAGAACGTCCATGAAAGAAAAAAAAGTGAATGCAAATTATAGTAATATTTTTTAAACGGGTTAGTTTCGTTTTACCCTCAGAGGAATGATAGTGAAATACTAGTAAATGAAAAAAATATATGTATGTATTATACATATTCAAGAGTATGTGTGTGTATATATATGTACCTATATTATATGTATGTTTATGCATTTGTGTAGCAGTACTAGATAAACTTTTTTCCCCTGCCAGATCTTGATACAAAACGTAACATAAAAGATATCTAGTGAAGTCAACCGTTAAGTGACACCAATGCAATGGAGCTCATTAGTGGTCATGGTCTTTTGCGAATGAGACTATGCAATGACGATGATGTTGCTAATGTTTTTCTCTCTCGGTGTATGTGTGTGTGTGTATGCTCATGACATTATTTTAGTGTGGAAAGACTCACCATTTGCTTTAGAGGTTTGGTGGGTTAAATTACTGCCCAGAAGTGTAGTTGAAAGCACCAGAGATATGCACAAAAATAGTAAAACGAATAAAATGGAGAAACGAATAATTGGAAATATACAAAATGAAAGATAGAATCAGTTACATACATAGAATTAATTTGTGGTACTTAAAATTTTTCTATATATAAATTTGAATAGCTGACTCGATCAGAGCTTTCTCGAACCCCAAAATCTAATGCACGATAGTAAGCGATCGGGATAGTTTTAAAACCAAATAAAATCTCAGATGAAAACTACTTTTTTACAGTGGCATATTTTAGCCACAAAAAAAATTATTGTGGGTAGTATATTTTTGAAACACTTTAACCCTAAAATACCTTTTATTGTATAGTATTACCATAAAATTTTTGGTTAGTATATTTTTGAAACACTTCAACCCTAAAATACCTTTTATTGTAGTACCATAAAATTTTTAAAACTTAAAAAAAGAAATACTCAAAAACCCATGAAAATAAGAGATGGTTCCAAATGCAGTAAACCCCAGTTAAGTACCCCCGTCATTAAGTGATATTCCCGCTAATTTGTTTCCCGTGCCTGCTTGTTTCTGCAAATGTCAATTGAAATTTTCGCTTTTAGTGCTTTCCCCGCTTAAGTGCATTGAAAGACTGACATTTCAGCTGAGGTACTTAATCGAGGTTCACTGTACATGACAAATCACATATCTTTTTTAAGCAGAAATGTGAAACTTTCAACCTACTTGAAAAAAATTGAAATTGGGATGAGGTAGCGCAAAAAAATCTAAAAGCACTGAATTTCAATGAAAATGAAATATTTTAGTCAGGAAATACTCGTATAGTTACATATGTATTTGAAATTTGTCGATGTTGCCATTGTCCGATACAATTAGAGCTCCCAAGTCCACAACGTTGATTTTCTACGTTATCACTTCGGGGAAGTGACCTAAAAATTCGTAAAATTTGTGAAACTGAATTGCTGGCGATTTTTGCAGAAATGATGTTAAATAATTTTTTTGGAATCAATGTAGATGATTAAACTTTGAATGACACTGACGTCCGAGGCACAGTTCCTCGATACTCTCACTTACCATTTTTTAATTTTACACTAACTCACAATCCCCTCCCTGGATCCTTCTATTCGATTGTGCTTTTTAAACAAATTTGTCTAAAAATGGGATAATGGCATACATACATCGGCAATAAATGGTTCTCATAAAACAGTAAACTACACCCCCTGGACCTAATTACTAACCTCAACATTTGTATAAAAAATCCACTAAAAGTGGATGTTAAGACGGTGTAAAAGGTTGAGTTAAAAAACAAAAATGTTTGCCTAAATAATCAAGATTGTTGGACTTTAAAAAATGTATGTTTAAAAATTAAATTTTTCTGTCTGTCTTGCTGGAAATTTGCGTACGGCAGTTGCTCTGGCGTAGTGGCAGGCAATGGCAAACCTACAAGAGTAAAAATTTAATATGAAAAGCTTTTCACTGCGCCGTTCCGATTCGGCATTAAACTGTAGGTCCCTTCCATTCATGTACAAATATAACACGCACAACATAAGTGCATGCGAAAAGCTCGGCCTAGGCCCTCCATGGGCTGTTGTGCCATTAAAAGTAAGTAAGTAAGTTGCTCTTTTTGCGACTCCCGCAAAACCCGGGATAGATGGTAACAATATCCACATTTGTCTTTACTTCAACCGTGGTAACCTGAAAAAATGGATAAACACGAAAATTATGGATTTTGATTCAAAATTGGATGAATTTTAAAATCAACAATTTTATATACTCAACATTTGATGTTTCTTTTGTTTACATATATTTTAATAAAATTACATAATACTGATCGCATGAAAATGGAAATTTACCGGTGTGGAAGTGAATACAGGTGGAATATATGTAGAGCATATATGTAGAGCAGGTTTAACCCGGTCCCAACCATTGACACCAGACTTGCCCCAATACTGAAGTGTTTCGTTTTACAATGTGGGCCAATATTGAACTTATAACTAGTGCCTAGGTATATAGATTGGGCCTATATCCATTCTCACGATTTATCAATATCGCAACAGTATTAAGGGCAAATACAGCTTCTTGAGCTACGGTCCGTATAGATTTAACTAAATCCATAAAACACAGCAAAAAAAAAAAACAAATGGACGGTCCACAAATACAAATTCCGACGCCAATATTTAACCTACATTAGGCTGATATTTGGAAAGTCTGATGTAGGATACATATATTCAACCAACATAGGGTCGTGCTTGGCATTTAAATATATAAACTACATATATAGGCCGATTCTAGGCAAGCCCGTGATTACCATACATAGGCTCACACTCTGAAAGCCCTTTATAGGACGCCTATGTTGAGCCCGCATTGGTTTTCATTTAGATATCCTGTGTAAAAAAAAAGTAAAAAGAGAAACTCATCAAGTTATGAGGATTCTTTATGAAAAGCCACAAACGGAAACAATAAATTTACAACTACTTTAGCAACAAACTTTACAAATGATTTTCTCACATACTTTCATTCATACATATGTACATACATGCATGTGTTCGTATGTATGGTCAGTTTCCAATACAATAACAATAAGAATGTTGGGGAAAATCCAAAGTAGCTGGGCAAAATAATAAGTGCAAAAAGATAATGAATAACAACAAAGCTAAAGCTTTCCCACTTGGCCAACATCTTCGTGTGAGTGAGTCTGAGCCTATGTATTGTATGTAACTTAATGCTTTGGTTATTGTTGTATTGTTGTACATGGATGAAAATCAAAATGTTAACATCAAAGTTAAGTGGTTTCGTCTCGTCAGAAGTTAATGGCGTTTTGCAATAAAAATCAACCGCAATCCATTACAAAGCCAATGTTTCTGTAGCGGCTAAACTTTTTATATTATATATGTATTATGCGATACGAGTGACTGTTCAAGCTTTTTACAATTTGTTTGTATATTGATACATTGAATTAATACTGTAGTTGGATCTTACTAACTTCAATTGAAATACTTCGTACATCATCGAGGCCTGCCACAGGTAGTTAGTGGTAATTTATTGTATACATTTGAGGTTCTAGCTCGCGGTGAGGTCGGTTGCTTTCGAACGTTGGACACATTATTTACATGTACCGCCAAAAAAGCTAATTTCAATGTACGAATGCCATCTGCGAACTTTAAAAGTACTTTTAGCAGAATTTGTCCACGTATTGAACATACTGGCATTCGATTGATATGCGTTCAGTGTTGATGATGTTAACTCTCATTCTTGATGTTGATCTCCAGACCAACGTGACGTGCTTCTCTGATCAAATAATCAGTGTACGTTTGCATGTCACCGAGTGTGTGCGAGAACAGACATGTATCGTCTGCGAAGTCCAAGTCCTCGCGTTGGCAGGTGGCACACCAGGTTATGACTCTTTTTTCTGAGCATACGCTTCTGGGTTATAGCAAAGAAACGAGGTGAAAGGGGGCATCCTTGTTTTACACCAGCGTGATTGGCTTACTGATGTTGCATACATACTATGTAGATAGAAATCCAAAACAAATTTATATTTGAGAAATTCGTAATCAGCAGACTCATAAAAACTCGCAAATGCCTCATTAGTTTATAAGTGTGTAAACTTGACAAGAGTTATATGAATTGTGACATTTTGTTTTTATTGTTTATACAGTTTAGAATGGTTTAGGCGGCCAAGACAGATCATCTGTTGTAGTGCCAAGTAAGTAAGTAAAAAGGTTTAACCGATATTTTTACAAGTAACATGTATCCGACCAATATTTTAGAAACAACAACGATCAATATTTAGAAAAAAGTTATATTTTTCACTGGCTGGCTTGGATTTCAGTATTGAGCATAGACATTTTTTGGTTAAAATTACATCATCCGATGGAAAAAATTTTTTTTAACTTCATTGAGATTTGTTGCAAGAGAGTTCGACCGAAAGAGTGTGGTCGTTTGCAGCTTAACACCGCCGATAAAAGTCGTTGCTACATGCTGTCAACGAAATCGAGAACAACTGAAAGAGAAAGCAGTAGAATGCATACATTTAACAATATTAAGATGGCCGTGATTAGACTGACTGGGCTCGCAATGTCCACTTCGGGCAAATGTTTAGTTTGGAGCGTTCCAGAAGTGTAAGCTTCTTCTGCGCATCAAACTATAGATGCTGGTAGAGATATCTGACATCTCCATGCGATCTAAACCGGAAGATCGCTCAAACATGATGCCAAAAAGAAGCTGTTATGATGCTGGCGTTGCAATAGAATCCATTATCAATAATAATAATGAAATAAAATTCAAAAGAAAGTAGCATTTTACTAAAAATTATGCTTAGGATGTAAAAAAAATAAAAAAATTTCCACTTGCCGGTCTAAGAACTCGCGAATGTTATGAGGCAAATCTCGTCTATGCTTTGTTGTGCTGATGCAAGTTGTTTTCTTTCCACCGAGGAAAGATTTTCAGGCAAATTTTCAAGCTCTGCCCTTCTCTTTTGTTGAGAAGCTGGAAATTCAGCCAATTCAATGACTGCCTGGTGTTTTGTAATCTGAGGGCCATTGTCGGGCTCAATGACATGAGTGTTGATACAATTATTGTCTTTTGGTGCTGGAGATTTTATCGTAACATAATCGTCATTTGTTTGTACCTTGTGTTTTTTCAGTCTATACTCGATGATTTTTTCAGCTCTAGAAATTTCTAAATGTTTTTTTTTTGACGGAGCGGCACCGCACCGCTCTCTATCAATCAAGTATGAAAAAATGTTTAATTTTCAAAAGAATGAGAAAAAAGCAAAAACAAAACAAATATATTTTATATAAAATATGAAATGTCGAAAGAAATAGAGTCAGATAATAAAGGGTGATTTTTATAAGAGTTTAGTTTTTGCAAATAAAAAACAAAAACAGAAATTTTACAAAAAGTGAATGGAATTTTTTTTTTTTGTCCTGTCATTTACTTTTTAAAGATAATTTCACTTAAATGTTGCCCGCGGCTACGCTTCAAGTGGTCCATTCTGAAGGTCCAATTTTGGCACATTTTCACACGTTTCGGTCGGAATCTTACAAATGACGCGTTCAGTGTTGGCTTCCAAAGCAGAAATTGTGTTTGGCTTGTCCCTATAGACAAGAGACTTAACATAGCCCCACAAAAAATAGTCTAATGGGGTCAAATGACACGATCTTGGAAGTCGATTGAATACACCAAAACGTGATATTAACTGCTCACCAAATTCGCCTCTCAACTGATTCATGGTTTCGCGTGCAGTGTAGCACCGTCCTATTGGACGCATTTTCGGCAAAAAGAGTCTGTTTTCATCGAACGGTACCTTTCCCCATTGGCCGTAACGTTACGGCCTTCATCGTCTTTGAAGAAGTACGGCCCAATGATGCAACCTTCCCATAAACCGCACCAAACAGTGCATTTTTCGGGATGCATTGGTAGCTGGTGAATGGCTCTGGCTGGTCTTCACTCCAAATATGGCAATTCTGCTTATTCACGAATCCATTGAGTCAAAAATGAACATCATCGCTGAAAACAATTTTGCGATAACACACATTTTTCACAGAGCACGAATTTTGATAATAAATTTCAATAATTTGCAAACATTGTTCAGGTGTAAGCCTATTCATTATAAAATGGCAAACCAAACTGAGCATAAATCAAGTAACAGCTGTCAAAAAGACCAACTCCGAAAAAATTATTGCCAGATTGAAAACCACACAAAACCACAGAAAAAACACCCTTTAGTTATTTTATGTTCCTCTTTGTGGTTGTAAATTGACTGTTATCGTTTTTCGTTAATTTTTCTGGTACGTATTGTGGTACAATTGATATTGGTAGGATTCCCTCTCATATTTTCTCTATCCGCTTTTACATACACCGATTTTTCTCACCGATTTTTCTCACCGATTTTTCTCACCGATTTTTCTCACCGAATTTTTGTTTGTTGGCGAGGGAGGGGAGACGAAAGTGAACGAGTCACAATCGGCTGCATCATCGCCAAAACGGTGTGTGTAAAAGCTCTCCATAGTCGAGAGAGAAAAAGAGAATATGGAAAAATCGGTGACAAAAATCGGCGTGTGTAAAAGTAGACTTTTTCTTATTCATCTTTTTTTCGCATTCAAAAAATGACAAAATAGCGAATGAGACAACTTGCAACTGGCAACTTGCTACTGGTGGCACAATAAGAAATAGAAGATAACTTGGTTCCTCAGACCGTATGTTATCAGTTAAAAGTAATTGAACATTTATATCAAAATGAAATCAAAAGATTTTGGTTATTTTTCGGCATTTTAAATGGTTTTGGTGAGGCTTAAACCTGGTGTCGCTACTAGCCAAAATTCCGAGCAATGTTCATGTTTTGCCGTTAATATGTTTTGGTTCAGACACTTCATACCAAAATTTTTAAATATTTTTGCAAGACAGTATTGTTGCTATTGAAATTTCATTCGATTTTAAAGTTTAGCGATTTAAAAATGGGTAAAATTTTAATTTAATAAACGCGAAATAATTAAGAGCGTAACTTGGAATGATAAAGATGAATAATATAAAGAAAGAATAAGGAAATATGTGATATATACATCATTTAATTTGATTATTCATTTATAACGTTCAATATTTTATAGCATGCATGAGTGACGGTACGTTTTCGCAGCAATTATGTAAAAAAAAATAATATTAAAATTATAAATTTATTGTTAGTGGGTATATCTTAAGGAGATTCAAACAAAAAAACTTACCACAATCAAAAAACAAAGAATTTGGTAAATTGGACAATATTTGAGTGAAACATTAAAAATCAAAAGCAGATTTTTTCATTATCCAGTATATTCCATGCAATTATGTGAATTTATGCTTCAATATTTTACACTAGATGTCGCACTCAACACTGATGACTGCAGCAATTGAGTCATCACTATGTGCACTATAGCGATGGATACGTAGACCTGATTCTTCTGGCAGTTAAATTTCTACTCTTTTCACTCGTTTAATTGCGAAATTATAAAAGCAAACGAATCAGTCAGCTACGCAACCAACCATAAATGTTCGATTGTGTTTGATGTGAGAATTTTTAAGTTTTTTTTTTTTTTTGTTAATTATCACAAAAAGTTATATAATATACCAAAACCCCCAAAAAAGTTAGTAGTGATAATTGTACTTAGAAGTTTATTGCAGTTATTTTCATTTGGTGTTCTGTGTGCGTGATATTTTGCAAGTATCAGATTAGACTTTTTTTTTCTGGAACTTCATCGTATAAATACGCTATATTTTTAAAACCCCCAAAAAAGTTAGTAGTGATAAGTGTACTTAGTAGTTTGTTGCAGTTATTTTCATTTGGTGTTCTGTGCGTGATATTTTGCAAGTATCAGATTAGACTTTTTTTTCTGGAACTTCATCGTATAAATACGCTAAATTTTTATAGAGGGCGCTGCCCATCATTTCCGTGACAATTTCCGTTGCGTCGGTCATCTCTTACCTCGGGAGCACGTTAGTGCTATTTTGTTGCATTGTAAAAGTAATGGTATTAAGTGGACCAAGTTAAATAGTCAATTCGGAAATTGGAAGGGCAAAATACTGGAAGAGGCCTTAAGGTTAGCAATAAGATACCATAAATCGCCGGATACATAGGCGAAAAAATTTAATTTAATCTAGAGATAGCAGACATTTTGAATTTCTGGGAATATCCAAATCAGTGTAACGATATATTGGGTTTCAGAGCTCCTTTAGTATCCGAAATCAATTCTTATGCCAACGACTAAGGATTCTATAGGCTTGGACATAAAGTCACTTATTCATGTTATTCACTTTTATATAAAAAATTTGAATTTTAAATACTATAAGTATATCCAGATAATTATACAATAGTTTAATTTTTTTTACTTTCGATCAACTGTAACATCCCATTATTTCGTTTCACTCGTAGAACAGTTTAAGTTAATAAATGTTATGACTTTATTTCTTGAAAGTAAAAGATTTATATTTTGCATCATATAGCGTCTACAAAACAGTATTAACCAGTTTGCCAAACATTTAATTGTAACAAGCTCCTCTCTTTCCACCAACGGAACTCACACACGAACATTCAAATTCAAACTTATAGTACAAGTGGCATTTAATGGCGTGTCCCATACATTTTTATATCTATTGTATAAAGCCATGATCATCGTCTAATGCTTCTTAACATCCAACATAAATATATATAAAACATTTGTACATACTAAAACATCCACATAGAGATACCCATACACATACATGGTTACACACATGGGATACACACATATATATACATTGGAGTGTGACTTTTAGTGTTTTGAACTTAATTAAAAGCGACAGCGCTCCAAGTTTAACAATTCGATTTATAGCATTGTTGACAGCAGGTCGTGTAAGTTTCTGTTCTATTATATTCAATTTGATGCTACTTTCTCGCTTATTCTTTTGTTCTGTAAGAATGTGTATGTATCGTTTACATGTGTGAGAAGCTAGTCTGATATGTATTTGATACCTACTTCCCATGATATTTATTATTTTTTGTTTTGTTTGTTATTCTTTTGTCTAACGACGAAAATATTCTTTTGTTGCATATTTATGGGGGCAGAAAGAGCCACACTGCTTCCTTAGATAAGTACCAAAATTAAAGGCGCACCGAAAATTGGTAGACTGACATTTTCAAATTGTAGATTTAGAAATTAAATTCAAATGCTCTTATAAACTTTTTAAGCTTCTTTCACGAGAAAATTTATGTGCAATTTCAATGATATTCTACATCTCTCACTTTCCTCGCATTCACTTTGAAAGCGAATAGAACTCAAACGATTCCTGCCTTTAGAGTCATGAATTTGTACAAAGTGAGACTGTTTAATATTACCCAGTTCACAATTCACAGTTTTCACTTACTTACTTTCGTTTCAACTTACCTGAAGCTCGCTAATTCACTGACTCACTCACTCCCTCTTCCACTGAATCGCATCATTTTATTTTTTATTTTTCGTCTAATTGAGTTGTACATGCTGCTAATTGCATTTTATTCTTATGGTTAGAGGCTGGGGGAGGAGGGAGTAGTTGGAAATGCTGCTTTTCAGTAATCTCCCGCTCCCATATTTCTATTTAGTATAGGATGTCAGGCAGGACGGCATTTGCCGTTGATTCGCTTAAATTACTAGCAACGATGCTGCCGACAACAACGACGGGCGGCTATAAAATTTCTCCTGAAATAATTAAATTTTATTGAAGCAAATGAACATAAAATGAAATTTGGATCGCATCTCGTGCAGTTGAGAAGTTGCCGGCAAGAATTTACTGTTTTATATTTTTAATTAAAAAATAATCATTTCATTGTAAATTAAACCAACTCATATTCAGATCATCGACGCCTTATCCCGTAATATATAAATTGAGTTGTCCCACGTTTGGTTAGATGTTCAGCTTTATGCCATTATTAGGTTCCGAGCTGGGATTTAATCGATTATTTTATTAATCAATTACTAATGGATTACGATTACTGTAATCGTAGTAAATACAAACAAGATGATTACTTGTAGATTTAAGTAATTTGCAACTTATGGAACTTCACATACATATTTCCATGCCATCTAATTTCTTCTACTTAGTATTGAAAATGTGCTATATTTTATAAAACCAAAAAAAAAAAAGACGCTCCTTTAGTTTTACTTAATTTTTGTTTGGTATGTACCTAGAAACCTATAAACATTTTTCTAAATAATAACAAGAAGTTTCCCATTCTCCTTAGCGATTTCTACTACTTAACTCATCAGTTCTATTGCGTGCAAACAAATATATAATTTTAGAATTCACTTTTTATGCTGAAGTATTTCTTTTTTTATTGTATGCTTATAGGCAAAATATCTTAAAAGCATTTTTAAAATACGGGGTGCATCAATAGAACTAAATGTCGTTTTAATACCATCAGCAATTGGTATGACGAGTGGTCGCTGTGGCGTAGTGGTAGTGCGTTGGGCTGCTACGCAGAATGGCCGGGGTTCGAATCTCGGCACAGGCAAAATCAAAAAGCAGAAAAAATAATTTTTCTACACGGCACCACCTCTTGGCAGGCAATGGCAAACCTACAAGAGTAAAAATTGCCATGAAAAGCTTTTCACTTCGCCGTTCGGATTCGGCATTAAACTGTAGGTCCCTTCTATTCATGTACAAATATAACACGCACAACATAAGTGGATGCGAAAAAGTTCGGCCTAGGCCCTCCATGGGCTGTTGTGCCATTAAAAGTAAAGTAAATTGGTATGACGCACAGTGATTCGTCCCATAGGCAAAATTAAAAAAATCTATGGTGCCAAAACCATAAAAATTGTATGTCATTTTAAAGGTAATTAATACTCCAACTTAAAAGATTTCATTTCAATTTTATTTTTGTTTTTAGTTCGATGTATGAAAACCATCATAAAGTTTTTAGCAGAATCCTGCTGAAAATTCAATGTATTATTTTGTCAGGTGAACTTTTGGTGTTATTTTTTTAATCAATATTTGAAAGACTAAAAAATCTCATTCCCTCTTTTTTCGGACCATAGAAAATAATTCCAATTGAAAATATTTACGTCTGAACAGATTTTTTGCAACCAAAATTGCATTTAAATAAGGGCACCCTGAAATTATGCACCAAAGTGTAGATCATCTACTATTTTTATCGTTAACCCTTTCTTTCAAAAGATACTTCTCCTAGGAGGACACCTGTGAAACGGTTACTGATTTTTTTTTCTATAAGTAGAATAATCTAAATTATTGCAATTACTGCGCTTCATATAAAAAAGTTGAAAAATTTGGTTCTAGTATGATAGAAAAAATTTGTCAATATTTTTGAAGATTACCTCTTTAGAATCGTTTTCATATTTACGAGGGGGTAAAAGATGATCACCCTTCCATTCATGTACAAATATAATACGTACAACATGAGTGGATGCGAAAAGCTCGGCCTAGGCCCTCCATGGACTGTTTGTGCCATTAAAAGTAAAGTAAGTAAAAGATGATCGTGAAAAAACGGAAACTGTCACGGAAATGAAGGGACGCACCCTCTATCAATCAAGTATGAATACAAAAAAAGGACGCATATGTACATATATACACATAAATTATAGGCAGCACATATGTACCTATATCCACAGATATCCACGAGTATAAATCAATCTCAATAGATAGAGGGCTCTGATTCGCTTGTGATTCAAACTTGATTGATAAAGAGCGCTGAATCATACTCGATGTAGATTTCGCAAGCAACTTGAGGCATAATGGAATTCGAATTTCATTGAAATACAACTCGCAAAGACTAATGCGGAGAGACAGCATGAATGGCAAATGAGTTCATTAGATCCAATAATTGAATCCCGACGTAGGTCCTCAGATTATACAGCACCAGGCAGTCAATGATAGACGAGATTTGCCAAGTCTCTAGTCAACCTCATAACATTTGCGAGTTCTCAGACCGGCAAGTGGTAAATTGTTCACCTGTTGAGATCATACAACCTGAATATTTTGATGATGATTATAATATAATAAAGATAATCATAATGATAATGATGGTAAGTCTTCAATACTGTTTGGAACTCAAAAGTGAACAAGTGCAGTAAAAATGGCCAATATTTTCAAATTGAGTGAATATACTCAATAGAGTCACTCAAAAGCAATATAGTAAATATTCCTTTAGATTACTCTTTTGCGTCTTTCTTTTCAAACATATCAATATTATCATCGCTCTTACTTCAAGTGAAAAGTTTTGATAAATTTGTCAAATAATTTCCATTGCGTCAACATTTATTTATTTTTCTACTCAAAGAATATTTTTCATCCAATCAATAACAATAACAACAATTGCCAATAACTGTCAAGAGATCGTCAAGCTCAAGATCCTTGCGTGTCTGTATAAAGAACAGATTTTACTTAAATCCACCACCCAGCGTCCATTAACCGAATGACCGAGAAAAGCAGCGAACGTTGCGTGTTATGCCTGGACGAGAAACGTTCGCCGGTTCGCATCATATGCGGCCATTCATTCTGCAATGAATGCCTCGATGTCTATAAATCATATCAGAAGTATGCCTGGGCCAATCGTTGTCCCATATGTCGCGGCTCACTCAAGGAGAAGCGACGCTCTGTAAGTAGGCGTGCACAACACCGTGCATTCAGTGCATGTTGTTATTGTTTGATATTTTTTAAAAAAGAAAGCTTACAAAAGCATTACAAATGCAAAAAAAAATTATTTGAAAAATGTCTCTTCTGAGCAGGTGAAAAAGAAGAATGAGACGGCATCGGCGAATGCAACCAGCACCAGCACCAGCACCAGTTCGTCATTAACAATAACATCGACAACAACACCGACATCAACTACATCAATACCAATAACGATGGCAACAACGACAGCAGCCACAATAAACGATGCGATCGCCCCCATTGAGCAAATTTATTTATTAGAAGAATTTATGGCGATCGCTGCGGATTCAGATGCCAATATGGAAGAAGAGGAAGATGATGGAGGGATGGAGCTTGAGGATGATGATGAGGAATTTTACTCCGAAGAAGAACAGGATGATTATTACTATTTTGATGATGACGATGTGGATACAGCGCAAGAGGAAGACGAGGACGAGGATGAGGACGAGGAGGACAACGATCGTAATAGCGACAACGACGAGGATGTCGTAACGTTAGACGAAGTAATTATCGTCGATTGAATGACTCATTGATTGATTACTGTATTGTGTGTGATGCTAGTATATGAATAGTGATGGTGATAGATGATAAATGATAATGGTGATGATATCTAAATGAAAATATCTTTTTTTCGGCTTTTACTCACGTAATGTGTGCTTGAGTTTAATTAAAATTCAAGCAAGTTACATTTTTATTTGCAAAACAAAAAAAGAAAAAGGGAAACAAACGACAAGAAAACAGCAAGAAAGTTGCGCTTAATTTTGCCAAGAGACATTTTTCAAAGAATATTTTTGCATTTTTAGTGTGGCGGGTGGTGAGTTTAATACATCTGCAATATGTATATTCTTAATTTTTTTTATTTTTATGGATTATGTAGGACTACACTTTCTACATTCTATTGGCATGTTTTGTTGCACTCATAGCAATATCTCCAATTATGGTTGTACTGGCGATTTTCGTGAATTCCAAATGAGTTGAACAGTTTCCATTATTCAGCCATGTTTATTTTGTATAATACTCGAACATTGCAAGTTCGTAAAGGCATAAATTCAGATTTCTCTGTAATAAAATTATAATTAATTTAAAAAATTGCGCAGTTTTTGATACTTTCATTCATTCAATATCAGGGATGGTTTCGATAGACTTCCACTCGCACCTGGTTCATTGCTTTACTATATTCGGCTTGAGTACCGAGGAATTTTACTTGGTAGTAACTTGAGCAATCCAACTTGGTACATATATAAAATTATTATTATAGTAAAAAATATGGATAAAATCGGTTAAGAGAATAGTGGTAACTTATACCAGTGAAATTTCTAAAATGAAATGTTGGCGCAAGTACAACAAACATCGATATATGTAGTAAGTTAAGATGATAAATAAATTTTTCAGACAATAACCATTAAAACCTGAGATTAGCCCCTACCATTTACTGTTCAAAGGGGAGAAAACGAAGGATATACATGCATCCCTTAGGAAATTTTTTTCTTATCTATCGAAGAGGTCGAAGTCGAAGAGGTTGAATTTTTCGATGAAGCACTGTGCAATGGAGTGAATCGTTTCATAGATAAAAGTCGGGAAATTCTTGGAACGAAAATCTACCAAATTTGCTAACAATTTACCGGTAACACTTCACCTAAAAAGAAGATTTATCTTTGATGGTAAATTTTAGCTTTTTATTTGTGGAAATAAATTTAAAAGTATAGGTGTTATGGAAACTTTCCACAGTCTCATTTATTGCTTTAACAATATTCCAACAAGTTTAATGGTTTTTTTTTTTATTAAAAATATTTAAAATATTGCAAAATAAGTATTCTCTAATATTTATACAGCAAATATTTATAAAAATTTACGAAAAGCTCGGTCTATGACCTCCATAGGATGTTGTGCCATTAAAAGAAAAAAAAGAAAATATTTATAAAATATGATAATTTTGAAAAACTACAAAACTGGAAATTCACAAAATTCACAACGGAAAGTTCGTGAAATTATGTGGTGTTTTTTTTTTATAATATACTCGACTGTATAGTATGTACTTTCGCCTATAAAGGTATACTTATTTAAGAAAATAATCTCCGACTTTTTAAAATAATTAATATTTCTAAACACAATATTTTCGCACTTTTTAAATAAAAATTATCCTAAAATTATGCAAGAAAAATCCGAAATTAAAATGAACTGAAAAGTTGAAGCATTAAAACAACATTTTTTAACAATTTAAAACAAAGAATGTCGGCTCCATTAAACAGAACAAATTTGTTTAAAATCTGTTCAGGTGTTCAACGGATATAGCTGATCAAAAATGATTAAAAAAAACAGCAAATGCCTAATTTACGGGAAATCTGTTCATAAAAATCTGTGATCTCCTTCGAATTTTGTCCAGCTGTTATATTCCACCCATTCCAAATTCATATCTACGCAACAAACAGATTTCATTTTCATGGTTGCACTGAAAGAAACAATGCCATTTTTTAGTAAACCCAGCGAGAAGAGTTGTGTAAATGACCGTGACAGGAAATGTAGGTTAGCAAAATTTTGGCAGTTCTTGCTATTATAAATTGGAATATCACAACTTATCATTGCCACTGTTCGGACTTTACACAACACTTGACCACTAACTATTGAATAGTCCACTACTTTTCGAATTAGAAACGCCTGAACCTTTTATTCGCAATGTTCGATGAAAAAATGAGTAGGCCAAAAAATTGATTAAGTAGCATCGCAAAAATTGTTTAAGTGGTCGCTGTGGTGTAGTGGTAGTGCGTTAGACTGCTACGCAGAGTGTCCGGGATTCGAATCTCGGCACATGCAAAATCAAAAAGTGGAAAAGATAATTTTTCTACCCGGCACCACCTCTTGGCAGGCAATGGCAAACCTACAAGAGTAAAAATTGCTATGAAACGCTTTTCATTTCGCCGTTCGGATTCGGCATTAAACTGTAGGTCCCTTCCATCCATGTACAAATATAACACGCACAACATGAGTGGATGCGAAAAGTTCGGCCTAGGCCCTCCATGGGTTGTTGTGCCATTAAAAGTAAGTAAGTAAGTAAGCATCGCATTGACGCAATGTTCGATGAAAAAATGAGTAGGCCAAAAAATTGATTAAGTAGCATCGCATTGACGTGAAATTAAATCAGAATGCGAAAAAATCGACAAATTACTCCATAGCTGATCAGATGTCACTCCTAGAGGGTTGAGATGTAAGAACGACGCCAATAATTTTCAATGGCCAACATTTTTACCCAACATACAAAGTTGACATTTTAATGAAAATCAACCATTCACCCGACAGCTGGTAATAAGTCGCTGCTAGAGAGTTAAAATGTAAACCCGACCTCAATTCTTTTTCACTCTCTAATATTTTCTTTGTACTTAAGGAGGCTCCCATCCAAAATTAACTTATTTCTGAAACGGGCTCCCTCTGTTCCTAGGGTGATCTTAGAGTGATAAAATAGAAGACCAACTCACATTTATTTCTCTCTTTCAACATTTGTTCCGATTGTACTTACACTCTTCTTCATCACTTAAGGGGCTCTCACACAAACTGAAATGAAATAGTTTCCAAGTGGTTCTCACTGTATTTTTGTATGAACGTTGGAAATAAGGAGTAAGTACATTGGAAAAAAAAATGTTGGAGAGTGAAAATTAATGAGGATCGGTCATAAATTTTGACCTTCTAGAATCATCCAGGAAGCACGGGAACTAAACAAATTAAAGATTCCAAATTCCATTTTTAAGAATCTCCATACAACATTAATGAATAGTTAATAGATGCCTCATTTTTCAAAAGTAAGTCAAATACTCCTTTTACTCCTTAAACAAGAGTAAAATCAAATAAAACAGTTAAATTTGGGAAAACAAGCAATGGAAGAATGTTGTTTGTTTATATAAATCTCATTACCAACATTGCTTTGTAGCCAACGCATTCGGCTTGAAACAATACGATCGCCGCCTTCGTTGTCGTGTGCACTCGTATCTAGGAAATGAATTCCATGCAAATATCGTGCATATGCACGAAATTTCTGTAAGAAATCATGAATGAAAATTTGGCTAGGAAATTTTGTCCTGCTAGACCACTGGGTGGTCTACAGCCTTACCATTGGGTGCATTTTTCATGAATTTTTCAATTTACTCGTTAGGATCTTCCAGACAGGGGAGATTATTTTTAAATCAGTTGGGTAATTTAATTTAGTTAATGAATAAATTAAAATTTTTCTATTGTGTTTGTTTTTTTGGATACGGATAAGTAAGCAAAGGTTGATCTGGAAAAATTGGAGTTCCCATTGTTATCAAAATTGTTTATAAACCCACATTACGAATTCTGTTCCATCGAATATTCTTACAAAGTTTTCTATCTGTTCATATTCTATAATTACTGTCATTTAAATTTTTTTCATTAGTCTATTATGAGTATCAAGTTTAATTCAGATAAGTGAAAGCGCTTTAGTTTACTTATTTTTCTCTTCGTACAAGTGAAACACTTTCATTAGTGCTTTTGCCTGCAACTGAGCTACATTGAATTGAATAGATGCCTACAATATCCAAGAAATGAGCAAAACTTTTGTAAATTTTAAGTATTTATTTGAATTATTTTTTTTTAGCGAAGCAAACGTGCGAGATAACACAAGACAAACAACATACATTCATTCTGTTTTCTTATTTGCACACATACTTAAATACATACAATCTAAACAATCTGCTTTAAAAACACTTCAGTCGCCTATATGTATGCAATGTTTACTTGAGGGAATGCGTTTTTTTTAAGCTATGACTTTGAATCAGTGTTGAGCACTCTAGACTACTCGTGCGCGAGAACATTTTAGAATTCACTTGTAATAAGCTCATTTCCATAGCAAAAGAGTTCAGCTGATCTGCTGTGCATGTATGGGTGGCCACTACTGCTTTGAATACATTCAAACCGATGTACATTTCTGCATGTGCTTCGCGATGGAGAGAGAAGGTAGGTTTACTTGCACCGCTAAAAGGTTTAGAATTTCATTTCACTAGGAGAATGCATGCATTCAATGTGAGACTATGTTGTGTGGCGTTGCAACACTGGCACACAACATAAGTGCACCCACATACATATTTACGTAGTACATATGCACATATATAGTTTGTACATGTATGCATAGATAATAATTGTATTTATTTTATTAAATTTTTTAATAATTGGTATGCATGGCTGTGAGTTAAATATGTACGTATTGTAAATAATTGAATTTTCTTCTGTCTAATTTTAATTAATTTCATTATTTTGATTTTGCATACTTGGTATTTATTTGTGGTTATCTATATTTATATAAATGTATGCATGTATATGCATAATTTTGCTTAAATTGGAGTTGAATGTATGCCATCGTTGCAATGTCTGCAGCAAATTGTAGCAATCTATTCGAACAATTCAACTGAGAGTTCACATTGAATTTCACGTTGAGAAAATATGAAAAATACTCAGTCTTTCATATTGCCGAGTTTCGTGTTTCGTTTTAAAATAGAACTACAGTTAACCCAGGTTAAGTATCTCAGCATAAAAGCATAAAAAGACACCGGTAAAAATTAAGCAGGGAAGGCACTTAAAAGAATACCGCTTAAGTACCTCGATGTACTTACTATCAAATTTACTTATATATGCTAAAAATAAAATTACAAATAATAAAAATTCGGTCAATAGGTAGGATTGTAGCGATATTTCCAGAACAACAGCATTCCCCTCATGCATGTATGTATGCATAAAGCCAAGCGCATATTTTAATGAAATTTGTAGTGATCTGCAGTGGTGAACACACATATATGTAGTTATTACACATCTACGCCATCTAGCGACTTCGGAAAGTATTAGAATGAAAAAGCTTCGAGGTTCGTGGCCTTGCTAAATATTCATGGCTATGTTAACTAATGACATAAAACGTAGCATCATCTGGAAACTTAGAAAAGCTCTGGAATGCTAGTGACTGCGACGCCATCTGTTCTATAAATACGACTGCTGTAGCGGAATAAAGTTAGTTACAGTTCGACAGTGTTAGTGAGAACAGAATGTGTAATATAAAGGGTGTTTTTTTAGAAGTGTGGTTTTCAACCTGGAAATACTTTTTTTCGGAGTTGGTCTTTTTGACAGCTGTCACTTGATTTATGCTCAGTTTGATTTGCCATATCAAGAAGTGAAGCCGAATCAAGCGCGTCGCACGTTCGGTGAATGGGCCCAAAACGAGATGGCCACCGATCCCGATTTGCACAAGAAAATTTGATTCAGCGATGAAGCTCACTTTTGGTTGAATTGGTACGTTGATAAGCAAAATTGTCACATTTGGAGTGATCATAATCCACAAGCCATTGTTGAGACGTCGTTACATCCTCAAAAAGTCAATGTTTGGTGTGCTCTATGGGCAGAGGGAATCATTGGTCCATATTTCTTCAAAGATGAAACAGGTCATAATGTTACAGTCAATGGGGAACGCTATAGAGCCATGATTAATGACTTTTTCTTGCCTGAATTGGAGGATATTGATGTGGACGACCTTTGGTTCCAACAAGACGGCGCTACATGACATACAGCCAACGAAACAATCAATTTATTGAACGAAACTTTTGATGAGCGCATTATCTCGCGTCGTGGGCCTGTGCCGTGGCCTCCAAGATCGTGCGATAAGCTACGCAGATAAGACCGAGACGATTGACGCCTTGGTAGAGAATATTCGGCGCGTTTTTACTGATATACGGCCCCAATTGCTGCAAAAAGTGGTCGAAAATTGGGCCTCTCGGCTAGAATTTATTCGAATCAGTCGCGGCGGCCACTTGCCCGAAATCGTTTTTAATATATAATGAAAAATCCTCGTCTTTATAATAAAGCTAAGGTCTAACAACATTAAACTACATGCATTATATTTCTTCTTGAAAACCACACTTCTAACAAAAACACCCTGTATAAGTGAAGAAATTTTAATTTTTTTTTGAGTTATATGAAATAATTTAATAAAGTTGCAATAATATTCTTTTGTTGAGAGTAAATAAACAGTAGAAGCTAAATAATCGTACCAATTCTATTTGGCAATTACTTAGTCATGGTCGATATATGGTCGCATATATTAATCGATTCAATATTCGAATTATCTATGTCAATGTAAATGTGGTCGCTATAGCGCAGCGGTAGTGCGTTGGACTCTTACGCAGAGTGTCAAGGGTTCGAATCTCGGCACAGGCACAATAAAAAAGTCAAAAAATACTTAGCATTAAATTGAAAGAAAATAGAAAATAAATCATCAAAATTTATTCACAGCACCACCTCTTGGCAGGCAATGGCAAACCTAAAAGAGTAAAAATTGCTTATGAAAAGCTTTTCACTTCGCCGTACGGATTCGGCATAAAACTGTAGGGGACCTACCATTCCATTCATGTACAAATATGACACACACAACATGAGTGGATGCGAAAAGCATGGCCTTTGGCGCTACATGCGGTCATAGTCGACACTGGTAAACTGAAGTTCATTGTGGTAAAGGCATAACACTTGCCACAATGGCTGTCTATGTCTTTATCTATGTCCTGTGTGATTGCATTCCCTCTCTCATTCTTCCACCCACCTATCAATCTTCCTGTCATTCAACACAATTCTCTGCATTCATAGGGGTACCATACTGTGTTAAATGTATCAATAAAAAACAAATATGTTGTTGCCACATGTTTATAATTTATTTAGATTTTTAAGGTGGCACTTGAAATGGGCAATCAATTTTTTATAGGAGCATAACTACATTTTATACACTTCGGCGAGTATGGTACTTAAGCGAGAGGCACTTTAAAGTGTAAATTTTTATGGATAATTGCAGAAAAAAGTATGATGCAACAAATTACAGGCACAAAATTGGGAATGACTCTTAAGAGGCCTGGTACTTAACCGGGGGTTTAGTGTATTTCAATTATATTTCTTCGATTGTAGCTATATCTTCTATTAGAATTGCTTAAACATTTTGCTGAAAATACTTGTTATACATGTAAAAAATTCGAAACTTTATAAACCACTCTTGAAAAACCGCAAAATATTCATTTGATACATATTTGAATCATTCGTTCTTATCGCCTTCAATTCATCCAACTGTTCTGTCCTATTCAGAAGCAAAAGAAACAGGCATACTATTTAAGTAGAAAATTGATAAGTCCCCAAATTTCGATTTGCTTTTGTATGTAGATCTTGATGATAACTCAATGGCTGATATTTTTGCATTCACATTTATACACAAGCACAAGCACACATATACACCCACATCACTTATCTCCATTGTGTCCATATTGTTGGCCAGCATATATGGTATGTATAAGAGTATGTAAATATGTATACGAAAATTGACAAAACAAATACCGGAAGGACATGCGAATGGGAACATTGAACAAATTTCACATTCATGTCAGTGCGGAGTGTTTAAAAGGCAATAAAATGAAATTTATGCTCAGCTGAGAGGAGCACAAAGGATTTATGTATGTGAAAGTAAATTCTGCTCAGCCTGTAAAAGTGACAGCAATATGTCCTAAAGGGAAGCACAATTCAGAGGTTGATTTTGCTTTGGATATTGAAATAATTAATTTTATAAAATTGTTGAGATGAACCTGAATGTACCATATCTTTATCATGCACAAAAAACCATACCTGTGAGCAAAAAGACATTGAATCAGGTCATTCATTTATATACATAGCTACATGTTTTTTAATGTATTTATTTAATCGATTTCGATTTTCTACATATAAAACCAAAAACCAGTAATCCCTTCTAAGGTGTGCTCCTAGGAGAAGCAACTTTCGGAAGGGTTACCGACAAATATTGTAGCATAATTTCAGGCTGCCATGCTTCAGTGCAATTTTTGTTGAAAAAAACATTTTCAGACCTATTTTCAAATTGAATTACTTTCTAAGGTCTGAAAAAAGCGACGATAATTTTTGAAATACCAATAGCTGAAGGTTCCTCCTAAAATTGGGTAAAAATCAAGGAGCATATGTATTTTAAATATATTTTCTAGATTTTCTCTCCTAAGGTAAGTACGTCAGTTTTTATATATTTAAAAATACCTACTTAACTTTGAAAACAATGCAGAATTTTTAGAATTTCAAGTCTTGATAAAAGATAACACCAAAAGTTTCCCTTTGCTATTATTATTATTATTATTATTATTTTTCAGATAGTTATTACTCAACAGACTAAAATACTGAATTAAATATTCCAACATTTTTGTGAACAATTTTTCGAATTTGAGCACTCCTGTTCCCATGCTAACAATATTTCCCGTTACGACTTGTTTCTTAGTTGTAGTTGGATAACATTTAAATTGATACCAAATTTGTTGTGAGTGTTGTGGCAGTAAATATCTTTTGAATTTAGTCTATGGGGCAAATCACTGAGTGATCGTCATTTGCTGAATTAATGAGATTAAATTTTGGCGACGACTATTTTCTTTTGCCTTTAAATCTATAGTGCAGATGCTGGAACCAAATATGGGCCTGGTTGCATAGTCGCAATGCAGCTGTAAAAATATTTCCGGAAAATATATTTGCCTGTGTTATTGATACATATTTTCCATTGTCAAATGATCTAAACGTAGATGTCTTTTTTTTCTAATTTTTAATTGTTTTGTAAAAATTTCAGCATTTTTTTTTTGGTAATTTGAAAAGAATTTAGCCTGCTCTCATTACACTTTATAGCCTGACCTATGTAACTAAAAAGTCATAAAGTTTTACACTTTCAACAAAAAATAAATAAATAAATAAAATTATTTCTTACTTAGACTTTAAAAATTTCTTACCCGCATCTATGTAAGAGTGTGTGTGTTTAATTATTTCAAGATTAAACATAAATTTACAATAGCAAATAAAGTTTGCGATATTTTTACGATGCAAAATAAATCGCAAAGTTATTGTCTGAAATAAAAATTTTAATTACATTGATGTTGTTTTTTCCTTTATTATTTCTTTTTATACTACGTACGATATTTGTTTCCATCTCCTATTCACGGTCTTCATCTTAAACATATAATACCTTATCTGGGGTAAAAAACTCTTACATAATTAGTTTTGGAAGGAGATTTACATAATGCAACATACTGTTAACACAAAAAGTGCAAATAGCTATGCACGAGTATGTCTGTCTTTAAGCCAAGCAACGTCCGTATCCTTTTCAAATTAAGAAAAGTTTTCTTTTCATTTCTGAGCTCTGCTCATTGCAGCTCATCGCATCTCATACTTACTCTAGTTAAGTTTTTTGTATTTATTCCGTTTTTCTCTGTCGTTCACTTATCGCATTGCAGAAAAATGCAAAGAAGAAAGAAGCATTCAAATACATAAACACACAAACATACACACGCGCATGAAAGGACATCCTACTGCTTCGTCACTGCCAGCTGCAATTATAATGACAAAATCGAGCAAAAATATCCTTTAGGATTGCATTCATTGCAGTAGCAGTAGTGTGTGCATGTGCATGTGAATGCCTACACATTCATATGTATATGTATGTTTGTATTTGTGTAAAATTCTTCACATTCCTGCACTGGACAATCAGCGGCATAGCGGTTTCAAATCATGCCAACGACTAAGTACGACATTATCAGGACGATCCTGAAACAGCAGAGCAGATTTTCTGTTAGCTGCTATTACTGCTTCTTCTGAATGGTTATGATGAGTTGCTGCTATGTGCCATGCTAGAGCGGCAGATAGGGAGGCAGTAACAATACAAATTTAATATTGCAAATTCACTAGTTGAGAGTGTGTGCAGGAAATATTTTAATATAAAAAATACTATGTAAGTATACGTTGCGTCATAAGAGAAGTGTTAGAGAGGAAGAAGAGCATACCAAATTTTTTAGTTTTCACATATGTAAATCTTCGATTCCTTCACTCGAAACAAAAATTCGAAATTCGAATGTGCTTGGTTTGTGCACTATATTCAGGAATGGCGCTTTTTGCCAGGTAGCAGGTGGAAAGAATAATCTCAATTAATCCCATGTATTATTGTAAACAAATATTTCATTGAAGTTTCACATCAATGTATGGATGTAATGATATCACTAGATGTATAACTTTGAAATTACCTTTGAAATGCTTTGAGTAAACCAACAAACAAAATGGCACGATTCCGGATCTTGTTTGTGCAATAAGGAATTTTACTCAATAAAAAACAAAAAAAAAATACTGAGTACAGATTACATTGTTAGATGAAATTCGTTCCATATATTAGTCAGACGAGAAATTCCAGTAAATAAAACTAATTGAGGAAATAAAGAAGCTGGTTAGACTCGATAGTCTCGTTTTTCTTTTGCTTCTTTATTCTTACAATAGTTTCCTAACTGTTTTATGAGTTCTCCTGACTGCTGATTAGTTCGATTTTTCGACATCAATCCGCTATCGAAAGATTATAGACAAATTGTAAATTGATAATAAGCTTACAACTGTCAGGATATCACAGCTATTTCCTATTCCTATGGGAAGTGTGATTACCATTTTACTTAATTGATCAACTGACTCATAATTTATTTATGTGTCAATGCCCAATTCAAATCACTCGGCGTAAAAATATGGAAATTGTAGAGCATCTCCCTTTCACGACTAAGGCGGGCGGAAAACCTTACCAAGTAAGTAATATATTGAAAGGATATCAACCCTGCTTATTGGGCAAAAAATAGCCGGTATCAAAAAAGTAGCAAATGATTAGAGGGAGTTTTTCAAGCCATTTTGAACATTTGTACAATTTTTCGTGCAGCATCTTTAAAAATTCGTGAAAAACTCATTTATCAGCTTTGCTAAAAATTAAACACTGTTTACTATTTCAGACATAGCTTTTTGGAAGGTAGATTTGAAAATCAATAAAAAATAGTTTTGCTTTTCAAATATGAAATCCTAGACAAAATACAAATACCAAACTTGATGTTATAACCTATAACCCAGGACGTTCCTATATACTTATCAAAGACTACAGCTAACACAACTTTTGCAATAAACACATTGCAAAATAATGAAATTTCCACATTGCGCTGACTTTAACATTATATCTCTTTATTAACTTTTAAAATAATGTAGTAAATAATAGTATTTGATGCTGGAAAACACTTTTTCCGCACTATTCTATATTTCTTTTTGGCTTTGGGGTAGGCCTCAATTTCATAACAATTTCATAATACTTTGTGAAATGTTTTAGTGTATAGGAAGACATATGGAAACTGCTTTTTAAAAACTTTCAAAATCGGATCACAGCTTCTGGTACCTTCAGGGTTAAAGTGCAATCACGCTTGAACATACTTAATTTTGCATCTGTGTCTTAACCTCCCTTTAAATACTTTATGTACTCATAAGTATGTTATATGAGTAAATAAGTATGTTTCATTTTCAATAACAAACTCAAACTTTGTCCTCAGTTATTTACACACATATACATATAAAGTATATATTAAAAATAAATCACACAAATTGGATACAATTGAAAAATTGCCTGAACCACAAACTGGTTAAACCAAATACCAAAATCAGAAAACAATTACATAAGCAAACTAAAAACTGAATCCCTTATGCAATATTTTTTTTTATACTAAAATTAAAATAATTTAATTTTCTATACGAATAAATTCCATCCATCATCTCCAACATACGACTACAGACAGATGCAGCAACATGCAAATAGTTAGATATACAGACAGACAGACAGACAGACATCAGTTGCAGTGCATGGAACTTGCAGCTTTTAAATTCTTTTACCACATCGCCAAATAAATCTAAAATGTCCGTATGTTTTTTATCAAAACTATTTATTTTTTTCGAGTTTTCAAAACATGCGAGTTTGAGTAAATCATTTACATCTGACAAAATACTCAAAAAACAAAAAAAAAACAAAAATTTAACGAAAATCTACGTTAAATTTTCAATTAAATGCATTGGAAGAATATTTGAATATTTTGTAGTTGCATTTGTGCCGTTTTTTTTTTTTTTTTTTAGAGAAAACAAAAATCAAAATACTATTTAGAAAATGGTGAAAAATATTTGAAAATGATTTCGAGCGGCAACTGCACTCACTCATGCCTGCATACTCCATACGAGCGAGTGTTTGCAGGATTGTCTGCGTGTGTGCATGCCTTCCCTGGGCAGCTATAACACCAACACTCATGCAACAATGCAATATTGCTGCCATTTGATATATCAAAATAGTTTGTGTGCTTTTTTGCCTCTGGTTCTTTCTTTCTTTTGAAAAAAACAACGATTTTTCCTCATAAACCTTATTGTTTGCTGTTGTTGTTTCTGCTGGTAATATATAATACAGTTGGCAACACTGGTGGTGTACAGGATATGAAATAGATTTTTTTGGGTGTCTTATTGTATGGGGAACGGCAGGAGGAGGATGAGTGAGTGAGAGCGTCTAGGTGAATGCAAATTGAAATGTAACGTGAGCATCGTTCATGCATGAAGTCGTGAGTGAGGGTTGTGCATTTGGACACCCTGTAATTTAATATTGTTTTTGTGTGGGTGTGTTTTTTTCTATTTTCAATGACAATAAAAATTTCAGAGGGTTTTGCGAAGGTCTTCGAGAAATGAGCATTGCCAATACTACGTGCCTTTCTTATACGTATTTTGTGAGATTAGCCTCAATGAAACATCACAAAGCTAATAACAAAATATAAATGTTGCCCTACTGTGCAAATGAGGAAGCTACCTCTGTTGTTCGGCTGACGAAGAAGAAGACCTTCACATCGAGGGCTGAGTCCTTCTTTATCCGGTGTACGTGAATCTTGTAAGTTTGATCCCAGTCATGTGACTATTTTGTTTGTGATTTTCTGATCACCATTAGTTCTACATGTTTTAGTTAGCGGCTGCAAATAAAGTCGACGTTGCTCAATGCTTAAAGAAATCAAATGCTATTGGGGAAGATATTTGGTACTTTAAAATTTATTAAACTTGTAACGATGTAAAGTTTATAGCAGGGGCATTATTCCGGGTATGGTCACGTACCGATGTGTAGAATTTTTCCCTTGTACTTTTTTCTCCCAACTTACCCAAAATGATGACTTCCAACGTTGCCCAAAGCCCTTGGGTGCCTGATGCTCTATTTACTATTTTCTAAATTATAATTTTCCTCTCTACATGCTTATAATAACAACCTGCAGCTATACTTTTCTTTTGGCCTTGTTCAGAATATAACTGAGGATCAATGTAGGTACGCACTATTATTGGCAAAAAGGCCAGTGAAAACATATCGAATTGAAAAGCCTTTGCCATTGCACTATTTCAACCTAGAATTTCGGTAGAACATTGTCTTTATTATTAACTAAGTGAAATTCATATTAACACATTGGTGAAAGCATACCTTGTTCTTCAACATTTTTGAATTACTGCTGCACATGTTTCTATTGCACAATTCATAGTTTTAACCTCTGTCGATATCTGGAGTAAATTATTATATTAGACATTGTCGGAAAATGTTCACAGCAAAACTACTCAGAAACATGCATAACCTCAGTTTGAACTCAGTTCAGTTTAAGATTTATGTACCTAAAACTGGGTGAACAAGTTCCTCATGAAAAACTGTTTGGCTATCAATTTTTGTAGCACACCGTACATAATCCAGGCAATTTTTCTTCCTGGCCTTCTTCTACAGGCTCTATGCGGAGAGTGAGTGTCGACTGGACTGACTGCTTCCGTTTCTTTTCCTACTGTTGCTGCTGCAGTTTTAACACGCCACATAAAATGTACAAAATATCATTAAAACCCGTTATTGCAAACTGATCAAATACACACGCACACTAACTCATGCACGTGAATAACGAAATAAAATTACAAGCAACAAAATAAAAACGAACAGAGAGTAACAAACGGAAGTGCAATTATTTCCGCTTTCGCCAGTAAAGCTGGGATTTTCCATTGTGACACATGAGCTTGCAACATTGCAGTAGTGACTTTTTGCATGTATGGCCAAGTATGTGTGTGTGTGTGTGTGTGTGTGTTTTCGCGCGTAGTTTGTAATCGAGTATATGAATGACATTTTAAATCCTTTTTGGTGAATTACCTGTCACTGGGTCACGCAAAAAATACACGTGAAATAAAATAATATTTAAAAAAGCCCGAAGAGAACACAAACGCTGTTTGTTAAGCTAATAAAAGTTTTCCATTTGAGATTCTCTTTTGTTGTTTTTCCTCTCGGAATGTAATCAATTTTGCAATGAAGCCAACTTTTTGCTGTAGCCGCGTTCGTCATAACGTATACTATGTACATATATTGTGCAGGGGTGTGAAAGAGAGGCTGCGGGGTTAGTGGTTTACCTGAACAAATGCGCAAATAATTAAAGGAAATAAAGTAACTCAACAAAACAGAGTTTGACAGTTGAGATATTAATGAACTTTTTTATTATTTAATTTCTCTCTTTGTTTTGTGTGTTCTTGTTCAAGAATTTAAAAAATTGATCCTGTTATGTCTTTCCCACCACCATAATTAATTTTTTCCTTTACAGTCAGTGGACTTAAAACATTACATTAAAAATGCTTATCAGTTGCATTTATTTCCGACATAAATTTTCACAATACACTCTCACACACACAAGCAATCATTATAAGTATGTACACACTACCCTGCAGCGAAAAAATTAGTTAGTCTCACAAATTACCTAGTATATGTATTAACTAGCCAGTTAAAGTACTAAAACGAGCTAGTTAAGGTACTAGCTTAAAACTGATGCAGGATGAGTAACTTTGAATACCGCTCAAAATTTTCTGCTTGTATGTACAACAATATAGAACTTCTTTCAATAATACTATTGAGGGAAAATATTCTCTTGTAATTCCCATATACTTTACAATATTTTTATATGGACTGAATCCAGTGGGTCGAGTGGTGAATGAGGGCAAAACGAAATACCTTGTGCTAACAAACAAAGAGTCACGGCGTATTGGACAAAATGTAACTGTTGACAATTACAGGCACTTTTTAAGTTGTCAAGGATTTGGTTTACCTAGGATCCAACATTAACACCAACCATATTGTCAACCTTGAGATAAAGCTAGGATTAACTCTTGTCAACAGGTGCAGAGAAGCAGAGCCCTATCTCGACCTACAAAAATAACGCTTTATAAGTCCCTCATTCTTCCCGTCCTAATATATTGCGCCGAGACGTGGACATTGACCACCAATGATGAGAGACTGTTAGGAGCGTTCGAGAGGAAGATACTCCGTAAGATCTACGGTCCAATATGCGTGAGCGACGTGTATCGAATACGATATAACGATGAGCTGTATCAGCTGTACGCCGACCAAGTGTATAAAAATCCAACGGCTTCGATGTTGAGCGAATGGAAGAAAAGCGCTCCAAAGAGGACGTCCCAATCTGCATTGCAAGAACCAAGTACAGGGCCACCTGACTGCACTTGATCTTATCAACTGGCGCCAGCGCGCGCATAGCAGAGGCGACGGGCGAAACTTTATCGAAGCGGCAAAGACCGATCATCGGTTGTAGTGCAAGCTAAGTATGGTAAGTTCAATAGCTAGCTGAAAATAAGAGTGGTTTTTTTGAGCTAGCTAATTAACTAGATTTAGAGCTAGTTGCATTTCAGGGCACCACACTTACTATGTATGTAGGTATCCAGAGAGATATCACTACCATCATTTACTTATATAACTAACACATAGCAAAATTGTAAGTGCTTAACAGTTTGCAGAGCATCGAGTAAAGTCCTTCTGGGAGATAACGAAACGAGCTCGTTTACACTCGGTGCTCGTTCTCTTGGTGCTGGAGGAAAAACTACAAAAAAAATCGGGCGTTTTATAGAAGTACCTAAAAAATTCATCTAATTTTATTTATTGATTTAGTTATTTTTTTTTAGTTGTTCGACAATCTTAATTCTGTTTGCCTATTATTAACGTAAATAAGAAACGGTCGTAAAAGTTACTAAACTAATAGAAAACGAGTACCTATACCTATACATATTAAACGCCATCCTGCACTGCATCCTGTAAACAGAAAATGCCTTCTAGAAAGACATTAAGAGACACTTCAGAGCGGCACAAAAAGATGCACTTCAAAGTTTCCACAGTCGGGCATCTCGCTGCCGTTGGGACAATACCAGTACCACCCCATTGACATCATGCATGCTTAAAGTATGTACATTGGCAGCAGTTTTTGTTATTTTTCTTGTATTCGCCACTTCTGTCGTAAATTTTCGTTCAATTTTTTCTTCATCTCTTTCCGTCTTCTACTTCTTCGGCATCCTATCATTTTTTGTTGGTCGTTATTGTTGGCGAAATGCCAATTCAATGTGTGATTATACTTGCTGTTATTTTCTCCACCATTTTCATTTCATTTTCTTTTCATATAAAATTTTTGTCAATACGCCATATGCAAGAGTATCTCTCTGTATGTGTGTATGTGTTTGTATATCTTTGTGTTAAATTGGCTGCTTTTCAACAAATGCAACATCTGTTTTGTGAGTTTTCTGTTGCTTTTTGTTCGAACTTGCTGGCAGCGTGCGGAGCGATAGCCAAATGAGAATGGAGGTGAACAATTTCGAAGGTTTTTTTTTTACTACGTATGTACTATTGCTGAATTTATATTCTAACACTTATGTTTATGTTAGTAAATACGTGTGCAGGCACCCATCAATACATACCCAATGGCAGAGAGAGACGCATCGAATGCACATATGCAGAAGCGCTTATTTTTAAATAATAAAGGAGTACCTACATAATATTTAGTATGTACATATAAGGTTTGCCTTCTTTTTATACGGCATGTCCATGTAAAAGATTCACATTTTGCATGAAGCTTTTATATTTAATGTAGCACTATTTAAAGAGAGGTGGAAGATACATTCGTGTTCTGGACAAGGGGAAGAGAATCGTAAATGGTCAATGTAACACTTTTATTCAACTCTCTTCGAGCTATAAAGCGAAACGACAGTCAACAATTGAAAAATAATAGTTCCCATATATTTTTTATATATTTTTGGTCGCTGTGTTGTTGTTGCTAGTACATTGACAGGTGCTGCACAGAGTATCCGTGGTTCAAATATCGGCAGAGGCTAAATCCAAAAGTGGAAAAAAATACTACACGGCACCAAAAATTGTCTTGGCAGACAATAGCAAACCTACAAGAGTAAAACTTGCCTATGAAAAGCTTTTGTTAAGTAGACGCGAAGAGCTCGGCCTAGGCACTCCAAGTGCCATTAAAATAAAAAGAAAATATATGTTTCAAAGACTATAGCTAACCAAAATCTTATTAAAAAAAAAAAAAAAAAATATGCTAATTTCGATGAAGAGTCAAATTTTATTCTCTTAATAACTTCTATAATAATGTCTGAATTGTATTTGATCCTGGAAAACACCTTGTCCGCATGATGCTTCATATGAGCACTTACACATAAGTACTTTTCTTTACACTATCTCATTTTCTCGAGGTAGGTCAAAAACGCCCCCTGAACCTCATACCAATATGCTTAACACTTTCTTTAGAGGTGAAGTGATCACATATTTGAACTGAAAATATGTAGCTTCTTATACGAGTACCTACTCAAAATGTGTTAAGCATTATTTTTAAAACACTTTTGTATTTTCGAACTTCATTTCTTTCTTTTTTCGGCCTACTTTCTTAGACATAAAATAATCAATGGTTAATTGCGTCGATAAAAAACTTGATTATTTACTTCTCAAATACTAAGGGACCGGTCAAGAGGCCGGTAATTACTGTACTTGTACATGGCGAACTCGAAGTGCTTCACCTGTGTTTGCAAATAAGGCGCTTTAAATACACAAATATCAGGTAGCGTGTTTACATTTGCCGTTACATAACTCAGAGAATAAAAGTAATCTTTAGTAATCGAAAAAAAAAAATCATCAATTCGGCATTTGGTATCTTTTGAATACGTATTGGATTATTGATTATTTTTTTTAAACGATGATGTCCTTGTAATGTGTTATCAATTATTCTTTACACTGTTTAATATTATACGAGGTGTGATAAAAAAAAAACCGTTATTTTCAAATTTCGTGAGTTACGTATGTTCGATTTTCGCATTTTTTTTTGTTATGTTGGTACACATGTCTGTTATATATGTTGGCAATACCAACCATTTTGGATTGTCAGTTTGTTTTTGACAGATAAAAAGGTTAGTCGTGTTTTGATGTGCTCTTCGATTTTTTACTATTCGACAAAATGGATCAAAGAAACTGTATTCAGTTTTGTGTAAAAAATGAAATTAAATGCGCAAGGACATTTGAAATGTTGACTGTGGCCTTTGGCGAGTCTACTATGAGCAGAACACAAGTTCAATTGTGGTATAACCGGTTTAAGGAAGGCCGAGAAGATGTCAATGACGATGCTCGTCCTGGTCGCCCGAGCACATCAACAACCGATGAAAACATTGACGCAGTGAAGAAAATGATTTTGGACAATCGTCGAATCACTATCAGAGATCAGAGAGGTTGCTGATGATGTTGGCATATCGTTCGGCTCATGCCAAGCAATTTTTACGGATGTTTTAGGCTGAAACGTGCGGCAGCGAAGATTGTTCCAAAATTGCTAAATTTTGAGCAAAAACAACGTCGCTTGTGCGTAAGTTTTTGGCCAAAAACAAAAACGTTATCATGCCTAAACCACCGTATTCACCGGACTTGGCCCCCCCGCTGACTTTTTCCTCTTCCCAAAACTGAAGACACCGATGAAAGGAAAGCGTTTTGCTGCGATTGAGGAGATAAAAGAAAAATCGAAACAGGAGCTGTTGGCGATACCAAAAAGCGCGTTTCAGAAGTGTTTCGAGGATTGGAAAAAACGCTGGCAGTGTAACGCAGTGTATTATATCAGATGGGGATTACTTTGAAGGGGACAAGATAGTTGTTGATGATTAAATATATACTTTTTGAAAAATTTTAAAATAACGGTTATTTTTTTATCATACCTGTTATCTAAGAAACGAAACTGAGTAAATTTTGTTATTTGCTTTGCTTTGAACTTGTGCATTATTTTGTAGTCCATTTTAAGATTATCTGTTTTTTACTAATTAATTATTCGATTACTGTCACAGATTTAAAATTTATTTTTTATTTACGAAACTTATCGTATTTTTAAAAATAAATTGTCTGAGTGTCGATAAAATTTTTGATTTTCTTTCGTTAAATTCTATTGTAATCATTCACGATGTTTATTTGGCTCACTTGCTTGTACCAATACACAAATGTGTGCCCCATGGATTTGCGTTTTTACAAAATTACTATATGTGATTGTGTGTATTTTTTGTGTTTCCATTGTTATCAGATTACGATAAATTTACCAAAAAGGAGTTTCTTAAAATTAACTTTTGTTCGCCAGTTCAAAATTGAATTTTAAAAGTTATCATATTTTCTGTAGGATAATTCAAAGAATCTCAACTAAAACTGTTATTTGAGAATATTTAAAAGCAATATTTTTAATTTCATCTGAATTACTCTTCTTTGTATGTATGTTTTGCCGTTTTGTTGTAAAAGCCCGTAGAGTTAAAAATTTTTTATGACAGCTATGGAATTGTTGATGACATTGAAAAGTGGTAAATTTTCTCAAAAAGTTGTATTTTTTTTTTGTATAAATAGAAAATTTTAGAATATTTTTCTAGCAAAAATGGTTTCTACTATAATAAGTCTAGAACAGGAACAACATCTGCTCAGTTAATTTTTTCGATTGAACAGTGATTGTGACCGCTCCCATACTTAACCAGAAAACTCCAGCTCTTAGTCCAAAAATATCGGATTGTCATAAAAACAAAATAATGAAAATTGTTTTTTTGCTCTGGAATGACTACTCTATTTTCGTTCCATTTTTCTCTCCTCCACCTTTCTCTCTACTCTCTTCTCTACTCTGAACAGTGTTGATTACACTATTTTACAAGAAATTCTTTAAAGGACCAAAATAGAGTCGAATTTAATATTGAATTTTTCACAATATTGGCCAATCACATCGAGACCAAAAACTGTTGGAGAAAAAATTCCGTTTACTATAATTTAAGAAAAAAAAATATTGAGTCAGTCACTATTAAAATAGTAACCCTTAGTTCATTGGAATGAATATGTCAGAATGATTTTCCCTAACCTATGCAACCAAAGAAAATGGGTATAAGTGCTGGCATCCCTTTGAATTGTCTGCGCCATTCTTTTGGCATCTCACAGACTTAGTTAATGCTCATTCGAAGGCGAATTTAATAAGGTGGTGTTACTAGCAACACGATCCTCTTCTTCCTTTATGGATTAATTTTGACGCCATTACGACCGCAATAACAAAGCTGTATTGCTGTTGCCTTGGTGAATTTTGTTATTCTGCTGCTATCACCTAATATAAATTCGCTTTGGCTCATTCTTGCGATAGGTTGAACACACAGTGACTGCTCACATTTGCGAGGTGGCTTTTCTTTAATTTTAGTTATTACTTGTAGTTGATATTATAATTAACCTTATTCTCACTACAATGATTGCTATATCAATTATCATAATAGTTTCAAAGTCAAATCATATTTGTTATTTTCCATTCTTTTTGCTTCTCAAGTTCCAACCTGAGTGCCATATTTTTCATGAATTTTCAGTTGCATAAATGGCAAATAAATTTTAAGAGCTTGAAAATAAAATATTTTATTTACTTAATTTTGCACATTTTTCTATGTTCCTATGAATCCTAAGTTAAAATTGCAAACAATACCATACCTACTTATTTATGTAAGTTTCTTCGTCTACAATGCCGCAAACCGGAAACGAAACACACAAACTTACATAAGTATGCATACTCGCATATACTTAGCTCCAGCTATATTAGTATAAAATGCAGAGGTTTACACTTTTCTTCAACTACGGTATCTACTACCGTCACTGCTGGTACTACTACTACTACTACTACTACTACTACTAATTCTACTACTACTTCTAATACTACTACTACTACATTCCTTGTTTTATACTCACTTTTTCTCATTTAACTCATTTAACATGCAAGTTGTTACTACATTTTCTGAGCGCATCCAACTCAAAGGTTTTGCCAAGTTGTGGCACGTTTAAGATAGTAAGTAGTAGCATTAGGTTAGTGATGAGGTTAATATTGTTGCGCTCTGCACTAGGTTCAAAATTGTATTCTTCTCTGGGAAACCACCAGATACGCATACACACACACACATATACACAATCAAATGTGCCCATTACATACCAACATTTAGTGGGCAATAAATTCACTTTTCATTTAGTATAAACGCTACCGATAGTCGAGTTGAGGCAAGAAGTGACAAATGGCTACAAAGATAAATGTTGAAAATATTTCAGTAAACTATTAAGAAAATTAAAATGTTTTATTAATTAGAAGAAATTTAACTAAAAATGCAATTTTCTTAAAAACCAAACAATTATTTAGCGTCTCTGTTTATCGACTATTAAATACGCCACTGAGATGCTATAAGTGCAGTTGAGTGCAGATGAAATAAAATTGTGTTGGCTCACACTTGCACTGATTCCAAACATTTATGCTTAAACGTATTCTACTGAACAGAAAACTACAAAGCAGAGCAAACTTGATTAAGTTAAGCTGCAGTATATATGTACTCGTATGTATATGTATAATACCTAGTCACACACACATGCACATACAAATGAACTCAAAAATACAAACAGGCATTTGCAGAACAAGTACAAGTGAATGAGCGACGATCTTGGGTGGTTGCATTAAGGTACAGTAATAAAAGCAACTATAATATTGGAATGCAGTCGCACACAAGCAATAGTGGCACTTTAATACCATAAATAAATGATATGATGTGCGCTGGAATTCTTCAACTTGGAACCGAATCAAAAAGTATTTTATGCTGATAAACTTAAGCGAGTTTAAGCAGTGCCAGAGCACCAATACTTAAACAAAATACGATTGCATATTGAGTCGATAAAAGTCAAAATCGCTTAAATCCATTTCTGGAAATTTTGGATGCATTTTGCTTAGCAGATCCAACATTCGGTCGCTGTGGCGTAGTGGTAGTGCGTTGGACTGCTACGCAGAGTGTCCGGGGTTCGAATCTCGGCACAGGCAAAATCAAAAGGTAGAAAAAAATAATTTTTCCACACGGCACCACCTCTTGGCAGGCAATGGCAAACCTACAAGAGTAAAAATTGCTATGAAAAGCTTTTCACTTCGCCGTTCGGATTCGGCATTAAACTGTAGGTCCCTTCCATTCATTTACAAATATAACACGCACAACGCACAACATGAGTGGATGCGAAAAGCTCGGTCTAGGCCCTCCATGGGCTGTTGTGCCATTAAAAGTAAAGTAGGATTCAACATACAAAGGTCCAACTTAAGAACACTGATTGGAGCTGTAAATCGTGACGGATATTTGTATTGAGTTTTTACAATATTTTCTTTTGTATAGTACGAAGGAAGGTCAATAAGTCCCTGCAAATTTAAAAAAGTGTCAACGCCAACCTCTTGCCAAGAAGCATCAACCGAATGTACCAAAATTTTCAGTAAGATCTGTCAAATAACTTTATTATGGCATCCATTCAAAACAGAGGCTTACGAGCATATTCGTAAAAATGGAAAAATGTAAATTTCGTCATCTCATTAAACACTATTTTTTGCGCGAAAAAACCATCACGTAAACCAAACAAAAGCTTGAAAAGTATTATGGGGACACGTCACAACCAATTGGAACAAACCACCACTGATTTACTCAATTTTAGTGCGGTCATACAATCACAAGTTACTCCAATTGAGGTCACTACACCAGAAATAGTCGATAAAATACAAGGAATGATATTGGACGATTGGCGAGTGAAGCTGAGCGAACTTGAAAAGACTACAGGCATATAGGCATGATCCATCACGTGGATTAGTGATTTCAGTTTTGCTTAAATATTTGAATATGAAAAAGTTATCGGCAGTGGGTGCAGCCGTTTTCCACAATTGACAACAAACTTAACAGTCTTGGAACTTCAAAGGAGTGTATTTTTTAACCGAACGAGTTTTTGCGCCGTTTCATAACCGTCGACGAAATCCGGATTCATCACAACACACCAGAGACCAAGGAACAGTCGAAACAGTGAGTTTCTCTAGACGAATCGAGGCCGAAGAAGGCCAAAGTGCGTCTGTCGGCCAACAATGAAATGGCGACATTTTTTTTTTTTTGTTAGCGTGCGGTATCATTCACATTGATAACCTTAAAAAGGGTAAAACGATCCCTGGCGCATATTACACAGAGCTGTTGGGTCAATTCGAAACCGATTTGAAGCCACAACGACTGGATTTGGCGAAGAAAAAAGTTCTCTTGCACCAGATCAACGCACCATCGCACAAGTTTGCAGTCACAATGGGAAAATTGCATGAATTAGATTACTAGTTGCTCCCTCATCCAGCATATTCTCCTGATTTAACCTTCTGTTAATATTTCCTGTTTCCAAACATGAAGAAATGGCTCGACGGTAAGAGATTTGAGTCGAATTAAGCTATAATCGACGAAACAAACGCTTGTTTTGAGGGTCTCCTGAAATCGTATTATTCACACGCTATCAAAAGTAGCGTATGAAAAATTATTTGTATACACATACTCGTATGCATCCTCATTTATTTCATACTCGATTGATAGAGAGCGCTACCCATCAGTTTTGTCGTCAAATTTGACATTTCAAACAAAAATCGTTGGAAATTTAAACGAAAACTTTCTGAAGAAGTAAACTTCCAACTGACGCACACAACTGAGTATACTTACCATACGTGTATCTTCTACTTACTTACTTTACTATCGATTACCCCTATCAATCTGCGTTGAAGGTAAGATTGGCGTATTCGATTACCAATTTTGTCCTTTCACTATAGCAGATTTTTAAAGTTTTAAATACACTCTTAGAATATACATATTCTAACAGATGAAAATAATTTTCCAAATTAAAAACATAAAAAGAAAAACAAAATTGTTTGTTTTCTTAAATTTAAAATCTGATGTGAATGTGCATACTATATATGTACCTATACATATGTGCGCATGTAAAAGTTCACAGTTTGGTTTAATGATTTTGTTTTTGTGTTAGCGATATGCTTTCAAAAAAAAAGAAGTCATTAGGGTTGCAGCACATATGTTGACTTTGAAGCTACTGTCCTTTTCTACCCTGGTCGCATTTTCGTTTTCCACACAATTTTGAAATGGCCATCAACGCATAAATTAAAAAGCAACATTTGTGTACTAATTGCATTTAGATTTTGAGTGGTAAGTTGTTATTTAGGTTGTTGTTCCGTTTTTGTTGTCTGTTTATTTATTTTGTTTTTAATAAGGACAACAATAATGTTGAGAGTTGGGAAAGGTTGAACGTAATCGTAAAATTTAATCGCTTGTATGTAAAGTTGTTTTCTTAAATTGTAAGTAGGTATTTAAACTTGCTGGTTTCTTAATTTCTTTTTCTTGTTTCTGCATACGTGAAATCACAATTCTCAAACAGATATATACAAACATATGCACGTTTAAAGGGTTCAGCTTTATCTATCCGAAAGAACATAAATATTTTATTCTTCATTAACGTCACACCGAGGATCATAAAATACAAATATCACTAATTTATTCATTATCTCGTTTAAACTGTGGTAAATATGGTAAGAGTAAACAAACGCGCACAGTTGTGTTGGTTGGCAACACAACATCATCGTAGCCAACCACAAAAACAACAATTGCTGCATCAGCAAAAGCAACAGCAACAGCATCAGCATCACCAACAGCACCATCGACAGCATCATCGACAGCAGCATCGACAGACAACGACCGTAACGAGTGAGCTTAATTTAAGATTAACCCATATTTGCTTAAATGTCATTCAAAGTGTTATTCTGATATCGTACACACTAAATATATGTAGGCATGTATGTAACGCCATTAAAAGCATGAACATTCACACCCATAGTGTACATAAGAGTATGTATGTATGGAGTATATGTTATCCATATAAATACATACACATAAACACATACCCTCGCCTAATTAAGTGTCGACTCACTTTTTGACCGTTTACTGATATCAGCATGTAGTATGCTGTGTAGTTGCATAGGGTGTGTTCGGGTGTGTCCGGGTGTGTAAGTGTGTTTATGTGAGTTGTTGTGGTGTAACTAACTAAAACTAAAACTTCGATTCACTATCAAACTTATCACACATGCAGCGGAATTGCTCTCCTGTGGTGGCCATATGTGGGCCTCTTAAGTTCTTAAAATGTCTGCAGGATTCCTTCTTTACATTCACACACTCGTGCATATAAAACAAATATATGTACACGTACTATGTATGTGTTTAGTGAGATTGTGCATGGATCAATGAGCTCTGATGATGTTGTTTCTGATGAGGTTTTAGTTACGACGCCTATAATTCTCCTTTCAACGTCGATCAAATTTTAATGAGTTTGAACACTGTGCGACAAAATAATTGCTAAATGGTATATATTCTATTTGTTGCTTTGAAAATGGGATTTTAATAATACTAGCTGTGTTTTATTTACCAACTCGTTTACATGTGTAAACGGCTGTACGAATCTACCAATTCCCGGGTCTGTTCTGTTCAATGTGATGGTGCATTGTTATCAAGAGAAATCACTTTGTGTTGCCTAGCTTGATATTCTGGATGTTTTTGGCGCAAAGCATGGTTCAAATCGGCCAATTGTTGTTGGTAGCGTTGACCAGTAACTGTTTCACCTGGTTTCAGAAGGTCAAGCCAGATAACATCTCGCTGATCCCAGAAAAAACAGAGCATTGTCTTCTTTCCGAAGCGATTTGGCTTTGCTGTCAATTTGGCCGGTGTACTGGGCTTAAGATATGATTGTTTACATTTGGGATTCTCGAACTAGATGCATTTTTTATCGCCAGTAACAATTCGGTGAAGATATGACTTTTTTTTGTAGCTGGCGAGCAACATTTCATAGGTGGTTTTTCGATTTTCGTTCTGTCTTTCAGTCAATTCATGCGGCACCCATCATTATTTATGTTTTTGTTTGAAAAAAATATGTTTTTGTATGAAACTTGATTGACAGAACTAAATGCGAAGAACTGGCGCCAATGATTTCTTGTGACAGGGCGGATAGTTTTACCTAGCGACACAGAGATGTCATTACTCACTTCATACTTGTACACCTGGTAATTATACGCGCTAGTTTGTTGTTGTGTTCGTATACAGCTATCGCTACCAGCTACACATAACTAGAAGAGAGTGGTGAATAAATCGAAATTATTTTTTTTGCTAATCAAAATTGTCCCCTTAAAGTTCCAAAAACTACGTTTTTATTGTAACTACATATATTCAATGACGTACATACATATTAAATTTTTTTTTTTAGCATAAAGATGATTTTGGAGTTCTAGTTCTTTAGAGCAAAAAAGGCATAAAATGACTAAAATATACATATGTGATTTGAACCAGTTTTGCACTCAACCCCTCATATGTCATCATACTAAAATTGATTTCTTGGTCAATTCTTGATTGTATGCTTTATATTTCTGGTAATATTGTATTTAAAATAACTTAATCTATCACATAAAAAAGGACATGTTTGTATTTTTCTCAACAGTGTACTCCATTTTACGGAAACAAGTTACAAATAACTAAAACAATCTTTGTTAGAAATTTTATGATTGCCTTGAGTTTATTAAAAATTCAGCTCTAATTGTCCGTACATACAATGAACCAATCCCGGACAAAGCAGCATCAAACAGAAAACCGAGTTTTAGTGTGAAATCTCTTCTTCACAGCCAATTATGAAATGGTGAATAAAAGTTCACGAAAGTTACGTGTACGCTAAATGGTGACTCATGAATGCATCCAATATTGCGACAATTAGAAATCAATATAAATGTCACATTCAATTAACTGTTGCCCATAAAGTTGACTCTGTTGCTAGAGCATTAATTGGCTTACTTGGAAAATGCGGGCCGAAGTAACAACAACAACGACCAAAAATAATTGAAACGAAAAAGCAACAGCAGCTGAGTAGAACAAAAAAATGTAATAGTTAGCACAACATACCCGGATATGGTGGCGGCCATCTTTGTTGGCACCAATTTCACAGCAAACATAACAAAACATGCACACACAAACAGAAATAGATAAGTTAACATAAACATTCAAGCACAAACACAAACGAAATAGCAGACACACACACACACACACTCGCACATAATACAGTATGAACACAGCCAGCGCACAGCAGGTGGTAGCTGCGGTATTCCGAAGCAATTTTAATGCCCTCTAATCCCCACTGTAAACATCATTAGCCAATATTATATGCATTAAATTTAATGATAAAATTGTGAGCTGTGTATGGTAAACAGAGTATGAAGAAGCAGAATGACGAAATAGATGACGAAGAAGAAGGAAATGGAGAATGAAGATTAGAGCAGCCAACCAACAAGCACACAGAAACAGAGTATGCGGTGGCATAACAAAAAGGACCAAAAGTAAATAGGCACAGGACCGCAACATCAGTGCTAGTGGCTGTGTCTCTGGCCCTTGTATGTGTGTGTGTCCATGTGCACGGAAGTGTTATTGGTGTGGGCGGCTGATGGCTGGCTGGTTGATTCGAACAATGTTGTCTCATCTGAAGCTGTACGAAAGCGTGAGCTGTGTTGTGTGTTGCTGTTGCCTTTTGTCTTATTTCAAACGAGGCGTATGCACGTGTGACGGTATTTGTGTGTATGTGGCTGAGTGTGTGCGGCTGAAATCTCGCCTGCTTTACATTTTAAATAAAACTTGCATACATTTTTATTGTATGTATACGATTTTATTCAATTTTTTTTTTTTCTTTGTTCTTAGTTTGTTTTGCTTTGCTCTGTTGCTTTTACTTCACTTTCTTTAGCGTTTCCCTTTGAATGCAAGTACCTATGTGCTCTTTTTTTTTTTTTTTTTGTTTTTTCTTTTGAGTTTGCATATTCTTGGCATTCATCCGTTGCTGCATCCTTTGCGGACAGTTATTCAAAATATTGCTCTACACTAATTCTATTTGACTGCAATGTTGCTGCTACCAAATGTGCTTGTTATTTTTATTACACACTCTGGTATAAAACTCATTCACACACACATACACTAACACACATTGATACATACAAAGACTCGTATACACAAAGACTCATTTCTTATAAATGAGTAAAGTTTAAATTGTTTTCAAAAACAAATTTATTATCAGTTTAAATGAATTTTTGAGTTAGTTTCAGAATGAATGAAAGAATTAACATGAGTAAGGAAATTTTTAAAAGCAATTTGTGCAGATTGTAGATTTTTCATGAATTTTTTATGTTACAGCTCTATTGTGTGCGATGTTGGAGGGTAGAAGATAGCATTTATGAATAGTAAAAGCTGCTTGTGTTGAAAATGTGTGTCGCTGCGTTACAGTGCTGAATACGGTTTATCCTAGTTAATGTTTGGTCTTTGTGATGCACGGATACGGTGACCATCCGTTCTATGTTTTCGGGGATAGCTCTGCATTTCAACAGTCTCTCCCTGATTTTATTTAAAGAAATATGAGACGTAGATACTAACCTTCTCAATATCTAACCTTATATTATGAATATCAGAACCAAGATTTGTAAAATGTGTAGTACATAGAGAGAATAACAACAATGTATACATATAGAACAGGCATTTCAGATGATCGTTTCGGAGCCAGCCACGGTTGCTTATAAGTGGACAGTGATAAGATCACGATACGATCGTTTGATCTGTATTATTGTTATTATCTCTATGGCAAACCTAACGTTAATTTGTGCCTACTCTGATAACTAACGAAAAATCCGGAAAATAATTTGCCAAATTAAAAACGTTATAAAAACAAAGTCTGCAATAATATTTAAAAGTTTGCATTTACAACAATAACAGAACCTTTGATCCTGTATCTATATTTGTTTCGTATTTTGTTATTAAATATTATTTTACGTTTTATTCCACAAAATGACTTAAATATCAACACCTCTTCATGAAAAATAAAGTTTTTATTGAAAAAATCACTTATATTTCTGAATTGCGATTGTGAATTTTGATTTCGGTTTGTTTGATTCGAGAATAATCTGATTCTTTTCGAAGTTTTTGTGAAGAAGAATCAATTTACAATTCATACCTGCTCACTCATCACTACTACATATACACTTACATACATATAAACTAATACAGTTGCTTCACATCTGATACAAATGAAGAATAGATTCTCAGACAGGCAGTGAAATCAATTCAAACCAACCCGAACCAAATGTTGTTTAGTGGCAAATGAATTGTTAATGTTTGTGTGTATGTGCACAGTATATATGTGTGCAGGTTTGATGTGTGTTCATGTTTGCGTAAACTCTTGTTTCAATTAGAAGAATTCGATAAAAAATGTTATCCTTTCTCTACATCATTTAAAGAAAAGCCTTGTTTTATTTGCGCTATGCTCAATTGCTTTAATAACACAATAAAATCTATTTTAAATGTTTTTTTTCAGTGTATTCTTCTTTTATATAGTAGATTTAAGTTAATTACCAGTATTTCCTTTTCACCAATTATGTACTAGGATTTTTAATTATTAGTATTCTTATTTAAATTATTTTATTTCAGAGTTTGTCTGCCGTTATTCTATGCTTTCTGTTCACTGTTTAAATCTCAGCTATGTACTTTGAGGTAAGTTTAAAATATGATTACAGTAAACATTGAAGTTTTAACCTACACACTTGCTACCCCTTCCACACACTTTTTAGGCAAAAGTACAAGAATTCTTGTTCCTACTGAAAGTTACTCCTGAGTTATTTTTCTTTAGATGGGTTTCGCCCAGCTACGTCCGTCCGCGGTTTTGGTAATACATAAAATCTTGAACTTGAAATACTTAAATGGGATGTAAATTACCTTTTCATCTTTCCCAGTTAAATTCAATTTATTTAGTTACTAACAAACCTGAAATGAGTAAGAGCACACGAGATCGGTTATGCGCAGCTTATTTATTTTTGTTTTCCCAGGATTCAAGCTTCTTTTCCTATTTCCCTTTGTAAAGGGTTTTTCAGTATTTATATAAAACACAAAATAATTGAAATTTATTCCAGATGTAGTACACACGTTACATTTAAGTAAGGAATTCGATATTGCTGATATGACCATCGCGAGCATGTTTGCAGCGATCAATTCTTTGGAGCCAATTTTCCACCGCTCGTCCTCACACATCTGCCTCAACGTTGGCAACTTCGCGTTCGTTAGTGTTCCTGAGCTTCTCTAACGCTTATTGGCATAAACCAATGACTTAATAAAACGACCCCCACACTACTTTCAACGGTGGTAAATCCGATGAATCTGGACAATTTCTTGAGATTAAACGATTACCGAACCTGCCCTTCAATAGATCAATGTATGACCTGTATGAGCTTTGTTGGTCCAATTCTGGCCGAAAATAGCCTTCAATATGACACGATAGCGAACTCCATTGACCATAACATAGCTATTATTTTCATCGATGAAAAAGTGCACCTCATGCATGAAATCTACAACTCACGGTCAATTTTTGTGGATGCACTGCAGTCTCTTTAAGCACAAACAAATAGTATTACGAAGTATTACGGTAGTAAACTATTAGAAAGAGTATTAGGAATTAAGTAGTAGTAGAAATTGCAGTTTTGGTAAAAATGTAATATAATAGTATTAGAAAATGTATTGTATTAGAAAATAGTAGTTTAAAGTAATAGGAAAAGTAATAGAAGAAAAGTAGTGGAAATTAGTCGTAGAAATAGTAGTAGTGGAATAGTACCTAGTCCTGCCATAAGTTCTGTTACAATTTGAATATAGTGTAAAAATTAAAGAAACGAGTTTTTAATGTGTTGTAATTTTTATTTTGTTATTAAATTATAGTGTTTCTGAAAATCAACATCTTATTCAAAATGGTCACCTCTCGCTTTAATGCACGCATTTAGACGATCAGGCCATTGGGCTATAGCGGCACGTATGGTTTCCATGGGTATTGATGACGCTGCTGAAATATGAGCTTTCTTAAGACTCTCCAGGCCACACCCTCTAGCTCTGACCACAATTTGTAATCAAGGGGATTCAAATCTGGGCTTCCCGAGGGCCAATCTTCAGCACTAATAAAGGCTGGAATATTCTGACGTAGCACTCTTGAGTTGTTTTGACTTTGTGTGCCGGTGAAGAGTCTTGTTGAAAGACCCAGTTCTCTCCATTAAAGAGGGTTATTGTCAATTTATTTCACCACGCCTTCAGAGACATCTTGTTGGTATACTTTTGCTCCAGTTTTAACGCCCTTTTCGCAAAAATGCAAGGAACTGACGCCTTTATGGGATACTCCTCACCAGACCATAACGGATGTTGGATGATGACCTCTCTGAACCCTTGGCACAATAAATTTAGCTTCTTCAGATGTTCTCGCATAGATTTTGTCGTTTTGCTCATTAAAAACTTCCACCCCCGTAAAAATTTGTTCATCCGAAAAAATTATATTTTCATGACAGTTTCTTGTTTGCCACTCCAAAAGCTTCTTACCAATCGAATTTGTTTTAGCCGTGGAGTTAAAAGAAAATTTGAAACCAAACTGATTTGAATTTAGTTTGCAATAGAACAATTTTAAATTTCAAAGCCTACTACTTTGAAAAGCTTGTAACAGAACTTATGGCAAGACTAGCTAAATGCGAATGGTGCTGCACGAAAACTACAATCAACCATCTCCAACGCAGTATAGAAATTCTCTTCAAAAAGATTACCCTAAAAGTATACTTTGTTTTTATTATTATTTTGTAACACGTCAATTATTTTGTAGCATGGCATTGTAATTACGCGGCTTGAAGGGTGGCTCTGATCGCCAAAGGTTGGTTTGAAAAACACTGGCATCGTGTGGGAGTGTAAAAGATTTGGCAATATTCAGATGTTTCAGGCCTACTCCCGCAACGACTCCGCATTTCATCTCAGTCGAGAGTTCTTTCACTTTTGTGTTGCTTTGGTATATTCGGTATCTATGATGCAATCCTGCTATATCCGTAGTTTTTGGAAGTCCAGTACCCTATTTCTCTGAGTTTGACTGCGGTTTAAGCTGTGGTAACTTTATTTAGTTCCATAGAAAGCAAATGCACACTAATTTATTTAATTAAATAGTAAAAGCTAAACAACTAATAACAGAATTTAAAATCAAATTAGAGCTTTTAAACCTACTCGTAGTATTGTAATAAATAAACATCATTCAACTTATTTATTAAACATTAACATTTATTAAACTATTTTGCATTTGCTTAGTGAATAAATTGTTTCCCCAAAAGTAGAAATATAACTGAATTTATCTTCGAAGCCTTTACCAGGCTTGTCCCATTTTTCGTTCGTGTTTTACAAACATCAAAAAGCAGTCAAGAACGAAAAAAAAACCAAAACGAAAAAAGTTAAAGAGAAGAATATATATACTTATTACCTTAATGTAGAAAAGTCCTAACTAAAAGTTATATTAATTAATTTTTCGAATCAGAATCTGTCCAAATACTGTTTAAAATTTTTTTATTTATTGCCTTTCCACATTAAGTCAATGAAGCGCACTTTTAGAAATATTAAAAATGTATTTACATACAATACAAAGAAAAAAGGTTTGCCAAAAAATAAAAATTCAGTGTCTGCAGACAAAGAAACTCAAAAGGAAAATTAGAAAAGCACCAAAAGATAAAGCGAAATGATGGAAATCACGCAAGTAATGGAATACTTATGAGCAAAGACAACAAACCACCACAGACAGATCCACCCCGAACAACTAACGAACCTAAACTGCTCCGCCAGTGTTAGGTCCAGTGATTTAACGGCAGCGTTTATTCGGTAGACGCTGACAAAAGCACCGGGATGAGCAATATATTCGATTTCCTCGACATCCTACAGCTCCAACAGAAGTCAGGTGCTGGTATGCCCAGCTCTCGTCTAATATGGGTCAAAGCAGATGTTATCCTTGTCAGTAATCCCAATAGAATTCAGAACTTTCAAGCAATTACCACAGCTTTAGAGATAGGGCTCATAGTATTTAAGGACATGATTGGAGCACGACTGGCGACGAATATTGAAATCCGTGGGCGTGCACGATTCTTTGTGTGAGCTGCTTGCGCCGTCTTGTCGATGGCAATCAATTCAGCCTGAAGAAACCAGTAGTCGTTTTGTAGTCAATATGATTCTTGAATACTCAGTTGAAAGCAGAAAACTCCTGATCCACTTCTAAATTCCATCTCTGACGTCAGTGTAGATTTGAATGTCGCAGTCTGTAAAAATAGAACCGCTTTCCCAATTCTGTCTGCTGGGAACGTATGTGACGAAGTTGTTTTTCAAGTTAAGCCGAGCTATAGTGTTGTCAGTGCGACAAGGGTACAAATTTATTTTAAATTGTTCAATTTTCTTAATATAACTTATTTTCTCTTTCCTTACTACTGGTGATTTTTTTTTGTGCGCAATTTTTTGTTTTAGGTTCCTTCGCATTTTGCTGTTAATTTTTTTGATTTTATACGTTCTTTTTGCTGTTTGCTTATACATACTTTCATCAACTGTTTACGGTCTAAGCCAAATGACAACAACAGTTTATGGGGTGAGAGTTTCTAGTAAAGTGGCCATTAATCATTTCGCGAGCGTAAAAGTACACAAAATATTGCGTGCGTCAACTTTTATTTACACCGACCGATTACATAGTGCTGCCACCCGCTAAAATTATTTTACACGTTTTAACTTTCGTATGCAGCGTTTGCGCATTATTTTTATATCCTACACGCGCTCAGGATAGGGAGTATTCGTTTTGATCGAGTAACGGTTGCTTGTAGCGCCCACAATAGGCGCCGTAGGTATGAGAAAAAGTTTCAGACGCGCCCGAACATTTACTGGCGGGAATTTTTTCTTTTAAGAATGTTAAATAAAATTTTGATTTTAATTTTATTTACTGTTACTTACTTTACTTTTAATGGCACAACAGCCCATGGAGGGGCCTAGGCCGAGCTTTTTGCGTCCACTCATGTTGTGCGTGTTATATTTGTACATGAATGGAAGGGACCTACAGTTTAATGCCGAATCCGAACGGCTAAGTGAAAAGCTTTTCATAGACAATTTTTACTCTTGTAGGTTTGCCATTGCCTACCAAGAGGTGGTGCCGTGTAGAAAAATTATTTTTTCTACTTTTTGATTTTGCCTGTGCCGAGATTCGAACCTCGGACACTCTGCGTAGCAGTCCAACGCACTACCACTACACCACAGCGATCATATCATCATTATTTACTGTTATATTAACAATATAATAACAAATACAACAATATAACATAAATCAACAACATTCACGTTTTGAATGTTAAATTTTGTTAACCATACATGTACGATGTACATGTACTCCCATGAAGTATGCATGAACAAAAATGTGTCAAAGCATCAAAAAGTATAACAACAACAAAAACTTTGATGCTGCGTGTCAAAATATAAAATACATTTTAACCCAATTTAGTATTTTGTATGCTCCACTCTGCGCTAACCTGTAGTTTTCATATTTCCTTTCACATTTCGTTCTGTTTTGTTGATATTGTATGTAGTATGGTATTTGTGTATCTTCATATGTTTGTTTGTATGTATATAATACTTTATTTCTTGGCTTCTCACACTTCCGTTTCCGTTTTAATTTCTTGTTATACAAAGAAACCATACAACACCAAAATGTGCAACTACAACAAAAAGCCGAAAAAAAGTAGAAAATGACGGGTCTCTCGTGTCACTTTCATATTTGCAAAGAAAAGCATAAAAATGCCACCAATTAACCATAGCAGCTTTGATTAATACCATTTGCTTGTGTCCATCCTGTCCAGGACAGGAGGTAGCTGCCTTTTTTTTCTCGTTTCCATAAGTTTTTCTGTTTCTCGTTCCATTTTTTTATTTTTATTTTTTTCTTATTTGTCAATAGATTTGGGTTCATTTAGTATTTAACGAATGTTTGCCTAAATGAAAGGCATAACTTCATAGGCGTCCTGAGATTTTGTAAGCCTGATAGGCTTCTGCCGCTTATGTCCGTTTCTTTCTTTCAGTGGTGATCTTTTGTTTAACGAAGTATTGTGTTTCCGGTCCAGCTGCTTTTGAAATCAAACAAAAATATTATCTTAAATTACTAGAGGGGAAAAATGCACTGCATTATATTTGCAAGAACTTGGACACTTTATGTAAGTTTAGCAAGCAAGACACGCCATACAAGAGGTAATGAGATCTCTTTCTTCTAATTGGATGTTAGTTCCTTCGAAATCATCGGCAAACCCTGAAACTTAAGGCCAGTTTATGGACAATTTTTGCTACGCATAGTTGGAAATTTGACTATAGGAGGAATTTCGAAGCCTTGCACAGTCTCTTCGTTGCAAATTGCGTTCAAAATACCATTTTATGCAACAAAAATTTACTGTAAAAACGGCTCGTTAGTCAAAAAAATATAATGAAATTATTTCATAAGTATTTTTCATATCGAATCTTGTGAGAGTTAAAGGATGGCACGCCGGGCCGTTTTAATAAAAATGAACATAACCTCAGAGAATGGGACAGAGATTAAAACAGCACGTGCATTATTATATTAACATACTTTCCAAACGTAAAACACTATACTACACGCGCAGTTAACCAACACTCTCTCTTCCTGTTTCTTCTCTCTCTCTCTCTCTCTCTCTCCCCCCCTCTTTTACTTTTCTCTTTTTTTAAAGGTCACTAGCCTTGACTTTGTTGTTTTTTTTGGAAATACTCAATAATACTCTCAACAATATTGTGTTCTCTTCGTGCAGTGTTTGAAATGCTCTCTTCTTTTCTTAAGGGTTAAATAGTAAAGTAAGCTTACTGTTAAAGCTTCAGCTGCTCAAATATGCAAAAGGTGGCTAATTAAAAATATAATAATGGACTATACAATATTTTTCCACGAATCAACTAAAATTCGAAAGAATTACCATGGTGTATCCACTAGTCACAATTCAGAGCAATATTCATGTTTTGCTATCAACCCTAACATGGATTTAAAAATTTCTTTGTATTTTTGACATTTCTCTATTTTAAAATGGCACAACTATAATTAAATAAAAGCGAAATAATTAATTTCATAAATATTTACGGGGAATATGGTATGAGTGTTTTTAAAATTATAAAAGTTAAAAATATAAAAGAACCCAATTTAAAAAAAAAAAACCTTGGGACGAGTTTGGATACAAATTGAACTGCACGAGAAGTCATCTCTGTTGTTTGTTGTTCATTTTATAAAATTAAATGGATTTGCTTGGACAACAAGAGTTGGCTATATGTATATAAATATAAAATCATTCAACATAAATATAGGGAGAGCTAATGCGAGTTTCACTTCGGAAACATTCTCCAAGCCCGAAATGAAGAAAATAAGGAAATATTACTTTTAAATACAATCACATTACCATATATTATAATGTGCCCTACCTCTATTCTTCAACCACGTCTTTCTATTTTGGACAAAATTAAGATTTTTTGCTTACATTGTATAAAGTCACTTAAGAATCCAGATAGAGAAAATTCCTCCGCGAGTTTATATGAAAAACAAATTTTAGAGCCAGCTCTTCAACCTGGTATCTCCACTTTAGCATTAAAGGTTATTGAAATATATTTAGTTTTTCTCGTTTTCTGCAAAATGGTACTTTTGGAGATATGTACGAAGTGAAATTATTTAATTTGTTGCTAATATTTAATTAGTTTGTTTACATGTTTCTCTCACGTTTTGTATACTCTCAATCTGCTCCAACATTGAGTGAATAAGTGCCGCCCCTGTGAAAGCTTTCTTTACAACTCATAGAACCTTTCCTCTCGCACTCTCATTGTTTGATTTTCGCTCCCACGCAATGCCTTTTCATTTTCATTGCTCCAAACTGTTGACATTCATTCTGATTTCAACATGTCTCATCTTGCACGAGCATCACAACATCTTCGTAAATTTGCGAAAATTCATTTAGTTACAGCAATTGACTATGTGAGGATGTGGTTGCGGCGAAAAGTTGTTTCATAATTTTTTTTTTCTGTGTGATGAAACTGAGACAAAAATCTGCTGCATGCAATCAATAAAACAACGAAAGAAATGCAAAAAGACTTTCTACACTGAAAAATTGATATTAACTTTATTCAATTAATAGTAAAAAGCATACGTAATTGCTTACAGTGTTGTGTAAAAAAGAACCAGCGTGCTTTCCTCTACTTACTGTGAACACATTCAGCAAAAAACGACTCGACATTAAATTTTATGTGTGCTTGTATGTCGGTATGCGTTAGGAATCTCATAAATAACGGTATTAATAATTGCATTGCATATAGTAAAGTAAATTAAGTTGCAGATTTTCTCGCATGCGATAATATATACTTATATTCGATCGTTCGTTAACCCGTTGTTCACTATGGTCTTGTTTGCTTGTGGTAGGTATCAATAAAATATTACCATTTGACGTTGATGGCGCAACGCAGCCGCCTCCAATGCTATTTCGAAGTTCATACAGCCGTCTGCCCGTTCATTGCGATTGCTTCAGCTGTTGCAGGAAGTTAATGCGGAAATTGGAAATATATATCGAAGCCAATATCGAAATTATGTTGTCCACATTTAACAAGTGGAAAGGTAAGAATAAGAAAAAAAATAAAATAACTGCGCGTATTTTTAAGCCAAATGGTCAAATTCATTACAATTTGACATTGTTTAATAAAATGGGTCATATAGTGGTAGATAGTGTCATTTTAAGAAAATATGTGGTTTAACCACGTTTACCAGTTTTCACTAGAAGTCTCCGAGAATCTTATACTTTCTCCGGGTTTGCTAGATTTTATACCAGGTAAGTATTTTCGAATTGTATTTGATTTCAGTCGGTGCTGAAACATTGACGCTATTCTTCGCTATTGCCTTATATTTTTCAAAACTCAGATTTTCTGCTGAGAACTTTAGTGTCAAAATGTTACAACAGTTTTCACCGCTGACACCAAATTTGGCTGCGGATTTCATCTATCACATCAGATATTCGAGAAATCATACAGCAATTTCCTGAATTTCACTTTCGAGTGAAATTTAAATCGCAACAGTACAGTTCATATTACGCTAATTTCAATTTCACTCTAAAGTTACAAAACATACAGAACATGACTGATAATTTAAAAGTTCAACAATTAACTGGAAAAATATCACAAAGAGTGTAAAAACAATTAAGTTTTCCGCTTGCGCTGTATACAAAATATTAATACAGTTCTTTGCTGTGGTATAGTGACATAAAAAGCCGAAAAATACCTCAAAAAACTTTATGTAATAAATACATAAACTCTGCTTTCTGATTTGCGTTCAGCAGTGAGAAATCTTTAAAAATCACCCTACGCCGGCTAAAATAGAACAAAGTAATGAATGAGCGAACGAGTTTGCTCAGCGACGTGGCTTTAAAACAGAAATAACTCATAAAAGAGTAGCATTATTTAAAAGCTTTAAAATGGCAGCTGTTAAGAAGCATATAAGCAAAAAATTTTTTAAGTGTGTTGTGGGGTTTCATTATGTTTGTCGAAGCATTTTTTTTGATATAAAATAGATCCCCGATGTTCCATAAAAAAAGGTCTTTTCAAAATTTTTTTACTCAAATTTATCGAAAACTGTGGGTAATATAAAAATTTTATTATCTGATATGAGATCAGTATCAAAAAATTTTTAAGGATCAACTTATGCAGTGATATTGTAAAATATTATCAAAAGGGAATAAGAGCTTCGGAGGAAATTTTAATTTACTTAGTTAATTTGTTAAGCCGGTATCACATTGGTAATAGCTGCCACCGAGGAAACAAAATTGTTATTGATTCTCATGTAAAATGAAAAAATAACAATTGTCATCTGTAAATTTTTTTGGAAATCTGGAAAGATTTGTCAGAATAGATAACCCTGGGCTTAACACTTTATAAAAATAAAATGGTTAAACATTCAGTAGACCACTACAATTTTCGGGTGTATTCATATTTTCCCCAGAACTTCTCACCAGGCATTACTGCCAAAGTATTAAAATGGGTCCAAATTTCAGATCTCTTAAGTCTAGCATATGCCCTTGCATGATTCGAGAGTAGCTGAATTGCAAAACTTTGACATCCCTGCAACGAAGAAACAATAAAAACTGTTTTTATCTTTGCACCGTGCAAGATCATATTACACATAGAATTAGAGAATCCCACTACTGTTTACGCCAGAGCATGTAGCACATTTTTACAACAGCTGATTTACACTCTCAAAATTTGCAGGGTCTGCTCATGAAATGGTCTATATAAATTTAGGCAAATACGATTATGCCAGATTGCTACATTTAAATTTATTTACCTAATAAATTAATCAACCCATATATGCCCAATGAAATATATTAATTTTTATCAATTAATTAATTATATGTAAGTGACTCACCTCACGAATCATTTGCGACTCGAAGAACCTTTAAATATATGAAGAAATATCATCTCCTTTAATGAAATGTGTTCCAAATATTTTTGTTGAGTTTTTGCTTAAGGTTTTATTATAGCATACACACCTAAAACTTTAAACCCCAATTGCTATTTAAAGGATTTCCTACAAAAACAATAGATAATGTTTACTGATGTGAAAGATTATTATAGATATCATTTTTGTATGCATTTCTACAATTCATCATCGATTCCTGAACAAAATAAGCAGCTCATACTGGGTAGAAAATTTATAATTTTGAATTTGACTTTGGTGTAAATAAGAAACGAATAATTTTTTTCTCAATCTGGTTTCTATTGTTTGAAAGTACAATCTCTTTTCTGTTAATTCTGGAATTCGATGTATGGAGCTGTACTTGACTGATGGCTACACCAATTTCGTCCTTAAGAGCCTCAATCGTCACTGAAAGGTTATAGTAACAGTTATCTTTAACGGCTCCCCACAAATAATAGACCAACGGAGTCAAATCGCAAGTGCGTGCTGGCCAATGGACATCACTAATAACGCTAATATTTAAACGGCCACGCAAAAGATCAATTGTTGAACGGCTCGTGTGTGACGGCGCTCTATACTGTTGGAACCAAATGTTGTCTCAGTCCATAACTTCTAAAATAGGCCACAAATAATCAGTTATCATTATGCGGTAGCGAACACCATTCACTGTAACGTGCAACAAAATGCGTGGGAGGAGCTTCTTTTCTACCGACTTTTAAACGTAATTTTCTTACACTTTCGGTAGAAGATTCACCATTTCGCAAGTAAATTTTTAGTATTTCCCAAAGTTTTTCAAGCGTATATCGACCCATTATAATTGCGTTAATGAAGTTTCCAACAGCAACCTTTTCCAACTGGTATCATCGTTGGCATTCAATTAAAATAGCAACATAAGTCAACTCGAATAAAAGATAAACTTATGAACCACTTTTCATTTAAACATACATATACTCGTATCGGATATTCAGACATATAGTGATGGGTACTATGGTACCCGCAGAATCAGCCTCATCACTGTTATCGTCGTCATACTCTGAGACCTCATGTTTACCCTCACCATTTCGAACAGAAAGACCGTCGTACACCTATTTGCTGTCATTATTCGTGATGCGAGGTGAAGGCGAATTGTGAAATGAGCGGAAGCCTTCAAAGTTTTTGAAAAATTCCTCTATCTTTTAGCGGAGGTGGAGGAGAGATTTGAGCGAAGCAGAGTAACATAAAGCAACAATAAAAAAAACACCAGCAAGCAGGAGTATACGAGTATCTATGTTCATATATTTTCATTTAAATTTTATTTTTTTCGCGGACAAAGGAAAAAGTATGAGTATGATGAAAACATAAGGAAAACGAAAAAATAGAAGATGGAGCAAAAAATGTAAATTGCTGTACTAAGGCAGCGTTTGGCACAACTATTCGCACATGATGATGCGAATACCGATGTTGACGATGACGACGTCTACGTCGATGTTGATGATGGTAGAATCAAAGGCAATGAAGAAAACATCCACTGCTACGTACTCGTACCTCTCGCTTATGAATGTAGTTGATGCACATAAGCGCTAAAGTTATGCATGTGAAAGCGTTCTTCACGTTTGTCATCTACACACACATCCACACAAACAAACACACTTGCTAACATATTCAAATATGTTTGGATACGTATGTGAGTGTACAATTTAATAGAAATATAAAAAATGTATTCAACTGCAAAATGTAGAAAAAAAAAATATGACAAAAAAAAAATAGAATAAAACAAATTACATAAATGAAATAAAATAAAATTGAAAATAAAAAAGAAAAAGCTGAAGAAAAAATGAATAAACTAACGAATGGAATACGAGTGAGAATTGATTGTGATTGTAATGATGGTTGCGTGGGTTAGCGTGAGGGTGGGAGACACTGCACGCCGAGGGGGACATGCTGAAGATGAGCAATATTTGCATTATGAGAGACTCGTACGTATTTTTTTTGTCGCTTTCATTACTCAATTTATAGTCATGCAAGTCAATGCTTTCCTGCTGCTTCCTCCGCTTCAATCTGCTCCGACTATTATTTTCCTTCCTTTAAATGGAGTGGAAATGGAAAATATTTTTTATTCCATTTTTCGTTTGGGTCTTTCCTTATTTTCTGTACATAGATATTACATCTGTATGTATTTCGTTCGTTATCATATTCATCTTTTTATATACACGCTGAAGAGGGCTCATCGTAAATGGGGGGATAAATTTCTGTGCACTTAAGCATATTTGCATACTTATACATAACATATACCTACACACAAACACACCTATACATACAGACATGTGTAAGCACATATGAACACATTTGCACGCACAATTCAACATCATTATTTATTTATGATTATTTTATTATAGTTGAGCTAGAGTGCGAGTTGTATGTGCGCACATTAGAGTACATATATTTGTATTTGTTAAAATCCATTATGTTGTCTCGCTGTGTTTGTATTTAGTAAGTATATATGTATCGGTGTAGGCATACCTCTTCAAGGAATCCAATCAAATAGTTTTGAAATAGGTTGAGAATAACTTTAAATTTTAGATGACATTTCCTTACACATGCCCAGCTCCAACTAAATCATGGCATAATTTTTTACACACTCCTTAACTGACCTTGTTAATTCTAACAGTTTTTCTACTGAATTCTGAGTGTGAGAGTTCATATCCAAATCTCTACAGGTAGATGTAAACAAATCTTGTAACATTCGAAAATATATTGTAGACGAAGCATCAGAATTTTGTTAACATGCTTTAGTAGAAGATGGAGTAGCCTGGACTAATCCCTTACCTATATCAAATCTTTTCTGCCCTCAACACTTTTGAGAGAACTTTTGATTTCTTTTCCTCGCAAAATATTTTTTTTATTGATTGCCGTAGTTACTCGACATTGCCCAAAAGCAGTAAAATCATCAATAAAACTCTCATGCTGATTAATAATTGAATAACTTAACGAATGATACCGTCATGTTCTAAAATTGACTTTAGTTTGAAAATGATATCGTCAACGCGCAATTATTATCTATCTCCATACCCTTGCAAAACGAAAAAGGGCGAAACTTTGGTAGGGCAAATGTAGTTACACACCATCTGAAATCAACTTCAGAACTGATGAAAAGGAATGTCTGTGCCAAGTTTGATTGAGATTGCCTAAGTTTAACACGAATTATCGCGAACAGAGACAAACGGACATGGCTTCGCTATACACTCTGATCTTTTATATTTCTATGTATACTTACGAGTAGGTATGCACACAGAGTGTGTACGAACGATTTCTTTATTTTATATTTCAACTACGGGGATACTACGGAAAACCCTAAGTGAGTGAAAATACGTTATGCAATTACCTTTATTAAATTGACTAAATAAAAAGAATGCGTACATATAGCACACTAACAAAGTGTAGCAAAAGTAGCACAACTCAAAAGTTAACAATTTTTAGTTATGCCTATTTTTAGGTTTAAATATAGGCATAAATAAATAATATTTATTTCATCAAAAGAGACACAACACAAAATTATAGAATTGAATGAACTACCTCAATCAGCTTAAAAGTCATAGTTCAAATCACTAACTCACCTGAATCAGCTGAAAAGTCATAACTCAAAGTAGTACTTCACTAATGTAATTTGTTATTTATTAAAAATATACAATAATACAACTCAAAATTATAACACAACATATGTCACAACAGTGGTCGGCTATGCCTAAACACATGACATAAAAAGAGATACAATGAAGATTTTAAAGCGTAGGAGAAGGAAGAAGAACAACAGAGTTTTACAGTCGTTAGAGATGCGCACTGTGAACTGGTTTATAGCAAAAAGTCAATATTTCAAATTTTTCAATTTATTCCAGTTGTGCCACTTTTGTTTTTAGGATGCGATATGTACTCGTACATATGTTTTAAGAAAGCATACAGCAACGATATGACTTAATGAAAATGTCGAGAAAACGAGAAACTGAAAATGTTGAAAAAAGCGTCAATATTGAGAATAATTATAAAGACGAAGCAAATAAGTAAAACAATATCCTGCTGGCATTTCCAATGAATATCGATTGCAGTTGCAAGGATGCAGCATCATGGCTAGTTCGCACTAACAATCATTGAGGATGAGTTGAAATGTAATGAGTGAAGAATGTATGGCAAGGCACGGAACGAATAGTGATTGTATGTATGTAGACTGTTGCAGTCGATGTGGAATCATGAAGTTTCTCGATGTAAGAGTATTTGCTTGTGTGCAACATTGCTCCATGTGACGTTTTTCCCAAAGGACTTTGTGCGACGCGACTTTCGAGTTTGCAGTTGAGACATAAACTCATCAACTCAACATGAGAGCAGAGGAAAACGACAAATAGTTTATACATACACATACAATATACGAGTACATATACTTGAATTTTTCTTTGTAATTCCAAGCACAGATACATGAATAAATAAATATTTCTGTATGTATGTGACGATCCAGTGGGACACAGTTCCACTTGTTGATTGTATTGGCTTTCATATATTTTATTTCTGTTTTATTTGTTTTTGATTCGTTTTTTATCCTTTACTAATTTCCCTTTATTTCGTATTGGTTGATTTCCGTTTTCCAACTAAACAATTTGTCAATTCTAAGTATTATTGTTATCCTGTCATGCCACTAGCCAGAAGACCCAATATAGTGTACCCGTTGTGATGTTGCTTTCTGCGGAGGTGTTGATATGGGAGTTGCTGCTGAAATGTTTTTGTCCTTGAGCTTTTCTATTTTTGTTTTTTTCAACGCGCACAGTCAATGACTTGAATTTAAATAATTTATAAGACATTTTTTGCTTGCCACATTTTATCTTCTTGAATTATGTAAGTTGTATTTTTATTTGTGTTTCGCTTTATGGAACTTTTTGATTATTACTTTGAACCTATTTTGCATAACAATAAAAAGTTATTGAGCATGAGGATATTGATGACAGGGAAACTGGCAATTTATTCCGAACTTCGCACACTATTAGTAAATTGTTCAATGCACATAGTAAAACTAACTAAAAATTTTAAAAAGAGCATTAAGCTACACTTTACATCACTGTATATGAATTAATTAATACTTAATGTAGATTTAGCTTTCAATTAAACTGAAGGAAACTAAAATCGTTTGTTAACACTTTAAACCTAAATATAAAAACTGGAAGTATGTAGGGTTCTCTTTAGAAAGTTATAATAATTTTGTGTCTCTGAGATTTGCTTTTTCTATTTCATGCAGTAATGAGTTGTTTCACGTGAAAGGTTATGCAATTTTTCGTTTTGACGGAAATGACCAGTGGTTTTCTTCCATTAATAGTCCTATTGAATACGTTTTTGTTGATGTTTTAACAAAAATGAGAAAATTCTCAGCGGTTGAGAAATGCATCATTATTATATCGAAACATAGCCCTTTACTAAGTATTCGTTCTCTGAAGCTCTCTCCTTATAACCAGTCTATTCCTACCCACTTTTAAAACGCTCGGGAGTACTACCACCAACTCCATCAGAAAAGGCAAAAAAGTTTACTTATATGAGCAGAGTTGTAGCAAAGTCGTAGATTCTAAGCAAACCTGGAAAGACATTGGTGGAAAGATTGCGCATGCTAATGCGAACGTTGATGTCGACAAGTTAAAGAACCAATTTGTTAAGCATTCTGTCCTAGATGTTAATATGTGCCATGATCGTTGTCGTGATCGTTAAAACTATGTCAGCTGTGACTTTTGTTTCGATTGTATTGATGAGTGTGATGTTGTTCAATCGTAATTTCTGTCATTCGACAAATTCTTCCGTACTTATGCGTCTTTGGAATTTTTTGCCACTTAATTTCAGGCTTAGTTTTAGTTTATAATGTAATATTTTTTATTTAATTTAATTTTGGTTTTCATAATTCTTTTTTTTTTTTTAATTTCACTTTCATTAATTCTCGCAACAGTTATAATCCGTTCGTGATTACTACTGTAATTTAAAAATGTTTATTGTGGTTCTAGGATTATTTAAATTAAAAAAATAAATAAAAAATAAAATTTTTAGGGTTTTTTGTGAGGCGTCTTAATGTACTTACATACAATGAAACTGGCACAACTAAAAATTTTTAAATAATGACTTTTAGCTTTCAAAAAGTTTGCAGTGCACATCTCTAACGACTTAACGCTCTATGGTTTTTCTTTTTCTCTTTCTCTTTAAAATCAACGTTATGAAACTTCTAATATATCCAGAGTAGCTTTTTCAATATTTAAGTATAGCCGACCGGTGTTTTGATAGATAAAGAGTTTTAAGTGTCTCTTTTCAATAAATAAAAAATTGCAATTACATTAGAAAAGTATTTATTATTTTCAGTTATGACCCTTTAGCTGATTGAGGTGAGTTAGTGAAGTATTATTTTCAGTTGTGACTCTTAAGCTGATAGATGTGAGTTGGTGAAGTATTTTTTTGAGTTATGTCTCTTTAGCTGATTAAGGTTAATTCATTCAATAGTATTATTATTTGTTGTTCCTCTCTGAATAAAATAAAAGTCGGAAAAATATTTTTTTCAAATTCTTCTTTTTTTTTTCTTCCTTTAATGGCACAACAACCCATGGAGGGCCTAGGCCGAGCTTTTCGCATCCACTCATGTTGTGCGTGTTATATTTGTACATGAATGGAAGTTACCTACAGTTTAATGCCGAATCCGAATGATAGGTAATTTTTACTCTTGTAGCTTTGTCATTGACTGTACTGTGTAGAAAAATTATTTTTTCCACATTTTGATTTCGACTGTGCTGAGATTTGAACACCGAACACCCGAATACTCTGCGTAGTAGGCCAAGGCACTACCAACTACGCCACAGCGACCATTCAAATTAAAACCATAGAAACGGAAAATCAATGTTTTTTTATTTTAATAATACCACTCTTTAACCATAAATATTTTTGGAAAATGGTTATAATTCAAATTATTTTTCCCCACTATCCGGACAGGGCTTTCTTTATAGTGACATGTCGTTTTTTTTAATATATAATTTCCTTTAAAATATATTCACAAGTACATTTTTTTTGCGTCTACTGTATATTTTGAGTTGTAGCTAGCCACTTTTGTAGCTAGGGTGCAATATATTTACATACTTTATTTATGTTCCCAAATAAAGAAAAGTCGTGATAGAACTGCTGTGGATTTGTGTGAATCTCACTCTCGTCATTTGGTTGATGGCTTCTCATTCATTAATTCCCACATTTATTTTCATTCAGTATTTTTTCCACTACTAGTTATGTGCATATTATTATAATTTTAATGTTGAGTTTGCTCTCTGGTTGTCTGCTTGTTGCTAACCCTTCTGCTTGAATCGTTGAAATAAAATACTTTTCGTTTTTAAACCGGAAAAAGTTATTGAATACAATTTTATTATTCGTTTTACAATTGATATTACAATTATTATACAGTTCCACAAGTTTTCAGATAATTGAAAACAAGCGGTAGTTTCCTATGTATGTTGGTTAGCTGGGTCCGAATGAAGGTGCAGAAAAAATGATAAGTGATAGAAATTGTGTCTACATTATATAAACAGTAGAAAGAATCATCTGTTTTTAATTTTTAATATATGATCTTTCGAAATCTTGACATGATAGAAAAGTTCTACATATCAATTCAGATTTAGAGCACTCATACAACAACTCAAGAAAGCTTATTTTCGCATGCTTGTATAATTTGTGGTACACTTTTTTAGGAATTATTCTAATGTAGCAGCGAATTGCAGTGAATTGCAATGCTCTGCATTCATATCGGTACACCCTGTGTGTTAATTGTAAAATATAAAAAATATAAAAAAAATTGTGATTGAAACTGAGTTTTTTTTATTTATTTAAGTGCGGGCAACGAGGCCATATATACTTATACACTGGTTGGATCAACAGTTTAACGCTGGTTCTGAATGGCCGAGTGGCGATTTGTTATCACTTTTTTGGGTAGATTTTGACATTGCCTACCAAGAGGACACCTTTTTATCATTCACTTCATACCTGTAAAAAATATAAGAAGTTTAAAAAAATTAAACACCGCCACGAGGGGAATCTAGCCTACCCCAACCTCTGGGGTCTAGTGCCCTATCCACTAGTCTATTGTTGTTGTTTAACAAAAAATCTTAATAGTAAATTAGATTTGTGAAATAATATGTAATAAAATGATATATATAAGCTTATGCGAAATGCAACTGCATACTTTTGCAAATTATTTGTATATATTCGATATCAAACAGTTTGGGATTAATTGTATAAAAAATTTTTTTTTTTAAATTGCTAACAACAAGCTAAGAATGATTAAATTTTATCAAACACTAAGAAGAAAGTGCACCTGACTTGCATTTGCCCTTATCAACTGGAGCCAGCAAGCTCATAGCAGAGGCGACTGGCGGTGCTTTTTCGAGGCGGCCAAAACAGATAATCGGTCAGTAAAGTAAGTAAGTAAGAGAAGAAAATGCCTTTCTTTTATGAATTAAATGAGATGATATAATATTACGCATACTTCTTGGATTTTTTATTTGAAAATATTATAGTAGTATGTAAAATAAACAGTTGTCAGTTACTCAGCACTGTATTCAATAACTATGTAGCTCCCTAGTTTTTCAAATACATAGTTTATGAAATATCTAATTTTTAACGTGGTTAAACACAAATGCAGTGATCAACCACTTTATTCAATGAAAATATTGTCCTTTAATTCTCACCTACTTTACAATAAGATCACTGATGAAAATACTTAAAATATGAAATAATTTGGAAGAATTAAAAAAAAGTTTGATACAAATTTTCTTTATTTATTTTATAATGCAATTTATTTATTTAATAAAGTATTTAATTCCAATACAACAACAACCATTTTTAAACTATAATAAGCACTAGTCTTCTTATTTCAATGGTACAACAACCCATGGAGGGCGTAGGCCTAGCTTTTTTAGTTGCAAAACGGAAACAATTCGATTAGTCTACAATCTACAAACTATTCCAAAAATATGTACAAATACATAGTTGATGTTTTCTTGACTTACAAACTATTCCAAAAACATCTATCTACCAACTAGTTGAAAAGAGATTCAACCTGGATAATTGACTTGTGCCTAGGACAACACGAATGTTAAAGAAACTATGAAATGTTGGACTAGTTGTGGTGTTCAGTAAACCAGCTTATAGACTAACTTTAAATTAGTTGGTTTCCCTTTAGGGGCATAAGTATGCGAGATCGTTTGCACATAGAAATCATTCGTGCAATGATCATTTGAAACAATCTTCAAATTAGATGATGGTATAAATCATTTTCATCTGCCTGCTTAATTTGAACAAACATTAAATTCACTTTACTTAGGGTTTTGTATACGTGATAACGCTAAAAGTTTGCTATTCAAACCCTAGAGTACACGCGAAATTGCTCCCAATTCTATTGTTAGCATTTTCAGAAAGTTTGCCCATCGTTGTACATATACTTATACATACAAGTACATATATAAATATATGTAGTTTTGCAAATATTTCACCGCACTAATACAATACGAGTATTTCTGATGTGCTTCTGTGCATATGTACATATGAATATTTATTTATCCATGTATATGTATTTATGTATATGCAATCAGAAAAATCCACATTCAGTCAGTGCCCTTTGGGAAAAATAAACTTCCTCATATTATTATAACAATACTCATATAAAATCGAACAAATATGTATGTATGAATATATTTTTGTTTGAATGGCTGGTGACCTTTTGTTCTTTTAAAACTTTACATCCAGAGCTACGAAATTCGAACACAATTCTTTCAAGAAATGAATGAAATGAAAGGAATTTTACTTTGAAAAAGTGTAATTGCTCTATAGTAAGAAAAAATTTAGTGTAGCATATTTTTAGGATCTTCCTGGTAAAACTTTTTCGAAGCGGGAAATCACCTACGCCAACCAGAAAAATTTTCTCTTACAAATTCTATTTTTTCCGAAATCGAATAGTGCTTGAAACAGTGAATTCGCCAGTTCTGAACAACACTATGTTCTCTGGACTTTGACGCAAGGTATATGTTGTTCCTGCTTATATCTTTCGGATCGCGATTTTTTCGTAAGAATATCAGTTGTGAATGAATCAAATCTCTTTCAAATGCACTCTTTATTTTATGTAGTTGCTCGCTCTCCCCTCAGCATTTTAATAAGATTTTCGTTTGATTTTCCTGATTGCTTATGTACATACTATGTGAGTAGTAACTATTCATGCAAATATTTTCAGTTGTTATCCTTGTGCGGTTTTCTTTTTAGTACTGAGCGAGAGGAAGATTGATTGGGAAGCGAAGCGATGGCATAGGCAAAGAGAAGAGGTAGGGAGTATTCGGCGCAGGTCAGGGCGGAAGTAGATGTGATTTAGGGCAATATGATGGAAAAGTTGGTTGAAGTAAAATCAATGCTGTTTTCTAAATCACTGCATGCATTAGTAACAATCGATTTGATTTCGATGACTAAATACTTTTGAACAAAAACAAAACGTTTAAAGCAAATATGTATGTAGATAGACATGTATAAGTCTCTGTGTCTGCATATGTACCTTGTGTGTTTACAATATTCTTTTTGTTTGCACAGCAAATAAATGGAACAAACAAAGAAAAAAAGAAGGGGTAGGTAGGTAGCGACATTGTGTGGTTGTGGCAGATGAATTATAATTTTAACATTTTGTTTTTATATATTTACATATGCAGGTATTTAAATATTTATTGAGAACTACACTCACTGCTGAATTGGAGGTAAATGTACCTCAACTTCACTTTAACATTGCCAAAGAGACGAGACGATTCTTGTCTCTCTTTTAGGGCTATTCAACCTGAAATATATCATGACATAGAAGACTTCCATATGTGATTACAGCCTACTTACATTTAACTTCATTCCCAACTTCAAGGTCTCATTCCCAATTAAATATATTTGGAAACAGGAGCAAAGCTCATCTATGACAGCATGGACCAAGAGGGGTACCCCCTCTATAAATGCAGAACTTTGTGTTGATTAGAAGGAAGATCGATAGGAGGGAGGAAGAAGGAGAGATAAGTAGTTATGAGCGTTTGCTTTAAACTTGCAAGGGTCACAATAATTGGGAAAAATTGCTGCAGGGAGCTTATTCCAAATACGCGCGGTACGACAGATAAAAGAACTTTCTCTGTAATGCGTAGTGCAGTGGAACACCGTGTGTGTGTCTACGTAGAAGGCGTGAGTTCCGCTTGCTGTTCGTGTATTTCTGGTGAACACACGAACTGGTGGCATCAGCTGGCACATCTCCGCAGAATATTTTAAGTGAAAGTAACGGTAAAACAGAGAGACGAAGCCACGTTACAACGATGTTCCAAGGAGTCAATGGAGATGGAAACTCCACTGTCTCCTATTAGCTTTATCGCTCGATGTTGGATATGGTCGTGGAGCTCTAGTTGCGTTCGTGAAGCTCCAGCCCATAGGTGCGAATTAAACTCCAATTTAGGACGTATATACTTGGTGTATATAATGCGGAGATCAGTCGGAGTGAAATATTTTTTACACTGCCTAAGAAAGCCGAAACACTTGGCTGCTTCTTTCGACACGTCAAAGATGTGTTTATTCCAACGAACATCACATTGGATGGATATGCCCAGAACATCAAGAGTCGCTGTCTCCGCAATACCTACCCAACCCATATCTACGGGGTTAATGGGGGGTTGGGAAACACGTTTGTGAGATAACAGACAACATTGGGTCTTACGCGCATTGAACTCAACTCTATTCTTGAGACCCCATTCGAGATTAAATAGAGATCTTTATTGAGTGAGTCCTTCATAACGTGCGTTTTCCTCCCAATCTCCAAGAGTTAGGGTTGTTTGAACAGGCATCCGAATGAGAAATGGTGCTGTCATATGCAAACCAGTAAATGGGATTCTTCGTTAATGACAGAACGTCATTAATGTGAATGCGCAATCAGTTTTGACACCAGCGGTTTATGCCACACTCTGTCAACTGCCTCTGAAACTTCCGCATATTGCTCTCACCTAAGCCATGGACACTATGGTACCAGTGCTCCAGCGTTGTCACACAAGCTCGCAATACGATGGCAATACGTGCCATCGGGTCCCGAAGCCTTGTTTATGTTAAGATTTGCAAGAACTCATTTAACTACTCGCGTTCGAGAATGTATCTCAGGAATAGCACAAGATACATATTCGATAACGGGCAGTAAAGAGAAGATTTCTCAGCGAAAATGTTAGCTAAAAGGTTCGTTTTATCAACCTAACTGCTTGCCTGGAAGTCACATTAAACCATGCATATTCTTTACGTTTAACTCTAATCGTTTTATTAGGAATGAAAGATCGCATTCTTAATAAAAATATTTATTCTACCATTTAAGCACTGGTTAATCGGTTTGGAGCTATCGTCAAAGGGTTGTGTATTTGAGAATACGTAAAGGCTGCTTAAATGCTACATTGGTCCAAGTTTCCAAGAGGTGCGTGGACACTTATGTATGTACATCATATTTGTTATGATGAGAAGTAGGTCAAAGATGTTTTGGGCTTAACCTGCGATACACGGATTTGTGTCGGTTCGGTCACTAATTGAGTCAGGTCGTTTGACTCGACATACAGGCCTTCGGGTATTGTGTGACTTGAGTGGCATAAACAATCCGAATTGTAAACATTGAAATCACTTGCAACCACAATGTCACTGCACGGATATTATTGGTTTGCCAGGACGTTACTTCGAACAAAATCTAAAGCGGGGGACGCGGAAACTGACATGCTAAAAAATGTCTACCAATGATGTCTCACCATATTACTAAGAAAGCACTATAGCTTAGTAGATACCACATAAGGTGGTGGTTAGGGGATTACTTACAGGAAACTGCCAAATTAGGAAACATCTCTTTAATATGGGCATATTCAGAGAAAGAGCCTGTGAAAAATGCAACGAAGAAGATGAAACAGGAGACCATATATTCTGTCACTGTGATGCACCGGTTAGAACTAGTCAGGCACACTTCGTAAAGCTTGTCTGTATACAGTTTAGTAGGACTACTTTTTAGAGAATGTATACAGAAAATCTTATAATTTAAATGGAAAATTTTTAAAACTGTGGTGTGGCGAAAGAATAGTGTGTAAAGAAATACATATCTGTGCAAAGTCGACATACCAGGCGAAAATTGGGTTATACAAACATACCTAATGTGACCAACTGTCCTGCAAAATACAATCACCCGTGCTATTAGTCGTATCTCCATATTAATTATTAAAAACGAAGGAAACATTAGCAATCTCAGTCACAATGATCATTAATTTTACACCTTAAAAATCATCTGATAAAACATAGCCCCTGCTCATCAGCTTCAGTTGAGCGTGCAAATAAAGCATGGACAGTTGAAAAGCTTTGTTTGCAAGTCCAAACATTCAAATTTATTTTAAATGTGAAGTATATTTTGGAATATATTTCTATAGACTTCTTTGATTTTTTTAAAACACAACCCATACTTTTTAGCATGGAAAATGTGACTATTATCAACATTGTCGAAGAGGGGGACAGTGAAGATAATCTTTGTAATATGGTACATATTCAATTACCTTAGCTATCTATATTCGTACATAATTATTTAGTTCATAATTCCTTTTAATGATAAAATATAAATTTAAAAATGTATTAAATAATATTTGTAGTATTACCTGACGTTTTTTCATTTTTCGCTTATATTGGGTCAAATAAAAAATATCCGCGGTTGGTAATCATAAATTTGTAATGTGGTTAATGTTTAGTGCCTCCGCATTCTTCTGACGGCTTGCGTGTCGATCTTGCTACACCAGTTGCAAAATTTCATCGGCTTTTTCAGTGACTTTCAGTGCATATTTGATATCGAAATTTCCAGAACGAAATCGGGCAAATCCCTCCTGGATCCGGTTTTCACTCACAGCATCCTCACAGTAAACCGCACAAATTTTTCTGCAGCGGATTTACCTTTTCTTGAGTAATAAAGCATATTTCTTCAGATATTTCACTCATTTTCAAATCAATATAACTCTTTACACTAGCAATGAGTTACACAACTTTCTTCCCACAAAATGTGGGACTAGTGTTGCTAGTTGTATGTCTACCAACACCAAAAACCTCGGATACTTTTTATATGACACAATACTTTGTCGTACTCTATAGGAAACTAGCATGGCAACCGTTTTTAACACTAGTAACTCGCCAACTGTAAGGCAACTAGTAACATCAGCTGATCGATTATGTTGCCATAGATAGTTCACATTATCTATGGCAACACCGATTGCAACCAAACTATGAGAAAAGTTGCCAACCGTAAGAGGGGCATAAATCTCAAATGTGGCTATAAGTTGGCAGAGAGTCTCTCTACCTAAGCGTACATATTCTTGTCGTACCAGCTTACACTACTTTTTAGATTTGAAACTACATAACATCTTCTCTACAATACATAACTGGTATCTATATACCATACGTACATAAAAGGGTGTATACTCGTATGTAAGCATTTGTGAAAGTGTGTGTAAGCACATTACTTTTAATAAAACCGGATGAAAGTTTTAACCATGTTTGTTTTTATAATCTTTTTTCCTGTGCTCTACTTTCTTTTATATTTAATACTTTGAGAATTTAAATATTGTGGTTGAAATTGTTTTTGTTGGTGTTGCGGCATACTTGGCACAGCGAATGAAATATTTTCACACAACTTTTGTTGGCATTTATTGAGTAAATATTGCAGTTTTTTTTTGTATTTTTTGTGAAATCCTTCTCTATTGTAACACAAAAGGATTATTAGTCATCCATATTTTGAATACAAATCTTTTTTCATTTGTTGCCTAATTTTGTCTCCAATATGTACGGGTGTTTTTTTAGAAGTGTGGTTTTCAAGAAGAAATAAAACTCATATAATTTAATGTTATAGCCAAGAATTTAGCTTTATTATAAAGATAAGGATTTGCCATTATGTTATAAAAAACGATTTCGGGCAAGTAGCCGCCGCGGCTGGTTCGAATAAATTCCAGCCGAGAGTCTCAATTTTCGACCACTTTTTGCAGCAATTGGGGCCGTATGTCAGTAATAACGCGCCGAATATTCTCTTCCAAGGCGTCAATCGTCTCGGGCTTATCTGCGTAGATAAGCGACTTCACATAACCCCACACAAAATAGTCCAGCGGTGTTAAATCGCACGATCTTGGAGGCCACGCCACAGGCCCACGACACGAGATATTGCGCTCACCAAAAGTTTCCTTCAATAAATTGATTGTTTCGTTGGCTGTATGGCATGTAGCGCCGTCTTGTTGGAACCAAAGGTCGTCCACATCAACATCCTCCAATTCAGGCACGGAAAAGTCATTAATCATGGCTCTATAGCCGTCCCCATTGACTGTAACATTATGACCGCCTTCATCTTTTAAGGAATATGGACCCATGATTCCCTCTGCCCATAGAGCACACCAAACAGTGACTTTTTGAGGATGTAACGGCGTCTCAACAATGGTTTGTGGATTATGATCACTCCAAATGCGACAATTTTGCTTATTAACGTACCCATTCAACGAAAAGTGAGCTTCATCGCTGAACAAATTTTTCGGTGGCCATCTCACCGATCGTGCGACGCGCTTTGATGGTCGTTCGGCTTCAATTATTTAAATTGCAAACCAAACTGAGCATAAATTAAGTGACAGCTGTCAAAAAGACCAACTCCGAAAAAAGTATTGCCAGATTGAAAACCACACTTCAAAAAATAACACCCTTTATTATAGCAGAGTGCTGTTTAACCTACACTTAAAAAAAACAAATTCTCCTAAATTTTCTCGCCCTCCCGCACGAGAGGTGCATCTGCATAATGAAGGGATCGGTGCCCGGAACGGACACAGTCTCGGACTGCTACGGGTAACATGGTACGTGAATGAGTGAAGTAAACTATGCTAATAGTTTTCAAAAACAATTGCTACAGCTTAAAAAATCGTTACCTGGTTATTCATATAAAAAATTCAAATTATGTAGGATGTAGGTAGTATATCGTTACTTTAACTTAAAAAGGCCCTAACTAACATTTTTTCCAAAATCAAAGGTTATGCAAATTCGAATGGGCCGTATTCAATTTAATCAGACTCTGCCATTTATACATAAAACCTTTTTACATAAAGGTACCGATATAAGTGAAATAAGACATACAGACATATATAAACATCGAAAAGCATAATTTCGAGCATAAGCTGTTCGGCAAGTGCTTAGTTTAATCAAGAGGATGTTATGGACGTACCACTAGTATATGCGATCCTTCAGCAACCTGAGCGCTTAATAGAGTATTGTGGTAGTAATTTAACTATAAGGGACCATAATGCGAAGCAAGTCTTTCTAAGGGCTTGCACTTCACATTCCACCTTCACATCCACCATTACTCGTCTTCTTTCTTGAGTTTGATCGATCCCACTGAAAACGTTTTAACGCAAAATTACTTTCCATGTAGTACAATGTTAATTTTTATAACAATAAATTGTTGGTGTTCGTTAAATAAGGCCTAAGAGCTCAATACTCTGCTATGCCATAATGGTGCCGTACTACTACTATATAGAACTTCTACTACATTTACTATACCATACATACATATCATCATATTATACCATACCCATACCAAAGTTTAAAAGTTTAATTTTCATATGAGAATACGGGTACACATAAATGATTTACCTATTTCGAATGACAGAATTGCTCCTCAAGCAAACGTATTTAAATATATACTCGTAACTAAGTAAATATGTAAGTAACTAGAAATGTTTAGAAATGTAATTTAATATTTTGCCGCGGTGCAATATTCTCTCGATTTCACTGGGTAAAGAAGTCACTGAGTTAGTGGTTTTCTCTTCTCTGGTATAACAGAAATTGCCGTGCGGAAAATTTCAAAGAAAAATAGTATTCGCAACAAACATAAATAAAAGTACATGTTATTCTGTTAGAGTTAGGTTCTGTAAAAAAAAAGGCAACAAGAGTTTGCAGTAGAAAGAAAAGAGTGGCGCATATGAATGGAAAATTTAATATTGTTGTAAGAAGTTGAAGGTAATAAGCAGAAAGTACACAAACGATGGAAACGGTCCACATCCTCGGTACACTTCCTCAAATGCCCATCAGTGTGTTGCATGCAGCAACAACAACAACAACAACAATAATGGCGGTCGCAGTTTACAATTATCACACCAACTGCATCATCATCATCATGATGGTCGTCATCATTATCAACAACAGGAACAGCTACAACAATAATCTGAGGTGCAACAAAGCAACAGCCTTACCTTTTGTTGTTGCAGCTTCTTTACAAATTATGCACCTTTGTATGTATGTATGAATATTTTTCATATTCTGTTGTATTTATGTGTGTATGTATTTCTGTTGTTGTTGGCATAAAAACGCTAAAAAGCAACGTAACGTAACGAAATGAAACGCAACGTAATGAATCGCAACTTTTGTTTGCTGCAGCAAAAGTAAAAATCCTTGATTTTCCTTTCTTGTTCTTAGTTATTTCTCTTATCTGTTGGTAGTTGTTGTGTGCATCCTTGTTGAATGCTTTTCGCAAATATGCTGGCGGGGGCTTTTGGGGTGTAACGTCGTTCGTTTTTCGAAAATTAAAATGCCACAAAGTTTTTGAAGAAGGTTTTTCTTTGAAACAAGAAAAGCTGACGGCAACAATGACGTCGTTCATTGTGCTGGAGAAAGCGGTAAGAGCGGCGGATGTAGAACAGAACGTTGATTTGCTGTCCTTAATTAGAACAAACAGTTTTACAAATTAATTTTATATAATTAAGTAACTTGATTCCAAAATATTTAAAAAGTAACAAATTTAGACGAGTTTATTTTTCGAGGATTTGTAAGCAAATATTTGTCCATATCTTAGTATAACTGCGTGAATAACAATGAATGTAATTGTATGCAAAGGCTTCGCATTGAGAACAGAAAAAGCTTCGAAAATAGCTAATGCTCTCCAGTACTAATTTAAGCACCATTACATGAAATTCTCTCAGATGTAGTTAAAGAGTTACTTGAGTAATTTAAAACAGGTTTTAATTTTTTTAACATTTTATTTTCTAAAATCAAAATGAAATACGAGTATTCCGAAGAACAATTTATAACTCGAATTTTATAATTAAACGGAAATTGCAATTAAGCGTACGTTCGAATGTATTAGAATTAACACTAAGAAACAGCTTTTAGGTTCGTGGCCATGCTAATTGTTCGTGGCCATGCTAATTGTTCGTGGCTATGCTAATTGTTCGTGGCTATGTTAACTAATAACGTAAGACATGCCATCATCTGGAAACTTCGAAGAGCTCGCGAAATTTTGTAACGGCAATGAAATCTGTGCCATAAAAACGATTGCAGCAGATAGGAATACAGACAGAAACAGCACGACAGTCTTAATAAAACAGTGTTTTATGAGGTAAATCAATTATATAAAGTTGCAATAATTTGCTTTTATGTTTGCTGAGAATAGAAACTAAATAATTATAACAATATTTTGCAACTTGAAAAACGAAGTTTTTATATCGTGCAATCTTAAACTACAAATGCATAGATTATTTTGCACGAAAATATTACTTATCTTTTAAAAGGTGAAGTTATTGAGAAATTCAAAAATTAAAGTCTTGAAGATTTAATTATATCTATAAAATATACATTCAAGGTTATTAATTGATTTTGTATTGTTATATTTCAAATTGCTTGTTTGCTGCAAGACTGTCATATCTCAAAAAACATAAATTTTATTAAAAACACTAATTTAATCTTTTCAATTTATCTGTCACTCCATACAATTGGTAAGGGCAAATACTCTTCATACGTGAATAGTTCATAAGACACAACTATGATTTTTTTGCACAAAATATTGTACTTAACTCGAAAATATTATTTTTTTGTTATATGACAGTGTTGCAGTAAATGTAAATAATGCCTCACAATCGCTTCAAATCACATTTCAAATCACATGTGCTTACGTACAATACTGTAATTCATATTTGCATATGTATGTGTGTTTAAATTCAGAAAGCATAAGATGACGAAGGCAAGCAGCGTCAACGGCAGCAGCAGCAGTAAAAGCAGCAGCAGCACCAGCGAAAGTAGCACCGGCGTCTTAAGACTGAACAATGTGCAGCGTATTGCCTGCACTGAAAGTGAAGTGTTGTGTCCTTTTATTGCATACAATTTATGCCACATACGGGTAGCTGTGTCTATGTATGTGTGTTTGTGTTTTATGTGTTTTTTGTGCAAAGCCTGTTGATGCCATCAAATGACTCGTCACGCTCAAGTATTTGCCTTTGGCATGAGCGCACTATAAAAATACATACCTAAATTCATATATACATATATGTACATATGTATGTGTGCATTTATATGTTTGTATGTATGTTTGTATGTGTGTATATGAATGAGTACTGTACTCTACTTATGTGGTTTTTAAAACCTTTTTTTTTTAATAATAATACTTTTAATGCTTGTAGGTATTTTATTTGTTTCTGTTTTTTGGGATATCATGAGACAAAAGAACTTATAAAATCCTTCGAAACCCTTGTTAACAATAGAAGAACAATTGAAATCTATGCCTTTTGTTTTAAAAATTATTTTGAGGACAAGTCTTAAAAAGAATAATAAAAAAAACTCACAGGGCACGAGTAGATCTTTTTAGGTACAGTGGACAAAACAATGTCTAAAGTTGCATTTGTGAAATAAACCTAAAAATTGTGGAATAAATATCGTTTTTCTGGCAATCTCTTTAAATTGTTTCCTGATTCGAATTCAAATAAAACTCAAATACAAATTTTAAATTTTTTATGTACAGCAGGTGTCTTTATCAGCTGACTTGTCTCCTTACCTAAGCCAGAGGGTGAATTTACAAGCATACAGAAACTTAACAACAACAAAAATATAGGTTAATCCACTGTGCTTAATGAATTATAGAATTGCTATGCCATTCCAAATTCATATTGAGCTACCCACATATCTTTCCTTCCATTATTTACTCGTATAATTTTCCACTTTTATTTCAATCAAACTTACTTGCGCGCTCGGTTCTGGTTCGCTGATTTTACGCATTTAGCACTCCAATTCAATAAAAATAAATTACTAAGGATAAAGTGCACTGAGTATGCAAAGAAGGAGCAATAAAAGGGAAAAACAACGAAATGAGAACAAAGAATGAGAGATGAGAACATGAAGGACAATTGTAATTGCGGAAACACAAAAATCACAATAAAAGAATGGCGAGTAAAAAGTCGCTGACATTTTTGTTTGCTGAAAAATTGGGGATCTACGTACATATTGTATTATATGATATGTATGCGTGCGTGCGTGTGTATGCACGTACTCGTATATGTATGCGTGTGTGTGTGTGTGTGTGTGTGTGTGCTGTATACAATGAGAAATTAATTATCGCATAATTTTATGGTTGATTCACAACTCAAGGGTTTCGCTTCATTTAGCATTTTGAGTTTTAAATTAGTATATATGTATGTACTTATTTGTTTCTTGTTGTTGGCGAGAAATTAATGAAATAGTTGGGCATGGTATTATTTTTTTTAACACATTTGTCCTGAACATTTGAAAAATGCAGATTAATATCCATTGACATTTAACAATTTTACTAATTGCTAAAATACATATCGCTCGTTTGCTGCAAGACTGTCATAAATAAAAAAAAAATATATATATATTCAGTTAATTATACAATTTTTTCACAATTTTGCTTTTACTCTATATGCATGTGTGATATTTTTAAGAAATCACCAATCTATCCTCTTTTTATATGAAGTTTTTTCTCTCTATTAAAAAATTTTAAATAATAAAAAGAGGTGCAATTACTCACTTACAATTTGGTAGAAATTTGATTGAATTTTTTCTTTTAGTTTTTCAAAGTTAGGAGGCATTTAATGTTTCTCAAATATATAATTAACGTGTTTCATTAAATTTTTATAGAATTGCGTAATTAGAATATTATGCCAAAAGCAGTATCCAGTTTTGATTATTTGCTAGTCAATTTTAAAAAAAATTATGATTTTAAAATGTAAAAATGTTGAAAATATAAAAGAAAAGGTTGGGCGAGTACGACAAAAAAGTGCGGAGTGAATCCGATCCCGATAAATCTGGAAGCTATATGGTAAACTTTAGATAAAATAGTAGCAAAAAAATAAACGGTAACACACAAATCAAAGGTTCACATGATGGAAAGTTTAGATATTTACTGCACTACGAAACGATCCCAGAAGTATACAATTCTTAAAAAAAAAATATTTAAAAAACAATTGTCCTACACAGCACCACCTCTTGGCAGACAATGGAAAACGTACAAGAATAAAAATTGCCTATGAAAAGCTTTCCATTCGGATTCTGCATAAAGCTCGGCCTTTGGCGCTACATGCAGTCATAGTCGACATTGATGAAACTGAAGTTCATTGTGGTAAAGTGTTATGCCTTTGTCCTGTGATTGCATTCCCTCTCTCATTCCCCCTCCTTCTTCCTCCAACCTATCAATTTATCAATCTTATTTCCAATCAACACAATGCTTTGCATTCATAGGGGTACACCCTGTGTTTTGAATGTATAGTAAGTATCAATAAAAAAAACAAAATATTTATGTAGGTATCTAAATATTTTATGAACCAAAATATCTCTATTGCTTTGTTATTGTTTTGCCATGCTATAGTTATACCCCCATTTGTTTTACCCATCTCAAAAGAAAAAATGTCTCATACTAACATTCCCCCTTTATATTTAGGAGCCGTGCAGTTGAAATTCGTTGATAATATAACTAATTTAGGTTTCTGTATTAACTCAAGTATGTCTTTTGTCGACCATGTCAATAGTATTTTAAAAAAAGTGTTTTTAACACTCCGTACTTTAAGAGTCTCTGCTGCTTTTACACCCTTGGAAACCAAACGGAAACTAGCAATCCAGTTAGCGTTGCCTATTCGAACCTACTCTGAGCTTGTTTACATTACGATTGACTCTCATTCGCTCCACCTTTATGGTCTAAGAAGGTTTCATCACATAACATAGTGGAGTAATCGGATTCTAGGATGCAATATGTCTGACTATCTGAAAGCTAGGAACTGTATTTTTCTGTTCAGACTAATTATAAGAGAGAGTACAACATATTTTATATGTTATATAAATAATATGATAAGCTGATTTTCTCTCAGTCGGCAAGGTCCCAAAATTGTATTGTTCCTAAGTTCATATAGCTTAACTCATATCGAATGTTTTTCATTAACACGATTAGACTATGAAATGTTATACCACCACATCTTTTAAGAAATCTAAATGTGAATAATGTTAAGCTTTTACTGCTTAACGCTGTGGCGTAGTGGTAATGCGTTGGACTGCTACGCAGAGTGTCCGGGGTTCGAATCCCGGCACAGGCAAAATCAGAAAGTAGAAGAAATAATTTTTCTACACGGAACCACCTCTTGGCAGTCAATGACAAACCTACAAGAGTAAAAATTGCTATGAAAAGCTTTTCACTTCGCCGTTCGGATTCGGCATTAAACTGTAGGTCCCCTCCATTCATGTACAAATATAACACGCACAACATGAGTGGATGCGAAAAGCTCGGCCTAGGCCCTCCATGGGCTGTTGAACCATTAAAAGTAAAGTAAGTTTTACTGCTTGAATTTTACTCAACTGGAAATTTGAAAATTGTGTTCTTAGATTTATTCTGTTAATGTTTTAGTTGTAAAATACGCCACATTGTATCTCCCTGCTGTTGAAGTTAAGCAGTGTGATTCTAATTTTTTCTACCTCCTTATTTCTATTTATAGTTAAGTTCCTTATTTGTAATTAATTATCTATTTCTATTTCTTTTATTTTATTCCCTGTTAATTTTTATTGTAAGTATTTTTCTATCTATTATTTATTTACATATTTATTTTCAAGTATTGGTAAATATGTTATATCTTAGTATTCTTCTATTCTTTGTTGAATAAATTGAAATTGAAATAACTAGAAGCGATCATCGAATAAAACGCAGCGAATATTTCATATTTTTATTCTTCTCATTTTAGAAATGCTGATAACACACATCTCTTTGTGGTACGTTAAATGATTACAATTGAGTCATAATTTAAACAAAATAACTATCATGATCAGTACAATATTTGGTAATGCTTTCTAGATATTTTGAATGACCACTTTATAAGAGTGTCAAGAAAGTGTTGTTTGACTCAAACATAACTGACTTACTCATGTCTGCGATTTCGTTGATTACATTCGCAATGAATACATACTACTGTGGGCAAAAGTTAGTAAGACTTTGTTCATAATTTCAAATTTTTTTATTCATGCTTCCAAATCTATATCGTCCCCTTCAAAGTAATCCCCCCCGGCCCCAATACACTTGTGCCAACGTTTTTTCCAATTCTCGAAACAGTTGTTAAAGTCAATTTCCGGAATAGCCTTCAATGCGCTTAGCGATTCATGTTTAATGTCTTCAATTGACTCAAAACGGTGTCCACGAAGCGGTTTTTTGAGTTTAGAAAATAGCGAAAGTCACACGGTGCTAAGTCAGGCGAATAGGGTGGTAGGGTGGTTGCGGAACGATATCAGTCGAATTTTTGGCAAAATGGTCTCATAAAACCAATGCAGTGATTTTGGAACCAATCGTGCATTCACTGTTCTTAGGCCCAAATAATGTTTTAAAATGGTTTTCACTGATCCTTCCGATATTCCAACGATGCCAGTAAGGTCTCTGACTGTTAATCGTCGATTCTCGAGCACCAATTCATTGATTTTATTGACGTGTTGATCATCAGTTGATGTTGATGGCCGTCCTGGACGTGGTTCGTCGTCAACGCGTTCTCGATCATCTTTGAACAATTTGTACCAATCAAAAACACTTGCTCGCGACATACAATTATCACCGAAGGCCTTTTGCAACATGCTGAACGTTTCGGCACCAGAAATTTGATTCCGCACACAAAATTTAATGGAACTTCTTTGTTGAATAATTTCACTCATTGTGAAAATCGCCGAATGCACTTTTTGTACTTCAGAAAGACAAGCGTATACTAAACACTAATGATTATTTTGATGTGACATTTGGCACAGATGTCACCGACAGTCATACCAACCTTAAAAAAATAATATTTTGATGAATGTCTTACTACTTTTTGCCCACAGTAGTACATACTATGTACAACAGTTGAATACCACATTTGTATTTTTTTTACTTTTATGATGATTATATTGTGTTACGTTCTGTTCAGCAGATGTTGTAATTGCTCTTAAAAGTTGATGACAATAGTGAAAAACGAAAGAAAAGAAAGCAAAAAATATGACTCGAGCAGACTTTTGTTTTGCCAAGCATTTCTATCTAATGGCATAAAATTATGTTGCCAGCGTGTTTTTTATCATTTTACATATGACATACATGCATACATATGTACTATGTATATATGGGCGATTGATACATTGGGTCATTGGGAGTCTAGCGCCATAAGCTGTTTTTCGATTGCGAACACTCCTTGTGAGATGAATGGACTTTTTTTGGATTAGCGACAATGAAAGTCTTTATTTTTTCAAACGTTTGTGTTGCCAATCAATAGATCTCATTGAAACCCATCCATAGAGCTCTTATTTTACAACATCCGATGAATAACGGTTGTAACGGCTAGAGATAATTTCACCCCAAAAATCGCATATTTATTTTTCTTGCTGCTCTGTTTTTACACATGCAATGATGGAGTTCCTAATATTTTTTGATGCTCTTTCATTTTAAACCAGCCTGCGATGACGCTAAACTTCCAATGACTCAATGTACGAGTAACAATTGCGGGGTCAAAAAGATTATATTTTTTTCCACACACTTTAATGTGCATATGTATGTATATTTTTGTAAATGTATTCATATGTATATAAGTGTTACTAACTCTTAAAAAGCTCAAACCCGAAAAATACGAGTATTACAGTTTGTTTCTAAAAATTCAACTATCGTAAATAAATCCTTTTTCTTGCTGGAACTTCTCTTTTGATAACACTCTGCAACATAACCACATAAAGTGATGCTTATAATTTATTTGATGCTGAACACGAATCTGAGAAAAAAGTTTTCGTTTCACCCTCCGTTTTCACTCATGGAGGGCCTAGGCCGAGCTTTTTGCATCCACTCATATTGGATAAAGTGAAATGGTCTTAGGCAATTTTTACTCTTGTAGTTTGCCATTGCATGTCACGAGGTGGTGCCGTGTATAAAAAATGTTTTGTTCGACTTCTTTTGATTTTGCCTGTGCCGAGATTTGAATCTCGACACTCTGCGTTGTAGGCCAACGACTTCCAACTACGCCAAGGCGACTTGTGCCTAGTTTGTATTTTTAAAGATACACACAACTAGATCATTTAAATTTATTGCAAGAGGTGCTTAGAAGTAAGATTTCTGAAATTCCTTTTGTATGTAGTCCAGTACGAAAAAATGCTCCACAAATTGTATGTCATCTATGAATGTAGTCTAATGTGTCTGACTAGGCGTTGATCAGTGAGTCAAGCCAACACATCTCCACATACTCGTATGTATGTATTTATCTACTCCTTATGTTCATATTTGTTATTTTAAGCAAAAAAAAAATATATTTATAAAAAATATGCATAACGAATTATAAGAGGAATCTGCACAATACGCAAAATTCGTATATAATATTTAAAAACATATGATAAGTTGGGGGAAATTGAAGTTTAATTTCTAGTTACTCACATGCAGTTGTACTCGTACATATCATATCCTAACTACAAAAGGGGCACAACTCGAAATTGCGAATTTTTCAGAAATCGTTTTGCTATACCTTGATGCATATAAAAATTTATATTATGGAATATAATATGTTATTATGAATATTATTTCCAATAAAAAAAATTTAATATGCATCTAGATTATTGTATTTTTAAGCAAAAACAATATTTATCGTTTCCAGATTCATTTTCAATTTAGAGTTGTGCCTCTTTTGTAGTTAGAGTGCGATGTATAGTCATATGTCTGTGGTAAGGGAAAGAACGTGAAAAATATGCCGCTGACATGTGTTTCCCAAATGTTGAAATACAGATTTTTTTTTGTTTTGTTTTAACGTATACAATGTACGACTTGAACGTCTTAAGAATAATCAGCCTAGGTATTTAAGATTCTGCCAGTATCTTCAGAAGTTAACTGCTAACAAATTGTTAGTTCTGTTCATTTAAATATAATAATTCGTAAGTACAAATGTTTGTCACTTCGTGACATATTTCCATTTTCAATTTCTCCAGAAAATTATAAAAATTCAAAGAGATAAAATTAAATTTTCTACGAACTGGCATTCCCAGGTACAAATAAAAATACGAGAAATATTGTTATCTGTAAATTTGTACGTATGTATATTATTTATGAGCGAAATTGTTTTCATATAACGAGTGTCAGTTTCGTGATAAAAAAAAATGTTTTTAGTACTCGTAATTTCCCTAATACGAAATTTGAATAGTATTTTTGTAAATAATAAGCTACATGCATACATAAAATAGGGATGCCAAGTGCTTATTTTTATTTACTAAATAAAGAAATTTTTAATCCTATTAGGACTTAAGTGGATGATTACACTGGCGTAAGCATGAAAGACTGCGCGAGAGAGATAGGTAGAAAAATAAGGAAGTACGAAAAATATAGAAGCTTTTCATATTTTTCTTACTATCTTGCTTCTAACTGATTTTCTCGATCAATCTTTCATGGCTGCGCCAGTGTAAACATCCACTAAACACTTTATAAGTATATAGCACACTCTTATTATTAGGGGCTCCAGGTTTCATACTAGAAGTGACAGTTGTTGATAATTTTAAAAAACTTTACTGATATCGAGACATAAATCGATGTGATGTATAGCGTATTAAATGAAAATGGTAGATAGGCCATTAAAATTTATCATTAATTCTTTTAGTTCTTAGGAGTTAAGAAACGAGTCCATTTGTGCTGTGAGAAATCGACATTTTTAGATTTCAGCGATCAATGCTCAACTCTTTAAGAATGAGGGCAATTTTCTTAGAAGCAGGCATTCTCAAATGGAACAAAAAAATTTAAGAAGGCTACTCGACTCTTTCGTATACATGACCCATGCGCCTAGCAACAAAAATGAACAAATAATGCAAATGTGAAATTAAGCCAAACTCAAGTGATGAACAAACGTTGAAGCAACAAGCAGAATAGGGTACAACAAACTAACACGAGGATCGTTGCTTATACTACATACAAGCGTCGACAATAATAATGAATGAAGTTTCGTCCATAAAATGAGCTCAACGAGACGCACATATGCCACACATACGAGAATACGAGCACAATCTTATACAAACACTTACACACTTTTACATGTTGGCATATTTTGACGGGCTTTCACTTTACTGTGCATCTAAAGCGCTTCTTTTGGAAGCAGCTAGAATTCATCATATGTACATATGTATATGTAGTGGCTATAGTACGTTTTCACTTTATTGACAGAAATAAGAATCTCTTGCTTAGCAAAATGTTAACAATGTTCTGGAATGACGTAGCCAAAAAATGGCGAACAGCGCAATGCCTAATCTTGTATTCTATCATTCTTGTGGTTTTTACTGACATTCCTCGTTTTTAACAACCCTGCGTGTTTTTTTACAACCACTCACTTATTGTGAATGGGAATAATTTTATTGCTGAAGAAGGCGACTTGTCTGGAACTTAATTTCCAGTGAGACGACGTGCTCGAAACGGCATTGCTTAATAATCGTATTTTCTGGAAGTAAAACGGGTTTGCCGGTCATGGAATACAAAAACAAAAGGAATAGAATGAACTTCAATTTATAAGAAAGATGCGCTTTCACATTTGCTTTCATGTGCACTCTAATACAACTCTTAGCCGCTGGGTAAATAGATAAGCAGGCTAGTAGTCTGAATGGAAGAATGAACAGACGAGGAAATAAACGAATAAACGAAGGAAGGTTCTGTGCGATATGGCGAACGAAATGGCAGCGGCAGTGACAGCAACACCAGAACGAATTCATTTTTGAATCGGTAGAAAAATTATTTTTTTTTTGACAGTCATTTGTGTGCAATGGTGGCGTAAGGAACAAACGCGCCTCTTTCAGTGTTGACAGTGATGGTGGTGGTAGTAGTTGTGTGTGTGTGTGTTTGCGGTACTCATGTGGATGAGTGTGGATAAAAGTGAAACAGTCGAATAGAAGAAAATGATGAAAAAAATCTATGACTTAGTAAACAAATTTTTAGTGCAATGAAAAAGAAAAAAAGTAGTTTTGCATTGATAACTACAAATTTGAATATGTTTCATAAACACAAAGTGAAATCGAAACAGACTCAAGTGCAATAAAAAAATTAAATGTTTACCCAACCCATAATAGTGAGTGAGGCATGCTAGCAATCAGAAAACTATTTCCCAACGCCCCAAACCTCTCGATCATTTGATAATTCCCTAGAGATACTTGCACATACAATACAGATACCTACTTACAAACAAACATACGAGTATGTGTATTTATTTATATAGCTAGATACGATACCGCAAAGTATCTATGAGATGCTTTTAATTGCCTTCAATCGAATTTAATTGAATGGCGCGGCGCGCGCAATCGTTGCATACTTAACTTTATTCCGAAATGCTGATGAAATTAAATCGTCAAATACTCTCCAGCACACACACGCACACACACACACGCACTCAACACAAATGGTGAATTTTGAAAATATCAAACAATAATTTTTGTACTTGGTTTTTGGTTTTGGGTTGCTGAGATTTAATTTTGATTTGTGTGCAACACTCGCACATAATAAGTAAAACAATATTTTCCCATTGATCCGATCCGACAAATAAGTCGGAAAATTCAATTTTAATTGGATGCCGGACTATTTTCAAAAGGTAAGTTTGAATCCACATAAATACATAAGTATTCACATATCAATGCGTGTATCTAGGAACTTGTTGCATATACTTGTGCACATATTGTACATACATATATACTACGTATCCATTATCGGTACCAACTAATAAAAGTATGAAATTTTTACGATATCGACTTTTTCCGTTAGTAATTTGCCACATGGCTATGCCGACGCTGTATTTTTACTCGTACACGCTCTCGAAATTGAACTTGTTCGTGTATTTTATGCCAAAGCTGATAACGCTCGGAAAAGAAGCGGTTAAATTTTATATTTGAACCAACTTTGAATTTGCGTATTTTTACTTTATCGCGTGTTTATGTTTATTTTTCTTTTCCAGCAAGGAGCCACCTTTTTTGAAATTTGCTGTTGGTTTCAATTCCTAGTTCAAATTGTTTTTGAAACTTTAAAACTCATATCAACTTTGGCCCAGTTTCTAACGTACAATTTTGGGGATCAGTCTCAAAAATCGGTGAATAGTATAAAGGAGATTTCAGAACCAAAACAATAATTTATATTTTAGAAATTCAGCTTACAATTCTTTCTTCTTTCTCAATAGGCTTCTAACAATAGTGTTCGTTAATATTGAACATTTTAGTGCTTTTTCCGTCATATCTGGTGGATTTTTAAAAATGAAATCCGAATAATTTTTCATTTGGTGGCACTGCTTTTTTTTGACTTGACAACAAAGTTTACTTAGCTCAGTAATATTGTTTTTTTTATGATTTCTGGTTGATTTGTTTTAAACTTTTTTAAGATTTGACAACACTAGTTTCAGCTTACCAATTCTGGAACCCAGTTTGACAACATGACTCTGGATTTCTTCGAGCTATGATTTGTATTGTGGAATAATTAGAATTTATTATTTGTACTCTTTTCTTTGTTTTGTACATTTCATTTAAGTTTTTTTTTTTAAATTAATTAACGAATCCTTTACAAGAAATTTATCTTTCTGGAAATTCTAAAATGTTTTCAAATTAATTATCTATGTTGTTCAGACCTGAACATGCGTCTTAAAATAATATTAATATAAATAATAAAAGCAATGTACACTAATACGTAGATAATTTATGATCGTGCACTGTATGATGCCTCTTATCCTGAAGATAAGAAGAGTGCAGCATGCATTTTCGTTCTACTGCAGTACATACGAATTCACAGCATACGTACATACATACATAGTTTATATGTAGCTAAGTACAAATAACACAAATAACAGATAAGAAGAAACAACCCCCGCATGTAGTCAACATGAGTACTACTGTGGGCAAAAGTTAGTAAGACTTTTTAATTTAAATTTCGCGCGGAAACCCAGTCATCAAAATATTATTTTTTTAAGGTTGGTATGACTGTCGGTGACATCTGTGCCAAATGTCACATCAAAATAATCATTAGTGTTTAGTATACGCTTGTCTTTCTGAAGTAAAAAAAGTGCATTTGGCGATTTTCACAATGAGTGAAATTATTCAACAAAGAAGTTCCATTAAATTTTGTGTGCGGAATCAAATTTCTGGTGCCGAAACGTTCAGAATGTTACAAAAGGCCTTCGGTGATAATTGTATGTCGCGAGCAAGTGTTTTTGATTGGTACAAATTGTTCAAAGATGGTCGAGAACGCGTTAACGACGAACCACGTCCAGGACGGCCATCAACATCAACTGATAATCAACACGTCAATAAAATCAAGGAATTGGTGCTCGAGAATCGACGATTAACAGTCGTTGGAATATCGGAAGGATCAGTGAAAACCATTTTAAAACATCATTTGGGCCTAAAAGAGTGAATGCACGATTGGTTCCAAAATCACTGCATTGGTTTTACGAGACCATTTTGCCAAAAATTCGACTGATATCGTTCCGCAACCACCCTACCACCCTATTCGCCTGACTTAGCACCGTGTGACTTTTGGCTATTTTCTAAACTCAAAAATCCGCTTCGTGGACACCGTTTTGAGTCAATTGAAGACATTAAACCTGAATCGCTAAGCGCATTGAAGGCTATTCCGGAAATTAACTTTAACAACTGTTTCGAGAATTGGAAAAAACAAAAACGTTGGCACAAATGTATTGGGGCCGGGGGGGATTACTTTGAAGGGGACGATATAGATTTGGAAGAATGAATAAAAAAATTTGAAATTATGAACAAAGTCTTACTACTTTTTGCCCACAGTAGTATATGGTATTTCTTTTTAGAATAGGAATTTATTGTATTGTAAGGACTTTTAGCAACATAATTTTTTATATAAACTCAGTATTAAAAAAGTACTATACAATTTACGTACGTACTTTAGAAAACAAACCTAAATTTATATGATTACTTATTTACATATCAAATCACACTGTATCAAGTCTAACTAACGTTGCGGTGGCATCACTTTTATCTTTTTTCTAATTAGTAACACATTCTAGTTGGTTATGATTTCTGCATATCCCACATATCAACTTTTATTTACAACCCTAGAAATAAGAAGCTGAAAGCTAAAAATCAAAAATATTCCTACAATATTTACAATGTATGTACCATATTTATGTTTGTTTCTAAAATTTCCCATTTGGTTTTGTGAAAATGTTCTTAAAAATCCTTTTTTCTCTCTGACCTAATTTCAAATGCAAACTCATAAACGTTGTTCAATATTACGTTTCTTTTCTGTTTATTTTCTGTTTTCTGATTTTTGAACCAAAGACAAAGGAGATGACAATGCATCACATTTTCATTTTCTCTTTTACTTTTCGTCGCAAATTTGTTCATACTGTAGGTACATTATATTTTACCTACAGCAACAGCAACAAGGCAATAAATGTTTAAAAATTAGCACGTTATAAAAAAGCGAATTAGTATGGGTACCTAGGTGTGCGTGTGTGATGTGTCTGTGTATTGGAGTGTTAACATAAAAACTGGTTTAGCATTTCCAGTTCTCAATTATATACTATGTATATGATTTATCTTTCAGAATTTGTTTCTATTTAAATAGTAGTTCCTTTATATTTGAAAGTGTGAGAAGAGAGACAACTCTGTAGGAAAATTCATGAAAACTATAATGTAATAATAGGAATAATGTAAAATGTTTTTAAAGGTATCTACAAGCACATGTGTTATGAATACATGCTAAGAGATCAGGTAAGCAAACATGCTTGTTTGGAAGATAGTTTTGAAAATTATCAAACAAAAAATAATAAGAATAATTATTTTGCCTTTGAAAAGGAAAATTATGTACTTAGAGCAATTATAACCTTACAGCTCCCCATACATTTTTCGGAGACTACATCTGACCCAAATTGTGTTAAAATATAAGTTACATATTTTTCGAAAATTTCGCTTGCGGTGGCCATGAAGCACGGGCTCCGGGGGAATCCTCCAGTCGTCAGGCCTGAATACGTGCAATGCGTCAACGCTTTATGCGCGTTTTGCGCGTCTGTCCAAAAAGATAAATCAGTAAGTACATTTGTATGAAGTGAGTTACGCGTTGAAAACCGGCGACATAGAAAGCAATGAACGCGAAAATCGGAGCAACTTTCATCTAATTTCGACAGTTAATTTCTATTTGTGGACTACAATATGTGTAAAAAAAATGATTAATTTTTTGGGTGCGCCATCTTTTATGTCGGTATGTACAAAAATAAGTTAAATTAATATTGCTTTGGAAATTATAACAAATATTAGTCATCAGTAACTTAAATTAAGTAATCGGTGGATACCCTTGGGTTCCCAGATGCAAATTGGGCTTCACCTGGACATAGGAAGAATTTTTTTTTTGGATTTTTCTGTTTTCGCCTGCACATTAAATATTTTTATAATTTTTTCAGACAACAAGAATTTCAATCTTTTTCTGTCCATTGTGCGAGCATGTGATCCTCAGGGTTGCCCACTATTTAAACTATCAATTACGGAGCCGATGATTAATTTTTGCGACGCCTGAGACTCCTGAAACATTTTTAATTTACTTAATGTATTTATTCCTTATCAGAGAAATTTTTATGTGGAAAAATTATTGAGATCGGGAATCTGGTCGCGGATTTAAAAATCTGAACAATCTAGAGGAATTTATTTAGAAATTTATGTAAATATATAACCGTTGTTTGCTGCATAACTCCAAAGACTCAAAGTACCAGAGAAAGAGACACTCCACCCAACCAGTTTGTGTAAATGTGTATAAATCGCGGTCGGAAGCATACCAATTTGCCATCTTTGTAGTCAGAAGTAAAGATCGCTATATTTAGAAATGGTGATAATATATTTTGTGTCTCAGTTTTGTCGAAAATCTGATATAAAAGATTGTTATATTTTGATATTTTTGTATGTATTGCCACTGGCAGAAAAGATTAAAAACTTGGATAATTAAAACAAAAAGGGGATAAATCATAAAAATAAATTATTCTGAGAGCATTCTTTAGTGGTTATTTTATATAGGAATTTATGCAACACTAATCCCTGGTTAATTGAACAACGCTTAGTTGCTTCAGAAATATTACATTTTTAGCTTATGATCTGCTCAAATTAATGGGTTAATCGCATTTCCCGGTTAATCGAACCAGCAATTGTATGTACATTTACATCGATTCAATGAAGAGGGGATTACTGTAGTTAGTCTCGAAGACTCGAGTGCTAACAAGATATTAAAATTATATGATGGTACACAAGTATGGTTGTGATGCGCATTCAAGGGTAAATCATTGTGGCACTGTCTTCTACTTGTTTAATGGCATAACAGCTTATGAAGGGCATAGGACGAGCTTTTGACATACATTAATATTATGTGAGTTATACTTAGTTCTACAAGAATTGAAGGGCTTATACCAAATCAGCTAATATGACAAATATAAACAAATCATGCAATATTTATACGATATCAATTAAGACAATGAATATGTGCCTATATAAACAATATCAAACCATGGAAGATATGTGTGTGGTTGGCTTATCAACACGCTCAATTCTAATTGTGTAGCACTTAAAAATATTTAAATTGTAAAAACATTAAAACGCACACACTCAAATTTACTCATGTATGCATGCCAAGGCAAACTGCTCATAACAAACTTCATAACTTCAATACTTCCACTTCCACACCAAAAGCGGAATTCAACGGCAGATACTTGATTAAAAACTAAATTTGAAAAAATTAAAAAAAAAAATAAAAAAAATGCTAATTGAAATTCTAATGCGCTACTTTGCGCCACTTTTCTACGCGATTAATTGAAAATATTAAACAGCATAGTGTACACTATTTACGAGTATGTACATTTGTATGTATGTATATATGTATGTGTGAGTAAACAAAGTGTAGGCAACGCTACTCATCATTGGCACATTGGAGGCACTAGTGCTGGGCTGGCATTAGTATTGCCTGCCTGCCCGCTTGTCACTGGCAGTTTGTAGCATTTCGCTTCCACACGCTCTTTCGTATGGGATGTACATATTTATGTAAATACATATTTATGCGGGGCAGCAGGAAGTGGACAGTTAAGGCTCGCGCGCGCTAATTTTTTACATTGCGTATATGGATAAATAGACGGACAGACACAGGCGGACGGATCGATGGGCTGACAGTTGAGTTTGTTTAGTTTTTGAAAATTCTTAAATATATACGAGTAATGACTTTGAACAGAGTTGCTATTTCGTTTCTTTTTGCTCCCCCTTCATTTTTTCCGCACACACATTTTTGCGCTCAACAGATGGTTTATATATATATATTAAATATACGAGTACTTATAAAGCGAACATATTATATGTATGTACATAGTCTGTACAGAAACAAATTCATATATATTTATGTATGTATATTTGTTTAATTTACGCTGCGCCGCGCCGCGCCGCCACTGCTGCTTCTGTTGATTATAAGTAGCTTTATGATGGCGTGTAAGTAGCGTCGGGCTTCATCTCCTGTTTGTTAAATTTAAAAAAAATTTATATTAATTTATATATATTTACTTTTGTTATATCCGCTTTTTATACATAACTTCAAATGACTTTGAGTTGAAATTTACGATTAGAATTTAATGGATTTGATTTCAATTGCAGCTGAAATATTGATTTCATTCCTCACTTTTTTTTTTGCTTCTTGGAGCTGTACGCGAGCTTCTTCTGATATGTACTGTATTGCAAATTGGATTAATGGAATATATAAAGTTTATGATTTATGTGAAAGATGTAATTTCCATTATTTTTTTTATTACTTATGGCTTTTGATGGCTTCTGATACTGAAGTGTGGTTTAAAGTCAGTTCAATGTATAAAATGTAAATTCTCAGTTTTCTTTAAAATTTAAACAGCCATCCCTTCATCTCTTAGATAAGCACCAAACAAATAAAACTTATTCACGTGCATTTTAGAGTCACTGTTCGGTATCTTCATATAGTCATGACATGCATATACACTTCAACTATCATTGTAATACATGGCAAAAGATACAAAAGTATCACCTTGATTCAGATCAATAGATGCAAAAGTATCTTGGAAATGCATACTATCATGTCAAGCATCGCTTCTACACGTTGTAAGCGTATGAAAAAACTGATTCAGAAAAACCATACCGTGTTGTGAACATAGTCAGGATGAAGGCGATTACAAAGGCAGACCAGCACATCGGCCAACCAATTCAACTGGCTGGATAGGGAAACCACAGGAACTAGCAACGATATCCTTTCTTCAAACTCATCAGTGTGTGAGTGAGTGGGCGCAAGAGCTGCAAATCTAGCAGCAAGACAATCAATGCTAGGCACGTTGTCGCAGCTGTAGTAAAAATGTAACCATTTCAAAAACTACTTACATAGAATATAAACTTAGCGTCGAGCAACATGATTAATTAGTCATTCTGCCTCAGTTCATCCTGCATTCATCCATTTTGCGTTCGTCTCTGGCTATTATCTTTTCCAACACACCACCACCACAACCAGCACCTTCTAGCCAGCAACCACACTTTACCAAATACAAACAATTCCATAGAAAATAAGAATATTTCCAAATGATTAGATTTGCTTAAGCGGTAAATTGTTGATGAGAATCGTTTGGTTAAAACAATTAAGTTTGCTTCGTACAACAGCCGAAAAATCATTTAAATTAATTTTGCGTTATCAATGTCACACGCAATTGATTTGAATTTCTATTGCTTGATATCGCTAAATAATATCGCCAAATAAAGTAGTTGAATGTTAATTATCTTTCTTTCGGTTTTACTATTGTGCTTAGTTTAAATTCTGACTAAATGTCATGAATTTTTGTTGCAGACTCACATAGAAAGTTTTATCCTGATTGCCAAGCCTGGCATTGATAAGAGAACTAAATGTATAGACAGAGTGGGTTGGTTAATTTCGCTGCATAATGTCAAAGCCTGCTGTGGAATTTAATTGCATCGCTGATTGCAGAAATCACATGAGTCAAATCAAATCGAATGAGTCATAAATTACAAGATAATACATATGTGAACCCCATTGTTTTGTCATTGCAAAATATATGGACGATATGTAAACTTAACCAAGTTAACAAAAGGTAAATCTTTGGTTTTAAAAATTAACTAGTTTTGTGTGATTATCAAAATGTAAAAATTTTTAACTTATCTACATACTTACTTAGTTAGAGCTACAACCGGTAATCGGTCATGGCCGCCTCGATAAAACTTTGCCAGTCGTCTCTGCAATACACGCGCTGGCGCCAGTTGGTAAGGTCAAGTGCAGTCAGGTCCCTCTGTATCTGTTCTTTCCAACGGAGATTAGGACATCCTCTCGACGTGCCCCTCCACCATTGCTCGAATAAAATACCCTTACAGCCGGAACGCCTTCTTCCATTCGCTCAAGAGCCAGCGAGCCGCACGACGAGACTCCCTTTTCAGATTGGAAAATGGTGTACGAACTGCTGGCGCCAGTAATGTCAATATCATCAGCTTATAATAGCAAGATAACACTCTTGTAGAAAATAGTTTCAGAGTTATCGATGTTTGCAGTTCGAATTATTTTCTCCAGCACAAGGTTAAATAATTCACTCGATACGGAATCACACGTTATCTCAACCCTTATATCAAATGGTGCGGCACGGCCTGGACCAATTTTCACTGCGCTGGTGGTGTTGCAGGGATATCAAAATCAGACATTGCGACGTACAAGTGATCCCTGATAGGGGTGTTGGGAGCGGCTTTATAATCGACGAATAGATGGTGGGTGTCGATATTTTTTTCTCGGGTCTTTTCCAGGATTTGGCGTAGTGTGAATATCTGGTCTATGGTGAATTCACCACGCCTGAAGCCACACTGATAAGGTCCAATCAGTTAGTTGACGATGGGCTTCAGTCTTTCGCACAGTACGCACGATAGAATCTTATATGCAATATCAAGAAGGCTTATCCCACTGTAGTCGGCGCAGATTGTCGAAACGTCTTTCTTGGCAGAGTACTTGATGGGTAGAGTATACTGAGTACACTTTCATCCGAACATATTCTGCATAGAAGCTAGTGCATACGTTTTGTAAACTCTTCGCCTATAGTCTTAAAGATCTCAGCTGGCTGGCCATCTGTATCTTAGTCTTATTCTTGCGAAGAATTTTCGGTGTCAAATCGTCTCGATATCAACGAACTCACGTCTTTCAGCTTTTATTTTCTTGCGCCTGAAAATAGTTTTTATCCCTCCTCAACTCTTTCTACTGCTCCTTAGCAGCAAGCGTTGCAACTGACTGTATGGTGGCTCTTTATACACGGCACTCTTGGTCGTACCGCATATTTCTCAGTTGACGGTAGTAGTCTAGCACCTCTTTGGCAGCCATAAGCATAAAGCGAGATATGTGTAGCCACTGCGCGCATATATATATTTATGTATCATCAAGTGGAGGGTTTTTTGTGATGGGGGAGTCAGTCCCGACACGCTAACGCTCATTCAAGGTCACTGAGAAACCGCCGCTCACATTAGTTAGCTCAGTGGGGGGTGTTAGATCGCTATCTAGGTGGCGCCACAAGAAGGCTGTCTGTCAGCTTGAGACGGATAAACACAAAGAACGAACATTCGGTTTGCGAGACTATCACGATCTTTACCTTGTGTTCTCTGCTCTCAGACTTTTAGGTTTTGATGTGGTGTGAAAAATGTCCATAAAAATTATATTATACTTTCTCATTTGGAATTTTTCCCATAAAATCTGAGACAATTCAGGGATGAATAGGGTGAACAAAAATATAATATTTTTTATTTAACTAGACCTACACTTGTAACTGGAAAAGTTATTAAAATTTTATTTTTATTTTTATATTTTTATATATTTTTCAATATTCAATATAAGTCACGTTACTTTAGACTCATTAGTGTCATTTGAATGAATTGCGTCTGCAATGAGCAGAGCCTCATTTTTGCATTAATTTAAGCACCTACAGTAACGAAACGAACGAAATACCTGTATTTCTATATTTCAGTGTACTCGTAAATCCGCTAACTATTGGTGAATTGTTTACTATTTTTGCTCCATTAAACAAGCGCTTAATTTAATTTTGCTTTTTACAATTATTTTTTCTATATTATATTACTTATGTAGAAATTCATTTATGTATGTACAATATCTCCCAAATTTCCAGGAATTTTTATCAGCTTCTCTTTTTTTTCGCTATAATGTTTTTCCTCTATGTAGTAGTTGTATTTTAATGCATGAGCTATATCATGAAATTTTCGTTGTTGTCATCGTCATTAGTTTTAACTATGCATTCAATTGATTGTTATGCGTTTTCATGCCGTTTCGACATGAGCAAAGCTCCGTTGTGGTTCGGTTTTATCTATTGTAACCTTATCTAACATTGCCCTCCACTTTAGGTTTATCTTATTCATATGTATATATTTACAGTATGTATGTATGTATGTATATATGTACATATAACTTTGTAATCTTTTTGTAGATATGTATATATATTTTATTTATATGTGTTATATATGTGTGTTATGTATGTATTTAGCGTGTGATAAGATAAAAATTTGTTAAACTCAGAATGAGTAGGTTTTATGGTATGAGTTCCTCAACGCCTCAGTTACAGCTGTGTGTTTGAATTGTAAATGTTAAGTTCATTTAATATAAGCATTCTCTTTTTGTTATTGTTTCTATTTTTTTTTCTAGTTTGGTTGTTCCGAGATAAGAACGCAACTGATATACACCGTCTATTGCACATACTCGTATGTATGTAGATATATTTATTTTCGTTGAATTCTTTTGTATGAGAACCCAAATAAGTTCTGTCTGTGTCTGTACCTAATTACATAAATATTTTTGTATACGACAAATTGTATTAAATGCTTATTTTGCTAAATGCTCAGGCAGCACTTTGAGTTAAAAATAAAAATATAATGTTGTAAAATATTTTCATTATTAATCATTGTGCATAGGGTGCTATGAAAACAACCAACACCAAAACACAGTAACCAAAACACAACAATAACAACGCTATCGCATAAAACATACATATATAGAATTACACATTTTTTCGTATGAAAACATAACAGAATAAATAAAATGTAATTTAAAACAAACTAGGAAATTAAAAAAAAATACAGCTGGAATTTATTAATTAATTGTTTTTTGCTTAGCATTTTGTGGCATAATTATTTTCAGCATTATTTAAATATATTTATATGCAATTTTCTAATTTACGAATTTCCCCTTCCAACACTTCCTCGCCATCTCTTGCACATTATAAATAAATGAAAATAATAATAAATTCTAATAAAAAATACATATCTATGTATTTGCAAAAGAATTAATTATTTCCCATCATGTGTGGCGCTTTAACTTTGTTTCGTTTCAGCCGTAGATGCAATCCGGTTTGGAAATAAAATATTTTGGAACCGTATAATCCGTAGTTTGAGGTACCGAACCAACAACCAAGCCGGAACCAGTATTGTTCGAAAAAAGTGGTTTGGTTTTCACTTTAATGAAAAAGTGATTCGAAGTACATAGAAATATTTGCTGATGGAAGCTACTGTCCCGTACTTGCTGTTGATTTTATGGTGCCATGCATTTTAAGGTGCCATGTTTCCATGCACATGTAATCAATGTGTAGGTGTTTATAGTTAAAGAGCTATAGATCTGGTGTCAGGGACAAAGATATTCGTGATGAAAAGATAAACATTTCTTGTTTTTGTATCAACCATCCAGTGGGAATGGTTTCAACTACATTTTAGGTGGTTTAGGATAACATAGTACCTAATTTCTTAAAACAATTTTTATTGTTAAGTTGTTACTTACGAGTAAAGTGCTAAACATATTGTTTACAGTTTTGTTTCTTTTATTGTTATTGTCAAATTATACATTAATATTGATGGTTAAAACCGATTGCTATGCAATCTTAAAAAAGGAACCAGCCACGCCTACTTTTTTCTTTTAGTTTCTTTATTGC